>JAPXFQ010001925.1:600000-972739 GCA_028564705.1 Apricaphanius iberus
TCCCTTTAGAGATTGCAGATTTAGCTCCCTAAAGGCCAGCGCATACAGGAGTTTACAGAAAAGTCACCTGATCAAGACAAAACTGGGTTAATAAGGATATGGTGCTAGGCAGAATCGTGCTGCAACACCCCAATGCGTGAGCATTCACTGTGCAAGCTACCTTCAGCAGGGGCAGCTTTTTCTCCCCCTCTAAGTTCCTGCAATGGGCTTGTTCGCAGTGATTGCTCAGCTTTCTATTCAGAAACTGCACCACACTTCTAGGTGCACTGCAGATTCCCAGTCAGTCAGTCAGTCTTATTACGATGGGGTTTTACACACTGCCTGATCACAATAGTTATCTTTCCTCCACATCTCCATAGAGGATGTGTTTGCAGTTGGAAATTAAAATCCCATGCAGCATTTTATTTTTCATAGGTTGCTGTTGTTTTTGTTGCTTTTTTTCTCCAGCCCCCCTGCTAATACTTTCCTGGTCGGGATAGAAGGTTTCATCATGGCGCACAAAGCCAGGACGATTGTTTCTCTTTTTACTTGCTAAAAGAAAATATTTTTTTGCATAATGGGAACAATAAAGTCTTTCTTTCTCTTTATGTAAAGTCCTGCTGGATCTCTCATTTTTTAAACACCCCAGGGACATGTCTACATAACCAGATGTTATTATACTGTACTTACCTGCTTCTGTTCTTTCCACCTCCCAGGGCAACGCCAGCTTAGACATTCAGAATGTTAACCAGCAGACGGCATTACACCTTGCAGTGGAGCGTCAGCACACTCAGATAGTTCGGGTGGGTTTTTTTTTTTCTTATTCCCTTTTTCCCACTTCTTCTAATCTTTTAATGTCCCACTTGTGCTACCAAGTGAACATGCTCTCTTAAATTATCTGCTAGTTCCCGCTCCTCTACACAAAAGCCAGTAGAGCCACATGATTGCAGCCCCCTGTGTAATTTACATGGTTGGATGTCCTGCCTCAAAGAGAAGGGGAGTGCTCTTTGAGGAAATGTGTTCTGGTGTAGCATTGGATTAAGACGGCCACGTTGCCATCTTGTGGACTCGAAACAAAAGTACACTCCATAATTAGATGTTAGTAAAAAAAAAAAAAAACTAAATCTCACCATATATAGCAACGTTATAAATCTGTGTCGTGGTGTTAACACCATAGCATAAAATTAAAGCATTTCTGTGTTTGTTGCTTGAGTTGAGAATCTGATTGTGTTTGTGTGATTCTTCGCTCATATCTTTCCTCTTCATAGTTGCTCGTGCGGGCGGAGGCCAAGCTTGACGTGCAAGACAAGGATGGGGACACGCCGCTTCACGAGGCGCTGCGTCACCACACGCTGTCACAGTTGCGGCAACTCCAGGATATGCAAGACGTCAGCAAAGTGGAACCCTGGGAACCCTCCAAGAACACGGTACATTCAGTTCCATTTTGAACTTTACGCTTTCTGTGTTTTCAATGTGTCAAGGTCAAAAATCCTCACCGATTGAGGGTTTTCCTGAATGAAACTTTAAAAGTAGTTCATAGAAAGAGAATGTGTTACAATGCATTTCAAAAGTTTTCATACCCCTTATAACTTTTCACATTTTGTCATGTTACAGGGAGGAATTTTACAATATTTTGTTGGAAAGTAAATTTTTTTCTTCTTCTAAATATTTTACAAAAAAATTGGTGTGCAAAATACTCCCGATGCTTTACTCAAAGACCCCAAAGTAAAGTCTAGTGCCTTAAAATGCAGGGCGATAAATTCATATCTGGCTCCTTTTGAGGATCTATTGTAGTTGTTTATATTCACCCAATCTTACTGACCTTGAACTGTTTTCTTATCCCAAAAGGAATGCCGCTAAAACAGCAAAAAAAAAAAAGAAGTGGTTTTACAAGTCTTGACTCAGGGGGAGGTTGACCACAAATGCACGCCACACCTTTCAACTTTTTATTAACAACACATTTTGGAATGTTTTCATTCCTTTTTAAGCTTGTGGACAATTTTTGTTATGTATCACGTAAAGTCCCATTAAAACACGATAAAGTTTGTCCTTGTAAAGAGATATACTGTGAAAAGGTTTAAGGATTATTAATGCACTGAACATATGTCCATAACTATGTATGGAATAATTGGTGCTGTAGATTTTATTTATGAGGTATTTGTAGAAAACAAATTTGCTAAATTTTAGGTTGGAGCACCCTCAGTGTGACCACTCTGGGTTCGCAGTAGAAATAAATCAGCGCAGCTTCTAATTTATATTAAATACGGATGCGGTTAGATTGTTCTAAATTAGCTTAATTAGAAAAGGAATACAAACAAATATAGCATGTGTATATCTTTCATTTAGCTGCATCTATAAAATTCATACTTCTGCCTTTCATATCCTGCTACCTGCCTTTTCCCATTTGACGGCTCATTGAAGCATCACATCATTGTTTATGGCATTTATCTTCTGGTAGATTGTTTAGCGTTGTCTTGTCACAGTTTTTCCCAGTTCACAAACTTAGAATGAAATCAGTTTGTGGACTGCTCTGAAGGATGATGACTGAGCCCCGTTTAGTCAGGAGACTCTCAGTCTCCATCGCCTGCATCAATGGACAGCTGAGTCTGCAGCAGCCCATCATGCAGGTGGAAGCGTCGAACAGCCAGTTGGCTTGCTGCTTTGCCTCCACCAGCCAGAATGAATCCTATGTAGGGGCCAAAAGGGGGCATGTCAAACTTAAGCCCTCTCCATGTTAACGGCACACCATTAATCGCTGCCGGGAACACTTTAAAGCCTCGAGTCAGCGACAGATTTTTTTTCTTTACCTGTCACCTTCTGTCTGCCACCCACTCGTTTTTCCACCACCTCTCTGAGCCCGTCATCCTCCTCTGGTTCTCCCTCAGGGGACCGGAACAGACAGACTGCAGGCCTAATTTAAGAAATGTGTAGTTGGGTCACACTCCCATACCCCTTCCCTCCCTTCAAGACGAGAATTGAATTAGCTGGCCCGATGGCTCTATCAGCAGAGATGTAAAAGCTACTGGTTGAGGAGAATCAGACATGGAAGGTCGAAATTGGTTGTGAAAGGGTAGCTTTCAGTTCAGTTCAGTGGGGGGGGTAAGTTATGCAAGGAGGGGAATGAGACGGGTTGACATGGTTCTACTTTCTGACATATTCTCAAGAGCTCAGTTATATTGAACTTGCTTCTATAACATGGCTAATCTGACTTCAGCAACATTAAGAGTATTAATATTTCCTTTAATTTTTTAATTAAAAATTATTGAATGTTATAATCTCATATCTTGGAGAAAAGCATCCCCACAGCATGATGCTACCACCACCGTATTAATATTTTGATCATATCTGAGCAGAGCACTTTCTTTCATGGTTGCTGTGTCCATTGCGTGGCTTGTAGAGAACCGGCCTTCTCATACAGTTACTCTCTTATTGCCACTCTTGGATCTGGCCTGGTTTTAGGCGTACACTATTGATGCTTGTCAAGACTTTACCCCACCTGAGCCTTGGATCTTTGTAGCTCCTCCACAGATACCTTGAGCCTCCAAGCTGCTTCTCTGATTGATGCTCTCTTTGGTTTAAGTGGATGGCCATGTTTGAATACATAATGGATGTGAATACTTATACACTGCCCTCGTCAGATTTTTCCTTTAACTTCTTAAATATGTGCTTCTTTGTTTTCTGTTGCATTAAAATTAAAATAAATTCTAATGAAATAAACTTAATGTTTTGTGCTAAAAAAGATTGAAAAAAATATGAAGACATTAAAATGGAATGAGTTCTTGAACCCATTTTGCTCCTGACTGAATGAATGCTTCAGGTTGCAGAATTCAGGTTATCAGGATGCTCCTGAAAACTGTTTTTGTCTCTGACTTCATCCTTTTTTTCCATTTCTTTCCCGACTCTCTGCAGTTAATCATGGGCTTGGGCACCCAGGGAGCAGAAAAGAAGAGCGCAGCATCCATTGCCTGCTTCCTGGCAGCAAACGGTGCAGACCTGACCATTCGCAACAAGAAGGGCCAGTCCCCTCTGGACCTGTGTCCTGACCCCAGCCTCTGTAAGGCTTTGGCAAAATGTCACAAAGAGAAAAGCAGGTAAACATCCCAGGAGCTGTTTGACATTTTGGGAAGAGCATTTAACGGCCTTTTTTGCTGAGAACTCAACGAGAAGATCAATATCACTCTGGTCTGTACGGTAAATGTGACGTTATACCTAGGAGAGGCTAGGTGGGCTGAAATTAATGTAAAGACAAAGGAAAAAATCTCATAATATCGACTGAGTTTTTCATCCCTATTGAGTTTGTAAGCCTCATAAGAAGGAAAAAGAGTGAATTATAAAAAAGAGTGATTTTTCTTGCATACATTTTGTGTTATTTAGTAAAATGACACAACTAATTAGCTATTGCTTGTTCAGTCTTGTTTCTGATGACTTTCAGATTAATGCTCTGCTTTTAATGTTCCAGCGGCCAGGTGGACACCCGTAGTCCTTCTCTTAACAGCAACATCGAGTCTCTGGAAGAGTGCATGGTTTGTTCAGACATGAAGAGAGACACCCTGTTTGGGCCCTGTGGACACATCGCAACTTGTTCACTCTGCTCGCCTCGTGTCAAGAAGTGTCTCATCTGTAAGGAGCAGGTTCAGTCCAGAACAAAGGTAATACTAAACAGCTGTCAAAGATTCTGGAGATGCACGTAAAGGACTGATGAGGGCTGTAAAATACAAAAACGATTCTAAATCGATTCTTATAAAAATTATATGAATCGAATGGATTCACAAGTTCTAAGATCGGTTTAATTGTTTAACATAGTTTGCTCCTTTTTTAAGGCTAAAATTTTAATTACAAGTCCAGACAGCTTAGTTCTGAAAGTGTTAATACATTTTTTTCCCCTTGTAAACTGTTACTCACCCAGTGTTAAGTAATTGAATTACAGGCATATAATTAAGAAAACAGCTCAGCTTTTTTTAATAGTACTGACCCATATATATGTATCTCGAACTGGATCAGATTGAACCGGATCTTGATAATCAATTCTAACCTTTGAGAATCTGAATCGAATTGATTCTTGAAATCTGAATCGATACCTGGCGCTGACTCTGAATGACAAAACCTGTTCAGGAATCTGAAACTCGAAAAATGATAATCTCATGCAAAAGTTCATTTATTTCAGCCATTCAACATAAAATGTGAAACTAATATATGATAAAGACTCATTACATGCGAAGCGAGATATTTCAAGCTTTTATTTGTCATAATTCTGGTGAATATGACATCCCCAGTTTACACCGGCTGCATTTCGGACGTAGTCAGTGGAGATGAAGGCACAGACTGGAAGCTCCAAGCAACTGTCTCCACTCCACAGTACCTTGATTAAAGGGAACTGGAAGGCTAAACAATGTCTAAAGCTTTAGTCCTTGTTTGAATACCTAATAAAGATCTCAAAACGGGTAGTTCTGTAAACAAAACGTACAACATTTTGGTTAGATAATTAAATTAAAAATACTATTATCTGTATGCACATAATTTCAGTACTCTTTAAATAACTTATTTTAATAGATATCTGCGGAATGCTCTTTACTGATAGCTGACATGACCTTGTGTAATTAAAGATAATCTGTCTTTTATCTGACAAGTTCTTTTTTAAACTTACCATCCACTCAGGCATCATTAGCCAGGGACATGTCCCAAACAATATTTAGGATTGGCAGTTTTGCCCCCATCAGTTTTAAAAACCTGATACAGAATGTCTAACCAGAGCAGATCCAGCTTCCACTTGTGCTGCCAGCACAGTTTTCATCTAATTAGTATCCACACTGACTGGTAGTTAAATCACTTTATTGCACTATAGGTTACAGTTTTATCTGTGAATGCTGCAGCATTCTTTTCAGGCAGCGATGTTACAAAGTCGAATAAAGACTCACAGGAACCACCTTCAGGGCATACAATAGAACCTAATCTATCTTTGGTGGAGCGGTCTGAAACGCACTGCCTTCGCTGTAAACCAAACCATAGAATATAACTGTTTCTATTTGCCGCGGAGACTGTGCCACAGACACATCCTATGTAGATCTTACAGTTTATGAAACCTCCAAATTGAAAGTCTCTGAAAATTAGAATGTCTCGAAAGTTTCAATATTTTATACTCAAAGAGTTGCACTTTAATCAGATAGTTAATGCTCTCAGCCTGGTTCATAAGAATCACAATCATGGGGAAGACTGCTGACCTCACCGTTGTGTAGAAAACCATCATTGACACCTTCCATAAGGACGGGAAGCCTCAAAAAGTAATTTCAAAAGAAGTTTAATTTTCCCATGGTTCTGCATTAAAGCACATTAATAGAAAGTTATGTGGAAGAGAAAAGTGTGGGGGGGAAAAGGTGCACTAGCAGCAGGAATGACCACAGCCGGAAGAGGATTGTGAGGAAAAGGTAATTCAGAGGTTTTGGGGATCTTCACAAAGAGTGGACTGAGGCTGGAGTTTTTGCATCAAGAGCCAAAGCACAGACAGATTCTGGACATGGTAACCATGACAGACATATGGAACAGTAGTTTAAAAGTAAAAACAGGACTTAAATGAAAAATTCTATGAAGGAAAAACAAGGTCAACATATGGAATACCTCATTGATGTAAATCAGAAAAATTACATCAAAAACATATGCAAACAGGTGTCTTAAAGTGAAGGTCATTCTTTCAATTTCATGCATATCATTCCTATCCAATCTTTATTAGCCGTGGTAATTGCACTCAACCAGCGTCTGGTTTTTCTTTTCTTACGACATGCCAACAGTATTTGTAATAAATAAATGTCTTTAATTTTTAACTCTGGATGATAGATGGATTACCCAAGTAAATAACACTGAACTCACATGGTAAATGAATATCTAATATCAAGTTCATATTAGTTACTACTTCAACCCAACAGAGGGACAGTTTGGGTCAGGCCCAGAATATGTGGAACAGATCAGCAGATGTATAGTTGCATTTTTTCCCAGCAGAATTTCTGTGCAGTTACCAGTTTGGGATTTTGAGCATTTTTTTTATTATTGAAATTGAACTCCAGTCAGTTCTTAAGCATCTCAACCATTTAGGGTTGGACATTTTCTAAGTATCAAAAAGCATATTTTTGGTGTCTGGTTGTTCCTATTTAACACTATATAAATGTATGCACATCTCTGTATGCTTGACTGCGTTATTATTTCTAATTAATAATACACAGCAGAAAGTTTGTTTTCCTCCATGTATTTTTAATCTAGAGTTTCTATGTCATCAGCACAGCTACCTTCTACAAACCGCCATATCTATAGAAATATGGATGTCAGACTAAATAAGCTGATGTGTATTGCGTCCCTCTGCAGATCGAGGAGTGCGTGGTCTGCTCGGACAAAAAGGCAGCCGTGTTGTTCCAGCCCTGTGGTCACATGTGCGCTTGTGAGAGTAAGTCAGCACCCACATTACAACATTGTCGCCTTGATCTTGACACTGGCCGCCCACATTTGCACCAACCTTGGGATGTGAACACGGACATGCCTGTTCTCCGCAGACTGTGCCAGCCTCATGAAGAAGTGCGTACAATGCCGGGCTGTGGTGGAACGCCGCACTCCCTTTGTTCTCTGCTGCGGAGGGAAAGGTATGGAGGATGATGCCGCTGATCATGATGATGATGATGATGATGATGATGATGATGACCTTAGTGAGTGAATCTTCCAAGTGTTCCCTTTTAATCCATCCATTTTTATATTTCATTCCTTTCTTATTTCTTCATTCTTTACATCTATTATTTTGTTTCTGACTGTTTTAAACATTTAGTTTGCATTACTTTCATTTTTTTAGTTTAGACATTGAAAACTAAATTGATATCTGTTAGTCTTTAGAAACTAGCAGCACTATTAAATTTGCATGCTTTCATCACTGCAATCATTCTAAATGCTTGTTATATAAGGTAACTCATGTGACCGAGATGAACAAATGTTTGGATTCTCTAAAGTTTTCCTGCTTTGACTAAAATGCCCGAACTCGCACAATTTAATGTTCAAGAATACGCATACATTCATCATTGGCATGAGTGTCAGTAAAAAGGCAAACCGTTTACAAATTTAAAATCACTTTTGGATTTTTTTCTAATCTACAGAGTCAAATTTATGCATTAAATCCCAAATTATATACACAAAGCCCAATTGCTATTGGCTTTAGTATCTCTGACTGAATTGATGAGGATTTCTTTGCTTTTGTAGTTGGTACCATGCTTAGGGATATTTCTGTAGGGATAACCGACCACAGTTCCAATTATTAGTTGGAGTATTCAAATATTCTTGCTCAGATATGGTTTTTCAACACAATGTTTCAAAAAAGTTGAGGTTGGGGCTATTCCAGAAGCTTGCTTTATCCATGTAGTAATCAGTTCTACTGTTCAAGACCGGAGTCTACAACTCAAGTCCTGCAGAGAAGCTTTCCATGAAGTTCTGCAGAGACCTGTTAACGAGCAAATCCTCTGATTTATGTGTGTTGGAGAAGGGAAGCATCTTAGTAGCTTCAGTAGTTCTCTGAGGCCATGTCCCCACTTGTCCGGAAAATGCCTTAAACGTAGAATTATTTAGTCTACACCCCGCTTTCGTTCACACTAACCCGGCGTTGTTTAAGGTCTGTGGCCGGATAATTATTAGCTGGGTAAGAGGGCCGTCTAATTCTTAATTCAACAGCTAAATGAGCAGGCCTGGACAGCTTCCCCGGATAATGAAAGGAATTGACGTCAATGAAATGCGTTCCAGGTTGACGACAACGCGACACTAAAGACCGTTTTAATGTACGTTTGATATCGTTGTCCTGTTGGAGTGATAAAGTACAACCTCAAACTTCTTCATCTTTAGCTAAAATTAACATGAATGGTTGGAAGTTTGACACAATAGGTATCTGGATCAGTGGAATAGGCCTGACCTCAAGACTGTTGGAAAGGTGTAAAAAGATGTAAAAAAAGCCAAAAAATCATAAAATATTAATAAACTCTACCAATTTTACCAACAGGAGTGGTAAAACATCCAGCCATGTAAAATGTGTGTGTTTTTTGTGCTGTGGTGTCTTTGTCGACATTATTGAATCCTGGAAACAAAAATGGACCATTAAGAATCCAAAGTCAATATAACATTCATACCCTTAATGACCAGCTTCTAAAGCTTATAATATCACTGTTAGACAACGAAAGTCTTGCTGTAAATTAAAAGTATTTCAACGCCCTTCATTTATAATGCAGTAACCTATTTGTAACCAAGTTGTATCAAAACAAGTCGTTTTCTAAATGAGACAACAAGAAATTAGTTCTGAAATCTGTTTATTTTACTTTTAATCACCTTATCTTCATTTGATCTTAAGTTGTTCTATGAGCCATTTAAGACTTAATTTAATTTCCAGGAATTTATTTTAGTGCATCTCACTAGTGGGTGTTTTTCATTTTTTATGTTGAGATAAAAGGGAAACTATTTCCACGTTCACTGTTGCATCTTACTCTCTCCGGGTGCTCTAATGGCAGCCTTGTTCAGCAGCCCAAAAGTGATGGCAAACCCGAACGCACATACACTCATGCAAGGGGCAGCATTGAATGCTTACATCATAAACAAATTGTGCCATGATTACTGCCTGTTACCATCGTTTTTTTAGGCAAATCTGTGTTCTAAAATTCATATATAACTTAAAGGATTTGATCCCCCTCCTCTTCTAACTTTCTCAGGTTTTTTATTTACGTCTGAATCAGTGATAAGCATTGGCTGATTGCAAAAAAAAATAGACAAATATGCTGCTTTGAACTATATTTTTCATTTATCTCTGTGCTAGTTGCTTCCAACTTTCTGGTTTCTTCTTCAAATTCTCTCTCATTTAGAGGCTATAGTAGCCAGCTGCTTTGATCACTGGCAATAATAGTTGAGCTGGTGAGGGCAGCTCCTGCTATAACAATGTGACTGGTTATTCCCAGCAGGGAGCTCTAACACTATGGCAGGGGGATCCCAGGATCTTGTCCAGCCCAACAATCTGGCACTAAGTTGGTGTAAGTATACCTCCCCAAGCCCCTCCCTTACATGATCCTGCTTTTAAAGAGTCCTCCAACAGTGCTGCCCTGGCCCATCTCCCCTCCTCCTTAAACCATTGCCTCTCTTTATCACTCTACAGATCACTCGGTACTTTTACATGCAGTAAAAAAAAAATGAATTACTGCTTTAATCCGGCTGAAGTTGAACCAAACTAGAGTTCTCTTAATTGAGCTAAAGCAACCAGATATTGCAATTGGATACCCACGTTTCTCTGCATGTAAACAACAATCAGGTGTAGCCGAGCTTTTGACAGCCTGGGTGTTTCCCCTTCAGGAAGTGATGAGACCGTGGAAGCCGGAATAACAACTACAGAAGAGCAGCAACGAAAAGTGTCACACAACCAAATAGTGCTATACTTACAAAGTATACTATGCAACAGCATTGATTTTGTCGATTTCTTCACTCATTATTGAGCTGGGCGATTAATCAATTTTATTGATTAATCAAAATATCTGTTTATGAAGATTTGATATTTGGAAAATATAGATTTCTTTTTTTTACCATTGTACTAGTTGGACTTCCATAGGTCAGAGTAATGTCAACCCACCCAGGTCCTACAGCCGTATTTTACAAGGATATTTTACAGCTAGTTTTTAGCTGGACTTTGAATTCAGTTCAGCTAAGGGATGGGATGATTGAAATAAAAGCAAGTCTTTGAAAATATTTTTTGTCGTTTGCAATAGGGCTGAAAAATTAATTGCATATGCAATTAAATCGCGATTTGGTCAAATGTGATTTCCTAATCGCAAAGGCTGCGATTTGACTTGATGTAAACATATCTGCTAAAGTCACGTGACTTGCAAACAACGCAGGGAGAGAAGGAGACGCGGCACTTTAACCAGTTATAAAATGACCAAAAGGTTAACAGAATCCAACACTACACAATAGTTGGTACCAAAGAGGAACAGTACATCAGTTGTGAGAAATTATATCTGCTATGTATATACTTACTGTATATACTTACTGTACAATAACCCTGGTTTGGTGTATATATTATCCCTTATTTTTAATTTTTATTTATTTTATTTTATTTTATCTTATTTTTTTTTTCTTCCGTTTTTTAATTTCACTTATTTAAGTTCTGTACTGGAGAGAAAAGTTGCCGGAGTCAAATTCCTTGTATGTGTCATACTTGGCCATTAAAGCTGATTCTGATTCTGATTCTGAAAACGTTGATGCTGCGCAAAGCCAGGTATTATGCAGAACCCGTCTTGGTATTGTTGCTGCCTCACGAGGTAGGCTACAGTACGAACCTTTATCAACACCTAAAAACATCACACCACCATAGATGAGAGTTGCACGGCTAAACTGACCGCCACCAGTGTTTAAATTTCCAGTAAACAAACTTCGAGGCGACAGGGATCGCTGACCGAGCTGTTTGAAAGAATCGCTCCTTATGAACATGAAAAGACGGCACACTGAAATAATTCGTGCTATAACGGGTTTTATAGCCAAAAGTATGCTTTGTTAAGCATGATGAATAAGCTAGGATTCAATCTCACACACACATTTTAGCCACATTTTACCTGCGCTGTATAAAAAATGCCGACAGAAAGTTAAAGCCGCACCGAAAACAGCGGAGTATTTTGCAACAACTGACCTGAGATCAAACCGCTCTACGGAGCCATACCAGAGTCTGAAAGTGCATTAGATCGATGGAGAATTAAAAATCAGAGCTTGTTCCTTCAAGCATCCTACTTCCTGGATAACCACACGGAGGAAAACATTGCAGCCGGAGGGAATTATTAGCTGGGATCAAAAGGAAGAAAACCTTGATTGCAGAACGACGCCGATGACCATCGAGTGTGATGATTAAAAGTAGATAAAGTTGTTAATATTTGCCTTTGTCTTAAAATAAGTAAATAATCTTATGGAATAGAATATATTATGTATAAAAATCTGTTTATAATACACAATATTTTTGATTGCATTAATTAAAAAATGCATGACAAAAGCCCCACAAAAATAATTGCACATTAAATCGCAATATTGAAGAAGAAAAAATCGCAATTAGATTATTTTCAAAAATCGTTCAGGCCTAGTTTGCAATTTCTTTTTAAGCGAACATGGGTAGAAAAGAAATTGATTAAAATCGGAAATTGGTTTTGGCATAAAAAAATCTGAGATATAATTTTCAAGCCATATCGCCCAGCCCTAGTGCACATCTTTTAAGGCAAATCTTATTTCTAAAATGTATTTTCTGCTTCACTGCTGCTTGCATAATTGTTGACCAGCTGTGTGACACTCTAGGCCACCAAAAAATCCAATGAGAAAGGGCATTTCGCCACCTAGCGTCGCAGAGTCGAATGCAGTACAGTGAATAATTCAATTTTCTGAGTGACATGTAAACTGGGACAACGGCTCTTACAGCTATTAGTCCGATTATTGTCAAAAGCTCGATTTTGATGTGCATGTAAACGTACTGACAGATTCTGAAACTGAAGTTCCCAAAAGTGCTGGAAAAATTATAAAATAATGTTTCATGTGGATTTTTCACAAGCACGTTGTGGATTGTATAGCTCCAAATTCACCACCTAATGATCAGTGTTGTACCAGCCAATAATTTAGATGATTTCCTTCTGGGGTGAAATGGTCAAAGTGTGCCAAAACGAGAAGTGATCTGCCAAATAAATAAAAAATCCAATATGCTTGTGTTTCTTGCTTGTTTACAGAACTTCAGCCTTCATATATAATTCACTTCCAAGATCATGTAAAATCTTACATGATCTCAATCATTTGTTTAACCTTTTGATGTGTGTGGGGGTCCATTTTATGTCTAAACAGCAAGTGGAAACATCCCAGCCCTGCAGAGGGACAAAGACAACACGAACGTCAACGCTGATGTACAGAAGCTACAGCAACAGCTACAAGACATCAAGGAACAGGTGAGAACAAAAACATGATGTGGATCATTAACCTTATTGTAAAAATAAAAAAAGGAGCTGCTGGAGACATGCTGTAAAAAAATCCTTTGGCCTTATAAGCATATTCTTGCGCTTTAATTTTTGTTTTCCGCTGTAAAAAAATTTTTTTGTCCAAAGAAGATCCTCGACCAGCTGTTAAAATATCTGCTTTCCAGTTAATTGTGAGAATATTACAGGATATGAAGACTTGTATAGATGTTTGGTGTCTTGTTTGGCTGTAACAAAAAGTGACATTTTTTTCTTCTTATAAATGAAAGCTAAATCCCTTACTATTCCAATTCATTAGTTTTTTTTATTTGTTACAAAATGAATATCATCTCACTGTTGTTGGTTCGATATTTCTAATCTTTAATGGAGAGAACTTTCATGAATTCAAAAAATATTGCCATGCTTTGAATTGAAGTATTTTCTAGGTATTGAAATGAGTTATAGGTTATGAGGCTTTTGTCTCTACTTTAAGTAGGCCCTGAAATGAACTAAACATAACACAAACTCAAATGTCTGCTCTTCATCTTCCGTCAGACAATGTGTCCAGTGTGTCTGGACCGACTGAAGAACATGATATTCATGTGCGGCCACGGCACATGCCAGCTGTGTGGAGACCGAATGAGCGAGTGCCCTATCTGCCGCAAGGCCATCGAGCGCCGGATCCTCCTCTACTAGACATCCTCCTCCTATTTTTTTATTTTCACGCTCACACGGCGACAACTCCTGCAGATACCACATCCACACCAGCTGCTGCCAAGTCAGCCAGCCACGTCTTAACACTACACTACAAAGGCTGCGTTGGTTGATGTGAAAGTATTTTAGATGGAGCTTCTGTTACAGAGGGAAAAAAAAATCCATGAACTGATCAGTTTGGCTGTTATTGTCTTTATATGGTTTTTTTTAGTGCAGCCCAACAGATTCTTAACCTGCAGGAATCATATTTTTCTTACACAATGTTCTCCTCACCATGTAGTTTTGTTTAGCTTTTTTTTGTGTGCGTTTTCTAGAGACTGATGTTCAAATCTGGCATGGTCCTCATTTGGATTTTTCCAAAGACCAGCTTCAACTAATTCAGAGCCGATGACGTGTGGAGATCTGTTGTTTTTTTGCCTATCTATGTTAAGTTCTCATGCATGTGTGACAGGCGCTGACAGCTGCCACCCAGTTTTACTGTATTTTTAAAAGTCTTTATGCAAATGTATTAGTATCAGAAGCTCCCCATACGGACTTAATTTTTTCATGACAGTATGGACATTTTTCATCACAAATTGTCCTGTTTAGAAGTTCTGACAGTTTTTCAGCTGGATTTGACGCTTTGTAACCCGACTGTCCTCCCAGCAGGAGACCAAATGGTTGGCAGTTTTGCACTAGAAAAGCTGAACGAACCAACTGTGTCGGTCCACTTCAGCTCAGTTACAGGACAGAACGTGGACACTTCAGTCCGATTGCCCGCAGGTAGCACACTACACCCTGAACTTTGTTTACCAAGCTGTAACGACAACAGTGTTGCAACGCACTTTCGAGTTGTGCTTTATGGACTTAAACACACCAAACTGATTCAGCTTTCTGTCCTGTGTGCAGCCTGTGTTGTAACCTTTTTGCACACAAATGTGACGCAAACATATCTGGAGAACAAGTGCCCTGACCCAACTCCAAGGTAAACGGTTGAAATTTTAGCGAGCACTGCTTTTTTAGCATTCGCCGAGTCTGTGCCATCTGCTTCCAGAAGTTCCTTATCACAATGCGGGTGCAGCTCAATGAATTAAAATATTGCCAAGTGAATTCATTTCAAAACGACAAACTTGTATATTATTTATATTTGTTTCACAGGGAGGGATACCTTTTATTGGTAACTTGAATGATTATGGCTATAAGCAAATAAAAGCCCAAAATTCAGTTTCTCACAAAATTACGTAAAAACAAAAAGAAGAAAAAAGATTTTTACAGCATGTTTATCTACTGAAAAGTAAACTAATGTGTAGTAAAATATATGTACTAAATTTGGTTGAGGTTCCTTTTGGATGAATCCTTGCATCAGTGTGACTTGGCAATTCGTCTGGGCCTTGGCTGAGGTGTCGAATTTCTTTTACATTTTCGGAGAAACTGTTTTCTGAGGTTTAATTATCTATAAGATAAGATAACAGACCGAAATGACATTTATCCGTGTTACTTGTGCCACATTTTTTTCTTCTACTAAACTTCCAATTAATATGCTTGGATACAGCACTCTGGAAAAAAAGAGTCATGGATATTCAAATTTACTGAGTTGCACCTGCGTGTATGAGGATAATTTGCTCACATTGATCTCACATTAATTAAAAAAAAAGATTTATTTAAGTTTTCCCTTCAGAATTAATGTTTATTAAGCATAGAGAGAACAATCTATAATAAAGTGTAGAATAATTTATTTTGTATTTTTTTGCCCTAAAAGTTAGGATTTGTAGGTGTCACTGCCTTCTCACTATGTAGCCTCAAAGTCTGACATTCTGCTTTGATATTCATGTTGAAATATGTGACGTACTTTTGTTGAAAATAGTTTTGTAGCAGTTATCAGTATAAATGTTTTTGTTTTTTGCAAGTAGGTCTTGGTTCATTTGCTCTATGGGAAAAAATAAAATAAGTTTATGTTGTTAAAGGTGAGAAGCGAAGATTCAACCATGTTTTGATTTGGGGTCAGAGTAGAGTTGATCGCTGAGAAGACTTGGCTCCCTCCGACCAGCGTGAAATTTGAAACCACAAAAAAAGCTTCTTTTTTTTCCTCTTAGGACTCGAAGCAAACATCGATTTTTCTTTGACTCTGATGGAACTTTAAGCTAGAAGCACTAATACGCTTTATTGTAGTATTGTCATATTATGGTTGTTATCAAAACATTTTACACTTTAATTTCAACCTGTCCTGTTAAATATGTATCAGTAGTGTTATCTTTGGCATGAATGTTTGACATATGCAGTACGACTTGTACCACTGGGGGGAAAAACATTCAGTTTGTATTGCGATCAAGTGCTTTTAAAACAACCATACTGCAGAAATAAAGTCCTAAATGAACCATGTGACATTAAAACGTGCAGTTTGTTCCCAACTCCTACCGCTGCTGCAGCGCTCGTCGACCCGTGTTTTGTTTTTTCAAGTTGAGCTCAGATGTTGTCAGCAAGAAAATTAGCATTTTGTTGCTTTTCTCCTGCTGTGCTGCGTCTGGCTCTCAGTGGAGACGCCGTGGCAGGGATGAGAGGTGTGGGGTAATTGAAAACACTGACGCCTAATGATGACTTGGCACCAGCGTGTGATGGGTCAGCGATGCTCCTCTTTAGAGAGAGAAAGAAGAGAAAAGCACCAAACTGGATGAGAGATGGCACAAATACACGACTTTGTTTAACAAGATGACAAGACACCTCGCGCAATCACGAGCAAAGGCCATTTATGTTGCAGCTCATTGACGCCTTCATTTATAACGTGGAAGGATTTGGGCTCGTCTTGAAGGCAGCAGTGATGTGTAACTATTCGAACCCATTTGATTATTTTCCCTTTTTTTTTCAGCACATTCTGTAGAGCAAAATGACAACTTGGTGCACCGAGTCAAATCTCTGTGACATTGATTTAAGCTTAGACGGCCTGCTCCATTCCTCCACATAGCAGGAGCTATTTGCTTTAAGCAGAGACGTAGGAGGAAGCCTGAATACCTGGAGAATGGATGCTTATACATGGAGAACATGTCAACTCCATGCATAAAGAGGCCAGGCTAGGACTGGAACCTGAAACCTTCTTGCTGCAAGGCTAGTGTTTAACCCCTATATACATCAGATATGGAAAATGACAATGAGTGAAGAAAAAAGCCAATCCTTTCTTCTCTTCCGTTTTCCCCGTCTTAACCTTCCTCAACCTACATCACTTTTTTCCTCATCTGTCATTGAGTCCTTTCTGAATTTCTTCTTGACTTTATTCCTTCCTTTATGTCCTTCCTTTCCTTTTTCTTTCATTTGTCTTATGCCCCTCCCCCATCCTTCCTTTTTTTTCACTAATTCCTTCCAGCCTTCTGTCCTTGCTTCCTTGGTTCTTTATTTTATTCCTTCCGTCTTTTTTTTATGTGTCATTTTGTTCCTACTTTTTGTATTCCTTTGTTCTTCCTACTTCTTTTCCATTCCTCCTACTTTGTCATTCCCTCTTAATCCTTCTCTCGTTCATTGTTTTACTTCAATTTGCAATTTCTACTTTTCTTTCCTTCCCTCTGTTTTTCTGTATTTACATGAAAAATGTGATTGAAACCTGTATCTATAAAGGTAATAAAATTATCGTTCTATCATACTTAACTACTGATATCTTTAAAGGTCACTTTATTCTGTAGGTATTATAAGTTCTTGATAATCAATATAATGAGAAAAAAAAATGATAAAAGATTGCTTTGTTCATTAATATTATTAAATTAGTTTTGCTTTTACAATGAGAAAAAAATGTCCTGTATCTGGGAAAATTGTCGGCTTTATTAAGCTACAGTTTATCTTGTGTGCACATTTAAGACAAAAATGTCTTGCCTGCTGTTCTTCAGTAAGTTTAATATTGATTTGAAATGGACTAAATCCCCTTCAGCCACTTTCCAAACCTTGTAGACAGACTTCAGGAAATTGATAAATGTAAACGTTTTGTAGTGTTAGAAAAAGACACCCGACAGATATTTGAATTTGTTTGTTTTCATCGAAACTATAAAAACAGTGGAGCGGTCCGTCAGCTGGGTGATAGATCAGCCAGCTCATGCATCTCCTCTGACAGTCTGCAGGCTCACGCTGCCATGCTGACTGTCAGGGTGCCGGAGACGCTGCTATCTGCCCTCCTGTCCTGATCCTGGGGAGCATCCATGACCACTTCACCTAGCAGTTTCAGCTGCCCCAGACCTGCGATGTTTGCTCACCAGACTGCAGGGGCCTTCACTCCCACACTGGGAGAAGGTCAGCTAATCCACTCGCTGCCGACCTCCCCCCTGAGTGGGAGTGATGGTGCCTCGGCTCAGCAGGCTCCACTGAGCGACACATAGCGATGAATGGAGCCCCTGGAGAGGAGAGCGGACGAGGACAGTCTGGAAGGTGACCTACCTCTGGTCGATACTGTGATCCCTGGGAAGGCCATCTGTTTTTGGGCTCGAGAGAGATTCATCCTATTTCCTCATTTGTTCTTTTCTCTTTCCATTTAGAGTGCCGCCTAGAAGCTTCTATGCTTTCATCATGATGCATGTCACTTAAATTTGGGGCTTTTAATGTTTTATTCACATCATTCTTTTTCCAGGGTGAAATTATGAAATCCTATACAACTTGAAGCAGTTCAAACCTCATGACTAGATGCACAAATTTGAATTTATTCTGGATTGTTTTCATAATCTACACACAGTCAAAGTTATGCAGATATGCTAAAGTATTTCCAAACACTCCTTCCAGTTTCCCTCAGTAAGCAGCTCATAAATTTCAACTTCATTGGCCTTCAACAATATCCTGGCCTAATTCTGACTTGATATCCGACCACTCTTCTTATCAGAAATGATAGAGCTCTTTCAAACTGATTTGTTTCCTGCTGCAGACCGGGCATTGCCCTATAAAAATTCTGAAAGGTATAGATCTTGGTGCCTGTTTGGGAATTTTGTCCACTTGATACATTCAGCGGTGTCCCAAGTTTTGCTCCTCTGACCCAAATTGTTCATTTCAGTGAAAGGAAATAAATCATAAAACTTAGAAACAGCCCAGTATATAGAAAGGTTAAAGCCTGGCCTAAACTGTAATATGCTGGAACACTAATATCTGTGTCCACAATAAAGTGGGGTTTATTGCTTCAGTGTAGACTGAGTCGGTGCTGGCCAAGAAAGAAGCAACTGGCCACATGGACAGGCCATATGTCTTCTAGAGACTTTTCTTTTTATGGCCTGAAGAGTCAAAGATAGAAATCTGGCCATAATGATGAAAATTGGTTTTGGAATTATGGACAGGAGAACTTTAAAGACTTAAAAATGCTCTACTGGTTGTTAAGCATGGTAGGCGAAGGGGTCTGGTTTTCTACCAGTAGTTAAAGTCAAAACAAAAGCTAGATGGTTGGAACCTGAACAAGATGTTACATTACCATGATCTTAAAATCATTAAAGCTAGTTTTGGAGCTGGGTAACAATGTTTCTGGAAAGGTCTGGGCATTAATTTGACTAAAATTATATACATTTTGTTTTAAAATAAAAATCCAACCACAAATCCAAATAATTTAAATAAAATAGAACATTTCTGATTAGAAGAGTTGTTAGATTTAAAAAAGCAGAATATCAGTGGCTCCTTGGTGGCTATGGACCTGTGTCATCTCCATTCAGTTTATTATATAGCACCAATTTACAACTACAATGTCATTGGGAGTTTTTTTCTCTCCACCGTCGCAACATGGTTGCTCAGCATGAGGAATTTGCTAAGGTTGGGGTCTCCATGAACTTTTACACTGATTGGAATTTTTGTATAATTCTATTGAAATTACTTTTCTTGTAAAGTGCCTTGAGACAACTGTTTTGAATCAGTGCTATATAAATAAACTAAATTAATTTGAGTTTCAAGGTACTTTACAAAAAAAAATCTATTTAAATCTACATTCTAATTTATCATTAAATTCATTATTCTACACAATTTAAAAATTTTGTATCCTAGGAAATCCAGCAGATTGCATCCAGTTACCTTGACTTGGAACTTGTACTCCTGAACGAACGTGGAGTGACACTAGACTGCGTTGTGTGGTCGACTTCACAGCAATATCTCAAACTGACCAAGCATATAGTGACAGTGGAGAAGAAAAACTCTTTAACAGGAGGAAACCTTCAGCAGAACCTGGCTCAGTACGAGCTGCCATCTTCCATGACTGTCTGGGGGTTGGAGAAGACCGAGCAGAGATAAGAAAAATAACTTGTGTAACAGTACTTCCTATATTAAAGTAAAAAGTTGGTAACAGGACATGGCTGATGAACAGTTAATGGGAGCATCAATCCAGTTGATGCCCACCATCCAACAAAGCATATCAACTAATCAGGATGCCAGACCAGGTGTTTTCTGTAAAAAGAAAAACACTGAGGGGAAAAAAAAGTTAACCATCGAAATAATGGCAAATAATGCAACTGGAGAGTAGCAGAAGAGAAAAGTAGCAGTGTGAAGAAATATATGGCCAATCTCTACAATTTACTAGTGGCCAGATATTGATATATTTATGCGAGTGTATGTATATATTTAAAGCCTGTATGGATTAGGGATAATTCATAATAAAATCAAATTTCTGCATCTAGTTCCTTTTCATAAAAAAAAAATCTCAAAACTAAAGTTGTTTGCTTTATAATGAAACCCTGGGAAATAATTTTTATTATAAAAGCAAAAAGTAAGTGACTTCCATGTCCATGATAACTGTATGTAAAGGTTCTGAGATGAACTGCAGTTGAATTAATATCTGGCAGTGTTTTGTGAATACATGAGGGTTGACCTGTAGGGCTCAGAGTACAACACAAGGTGGCAGCACACCCAGTAACTTCACAAAACTCACCCGATTGCTATAAGTAAAGCTTCACTGCTGTGATAGCAGATTTTACTCACCATTATTAATCTACAGGCTACTGTACACCTCATTCAAAAAACGCCAGGCTCTTTCTTTAAATGAATGACGAAGACTGGATTTGTAACATCTAAAACAGCTCTTTTCAAAGCTGCTCTTTGAAAAGAGCAGCTTTTAATGACACATTTTCCACATTTCTGTCGAAAGAAATGTGTGAAACCTGCAGAAGGTGAAGAGAAGATTTAAGTTGCTGCAGATGAAATGCATCTTCCCAAAGTGTTAATATTGATTAATTAGTTTCCCTGTGAGAAACGAATTTTGATCCTGGTACACTTAGAGGCAACATTGTTTCTGCTGTAAACATCATATTTATGATGTCAGTAGTTTTCCAGAACCTGGAGGTGCAGAAATCAATTCTGCCATGACTTAGTCTGACCACAGACCTCAGGAAGGAGGTGTTTGAATTCTTTAAAGCTGACTGCTATTTGGCCACTCGGGGCCCTTTCTGTTTTTCCTGCCTCGTTGGAAGAATTGATCGCTCACTGTCTGAAGGTCCCCCACCCAGATCTCTCTTCTCTCTCATGTTGTCCAGTTCAGAAGTCTGGTTGAATTTATTGTCTCAGTTTATGATCATGCTGAGAGCAAAGTGCACTCTGCCTGTCTGGACAAACTCTTCGAGTACCAGAAAAATAAGGGAGGGGTCTGACGGTTTGCGCTATGGCCTTGCTTTTGGGACCGTTTCTCTGGAAACTAAAGTTGAGTAAATGTTAAAATTCATCATACTAACTGGAGTGGCTGTTTATCTGCTAAGGTTATGGCATTAGATGTATATATTTATTTGTCTTCTCGAAGTTCGGTCATCATCTGTAATATTGAATCCAATATGGATGTTTTTTTTCCATCTGTGTGAGTTTACTTGCGATCAAAAAGCCGCACCTCGCCGTGTAAAGCCATAAACCCACTAATCCTCTCCCACAGATCCCTGTTTGAAACCTATAGGACCCTGACACCCTGATTGCTTTATTGATATTGATCTGGGCAAAGTGTCAACCCACTCAGCTTATTGTTATTTATGCGTGCAGAGAGAAAAACAGGGTGAAAACACATCCCAGATGTAAAGGTTGCTATAAAAACTTTAAACCATTTATGTCAAATCATCTTTTTGATGTATCCTGCACCAAACCAACATGACAACAAGTGAAGCTAAAATAGGAAACGTGTGGAGTCAGGAAGTTGTACATTAGGTCACATTCATTATCTGCTGTCCACTGTTTGAGTGCAATCTGACTCCATCATAAATGCTTTCCTTACTTTATTTTCTGCAACTTGAACTGAACATTACATCGACTGCAACTAATTTAATCCCGATTTACCTCTTAATTTTCGAAATTGCACTACCATTTTTTTTAAACTGTTAATTTTCTAACAGCCCCACTAAATATTCAACATATTTTGTCCTTTTAGTCTTACACCAACATGTGCTTTCCTTATCATCTGAGCTCGATTGGAGACTGGAGCCACATTTACAGTGCAAATGTTATCATTCCGATGACACTTTAAACAGTCTTTATCAATATATAGTCATTCAAGGTTTATGAGCTTTGATAAAATGCCACTAACAAGCAGAGTCATTACAACGTGCAAACCTGCAGATGCAATTTGAAATTTAAATTATTCCCATTTTGCAAAGGAAGTCGAGACGTTTCAGTGAGGCAGAAACTTCCAAACGCAGCAGGCTCTGGTTGAGAGGCATTGATTTTCCCCTCAGGATGAGCAGCCTTAAGGGACAAACTACAGTGTGTGTCAGGCAGAATCTTATCACTCGATTATCTTTAAAAGAGTGGGTTATCATAATTGCTTACTTAATAATTCTATAAAACCCTGTTGCTCTAACCTTTGCCTGAACAGTAAAACTATTTTGATGCTGAGATTGAAAAAAAAAATTCTGATGAGGTTAGAAATTCTGCAACATAATAACTAGACAATAGGTACAGGGCAGATATATACACCACTTGAACTTTTTGTCATGTCTCAACTACAAAATTCAATATATTTTATTGATATTTTATGTGACCGAACCAACAAAAAGCAGCGATAGGTAACCAAGGTATTTATTCAGTTCCTTTTACTCTGAAGCCACTAGATAAAATCCAAACTCAACAAACTGCCTGCAACCAATTCGTCCGTGTGAGGTTTGTTAGAGAAGATCAACAGCAACATCATAGGACATTCATCCTCTGAAAATGGAACGTGTACAGCTATCTTACTGCCAAAACGGACTGATAATGCAAGAAGGGCATTACTCAGAGAAGCAGTCAGGTGTTTCATAGTAACTCTGGAGGAGCTGCAGTGATCCACAGTTTAGGTGGGGGTGAATCTGTTCACATGACAACTATTAAGGCCTGTGTGTACACAGTAAGAGTGGAGAAATGTATTATTTTCCTTGAAATGGGAAGAACAAAAAAAAGTACTTTCTGGTCTATAGTGTTCGAATTCATGTATAAAACCTGTTGGAAAATCCCCATAAGTCCATCCCACTGTAGCATTTGTTATACTTCATAATGGTTGTTAGACACCACACAACAAAGCATCTCTGCCGATATGTGTTAAGAAAAAAAAAATACATTTTATGATAATTTTCCTTTAAAAGTCTTGCGTGATGAACTACACAAACCTGATGTTTATTGAAGATTGGCAGGAAGACACTGACAGTCACTGGGACGATGAATTGTGATAAATCCAGGACAACCCTATCAGAAAAGATTTGAAACTGTAAGGAAAGCATCATGACCTTGAACTTAAAGCCAGAGCTAAATCAAAGCATTTTAATATCAAAGACGGTGTATAGTCAAAGATAATAAATCAATTCTATTGAGAATTTTTTAGAAGACTTGAAAACATCTTCATGCACACTGAATCCAATATGGCTGAACCTGAACTATTTAAGCAATATCACACGAAAGGGAGTGCTGTTGTGCCGAATATCAGCACTGGTGTTATTCGGTCGTAGGCACGATAGGTAACCAAGGTATTTATTCACAACTAACTGTTGTATAATTTGTAATAAGGAAGTTGTACATTTTTTAATTCTCTACATGTTTAAAGCTAAGAGACGTGCAGCTGAGAGTGCCATGGAAGGTGGTCAAAGTATTGACTCATAGCACATAGATACAAATGTATGCCACACTTTTCAGATTTTTCTTTGTAAGGAGCAAAAATTAACATTAACTCTAAAATCAACTTTGTAACTTTACAACTTCACAATTTTGCTCCGCTTGTGTTGGTCTATTTCATAAGATTTCAACAAACTACAATGTAGTTTATGGTTGTAATGTAGTATAAGACAAAATTTGAAGGCTCTGAATATTTTTGGAAGGTACCATTATATTTAATCTAATGGGCAGCAAACTAAAATGAAAATATTTTCAAAAAATTGAGAACAAGTCCCTGTCAGTTTACCCAAGTAATGAACCGGGCATCACACTGATGCCCTCCTCAGATGTGATTAGTTTCACACCACTACAAGTTTACCGAACAATGGCGAAGCTGTACTTAATCAGCAAGTGCAAACCTCATCACATTCAGCTTTCGGCTAAGCAAACGCCGTGGTGTTGATGACTCCATCCCCCTGCCTGGTCCCAGGTGAGGATTTCTTATCAGTATTCACAGCCGCCTGTCTGTGGTGAGGGTTCAGCATTTTGTTATCCTTGTGATCTTGGGTAGAAACGAGAGACGAAGCCAGACTTTTTGTTGAATTCCCTTGTGTGATGTTTTCATGGTTGTGTTTTTTTTTTACCCGTTACTGGAAGAAAAACATGGGGTCTCTTTATAGGCAGCAAATACTACAATGTGCATCTGGCAGGTGCGGCCTGAAGATCCGAGCCATGAGTGGGGCAGTTGTAACCTTGGAGGGAGTAGACAGGAATGCAGCAGCCCTATCTGAACTCTCAGGGAAATACTGACTGCGCATACATTTTTTTGTTCTGAGAGAAAAATCAATAATCCAGAGTCCATGAGTGGTTTTTTTCTCTCTACTTGGTGGGTTCCAACTATGTGAAACAGGCTTAGATCGACCCCCCCTCCCAGCAAAAAAAAAAAAAGTTAATACCTAACTTCTTTATCTTTGCTTTACAGCCTGGGCTTGTACCTCCAAATCAATACATGATACACAAATAACTCAGGGCTCCATGTTCCAGACTGAGAGTGGTGACGAAGGCTTGAGAGTTAGCTCGCTTCACACCACCTGGCAAGGGGGAGGGAGATCTGCTTTTTGATGCCAGCGTCTTCTGGTGGAGTCAGCAGAAAACACATGAGGCCTGATCGTAAAGCAGTTAGTAGCTTGAAGGTTAAAGGCAAATGTTGAAATACTTGACGTGATGTTTTGAGGAATTTTACAATGGCTTTCCAATTGATAGCTTTAAATACAATCTGTTTTCGTGTAACGATTAAATAAAGATTTAAAATGAACCCATATAACCAAACAGGATTTATGCTATGAGCTTTGTTGGTAGTTACTCTGCTTTAACTCTTTACATCCCACTCACAGCCTGCAATAGATTGCTCTTCCAAAGCTGTGGATCTCTGAAGCTCCTCTAGACTTACCAGGGGCCTCTGATTTTTTTCTCTCCTTATTATTGCTCTGAATGGTTTATGTGGATCCATTGGTGCAAATGTTTGAAACTGCAATGTTATTTTATTACATTCTCTAAAATTATTCTTTGGCTTTCACAGAACAAATCTTTTATGAGTAAATTAACACAGGACTATTTACTAACTACGTGATTTCTGACTTTATCAAATCATCAAATATCCCATAAACCTCTCTCATAACCTGAAAGTTGATGATGCAGCTTTCGAAATGTGAAAGACATTTTATTTTTATCATTTATTTGTTTTTGTAATGTGTCTCAATCGTTAAAGGACCTTTTCTTTGAATGTTTTCAAGGCACACTGAATGGATTTTTCTTTTTTTTTTCAGAAAAAGCACTCAGTTAATATTAGCAGTACTGAAGGTCTCAGCATGCAGCCTGGGAACAGAGCATCTGGACCTTGATAGGAGCAGATCTGTCCTTTTTTTTTCTGGAATGGACAGCCAAAACCAGCCCGATGTTTACAGCATAGACCAGCATGCCTACGCTGGACAAGATAGTTGATCACTGTCGCCGGGCCGCACTTTGTCCTCTCAAAACTTGCAGGAAATCGACAGAGAAGCTCCCCGACTGATAAAATGCAACATAGGAGGTTCAGAGGCCTAAAGCAGGTTCCAGTTCCCAACCAGTGTTATTGGGAGAGAAAGGAGCATCCACTTAGGCAGGGCAGACATTCCCTGATAGTAGCTGGTAATCTCTGAGGTTGACCCGTCAGTCAGGTCCTGGAGACGGATGACGTGAGGCCCCTGATAGGCTGTCTCCAGAGAGGGAGACAGCAGTCGGCCATGCTGGCCGCCTGGATGGAGGGCAGGACCCACGAGGCGATGGACGGACTGATGGAAGGATGACGGGCCTGATGGGAGGGGGCGGGGGGGGAGGGCAGCAGAGATGAGCACAAGTTTGGTCAGAGTGGAATGTCAAAGCGGAGAGGTGGTGGTAGTGGGGGTGTTATGGAGAAGGTCTCCTGATGAGCGAGGAGACAGTTCTTTGCTGGAGATCGTTGCATGGCTGACAAAGTTTACTTAACACCAACCCCTGGGAGCATAGGTCACCAGGGGGGAAGGAGGAGGTGAATGTTCGCCTTCAGCTCAAAGACTGAGATTTTTGTCACAACAAAAGATCTGAAGGACAGTGGAGGGTTGGGAAACATGGCCCAGAATGCTGTGCAGGTTCACACTGTAACATGTAATTGAGTTAAGAAACTAATGTGAGTAAAAGTCAACCATATGGTTGCAATAAACAGATTTTGGGGAATAACTTTATTTTGCATCAAACATCAGAAATGTAACAATCTTACATGGAGCTATCAAATTTCCTACACCTAAACCCACTAGTCTTTCAGCCTTGACTTCTCAGCAACCCAGCTCTGAGGCGTATATGATCCGAGTCACTGCAAGTTAAGTTCCACATGATATTGCCATGAAATCTCAGGAAAAATACAGAAAAACACAAAATGGTTGTCTCAGAAAATGATTGTCATTGTGAATAATTTGTGGTGAAAGCTGAGGAATGTGAGCTGAGGCTACAAACTCAGCAATGCAAACAACCATAGAAACGAAACTCAGCAAAGTAGAAGCTTTGCCAACTAGTTCACAATGATTTTAGCTGTACATTATCACACACACAAAAAAAAGTTTTCTTTTTTAAATATGTTGAAAGCTTCATCCACAGCTCTCTAGATGCGTTAGTACGGAAGGTTATTGCATCCGCTTGAAAAAAATAAAAAGCTCTGTTTTTGTGAATTAATGAAAGTTTTACAAATAAAAATAAATACTGCTCAGTTGTCCTGAATTAATGAGATACGTTTTAAAAATAAAAATAAATACTACTCTGCTTTTCTGAATTAGTGAGATAAGTTTTAAAAATAAACACTGCTCTGTTTTTCCTGACTGGACAAGAAGAACCGTGGGGGCATTCCATGGCATTGCCCTGCAATTGACTGTTGACATATTCATGATGTACCCCACCTTCCACTCAATGACTGTTGGAGATTGGCACCAGCCATGCGGCTGGTAGTATAGAGAATGGATGGATGTTCTATCCCTGTAGGCATTATTAGCTGTCTAAGTAAGGGAAACTCAAACATTTTCTGTTTCAATCATTCCATCATTGTCTATGGCACTCCACTTATCCTTTGCAGGGTCATGGTGGCTAATGCTTATCTCGAGCAGTTATTAGGCAAACCCTGGATAGGTCGCCCGACCATTGCACGGCATGTCACTTTTGATGGCTTAATTCGCTTTTACTTTGTGTTGGAATTGTGAAACTATAAAATACTTCTGTTTCTAAAATATGTACTGTATATAATAGGCCTATGAATTGGTCGATTTTGCAAAGACACCTGAAGATTTTGCTCCTGTTCAGGTTTAGCTTACTTCCATTTTTTCTGCCCCCCACAGTTTATTTTGTTAATTCAGAAAAACAGAGCAGTATTTATTTTTATTTTTAAAACTTATCTCATTAATTCAGAAAAACAGCTGTATTTATTTTTACTTTAAAAACTTATCTCATTAATTCAGAAAAACAGAGCTTTTTATTTTTTTCAAGCGAATGCAATTAGCTTCCGTACAAAATAGTCGGGTGAGAGGCGAGGTACACCCAGCACATTGCAAGTACATCACAGGGCTACACAGAGACACACACAGTGACGTGCGGTCAGGGGAGGCAGGTTAGACTGTGCAAAATTGGCATTAGAATTTTTTTTTATAGAAAATCAATGATTCAACTTATTCTGTATATTTGTTTTCTATAATATTTCGACATTTCTACGGTTAAACTCTAGAGTGGGCTGCACGGTGGGCTGCACGGTGGCGAAGTGGTTAGCACTGTTGCCTTGCAGCAAGAAGGTTGTGGGTTCGTATCCAGGGTCTTTCTGCATGGAGTTTGCATGTTCTCCCTGTGCATGCGTGGGTTCCCTCCGGGTACTCTGGCTTCATCCCACGTTCCAAAAAAACATGACTGTCAGGTTAATTGATCTCTCCAAATTGTCCTTAGGTGTGAGTGTGTGCA
This sequence comes from Apricaphanius iberus, assembly GCA_028564705.1. Taxonomy (NCBI): domain Eukaryota; kingdom Metazoa; phylum Chordata; class Actinopteri; order Cyprinodontiformes; family Aphaniidae; genus Apricaphanius; species Apricaphanius iberus. The sequence goes on from JAPXFQ010001925.1 coordinate 628,161, forward strand.
TGGTTGTTTGTCCTGCCCTGTGATGGACTGGCAACCTGTCCAGGGTGTACCCCGCCTCTCGCCCGTTGACAGCTGGAGATAGGCACCAGCACCCCTGCGACCCATAAAGGATTAAGCGGTTAAGAAAATGGATGGATGGAACTCTAGAGTGTTGCTGTGGGTGGGCCTGGGGGGGCTTAGGCCCACTCACTTTGGACCAGGGCTCAACCAAATAAATGATTTTCTTAAAAGAAATTAAATCAAACTATATTTATAGATATATATAAGATATAAGATATGTAACTTAGAGTCAAAAAACAAAACTGGAAGGGACATTTCAATCTTTGAAAGACTTCCTGTCATTAGCTGTTTTGAATAACATGCGTTACGAACTCCACAGACAAGTGAAGGCTGGCGGTAAGATTGCTTTGTTACCAATTCTAAGATTGTAGATTTTAATCTTACACTATTATTGAAAATATTATGTTCCTTAGCTCAATATTCTAGACTAACCAGTTAGAGTTACATGCATTAACAATAACTGATGTTACCTGAAATAAATATATATATTTTAAAACAGCAACAGTAAGTTTATGGAGTTCTCTTTGAAACATTACATTTCCCATAGTCGTTTGTGAAGAGCTGACCAACCGCTTCCAATGCTACTTCTGAGCAAAAATGGAAACATTATTAACACCTTCTAAATCTATCGTTATCTACAGCATGAGCTGCCCTAATATTAACCCTTAACAAAATAAAATAATTATTTAAAGCATTGGATATCTGACAGTGGTTATGTTTGTATGTTGTAGAATTTTGCCATCATCTTATGACTGCCTTTAATTTAGTGCAACATAGGGAAACCAGCACATTGTCTCAACAGTGAGTGAAACCCAATAAAGATGAACAAAAAATAAAAATTGTTTATGTCAGAGAGCTGATATGGGCCACCTGGGTTAGACTGCAGTTTATCTGTTAAAGCAGCCGCGGAAAAAGTGGAAATAACTTTATTGCAATATTTATATGGCCTACCAAGTTTTTGCTAGGCTAACCTAAAAAGATATTTCTGCTTACACCACTGGTTAAAGTAACTGAATATGTATAACAAATGCAGATGTTCTTTCTGACTGGCCTTAAATATAGTCAAAATGCAGGGGTTGAGGCAGAAAATACTGTTTCTCACTGATAGGAGGCACTGGTGAGCCCGATATTTACAATAGGAAAGAGATGCTCTTCTTCTCCACATTGAAAATACTCTAAAAGCAGGGGTCTCAAACTCAGGTCCTCAAGGGCCGGACATGTCTCAGTTTCAACCTACCTGAATGAAAGAAAGGTAATTTAACAATTTCATTCAGGTGTGTTGGACCAGGAACACATCTAAATGTTGCAGGACACCAGCTCTTAAAGACTGGACTTGAGAACACTGCTCTAAACAGTTTGAAAATAGAAGCAATCCAGAACAACCTTTCTCTGTGAATCATCTCCAGGGAAGCAGGAGATGGACCATGATAGGTGCATGAACTTCATATAGGCCTACAAAAGGTCAAATCATACATGATTTGCATTTAAAAAAAAGATAATCATAAATGATGATATTTTACATGACATTACTAGACATTAAATATTATTAGTGTTAGCTGCACTAGTAGTAGTGTATATTTTTCTTGCTTTCATATCGTTAAACAGCATAGATTTGATTAAAGCATAATTAAAAGTTGTTAAGACAATATATTCAAACTAAGGTAAAAACTGAAATAGAAGCTTTTAATTTGGGTTCAATTCAGTTTATTTATATAGTACTAATTCACAACAGATGTCTTCTCAAGGAATTTTTGTAAGATCAGTCTTTTCAGTACAATTATATAAACATTCCAATCAGATAAAAAAAGTTTTCTATTTAAAGAATCCCAGCAGATTTAATCAAGTCATTGATTCGAGGTTGGGCCCAATTGATTTTCCAACTTTACAACCATAGCAATCACTCATCCTGAGCAAGAATTTAGTGACAGTGGAGAGGAACAAAATTAGATAGACTAATTAACCTAACAGTTATATTTTTGGACTGTAAGAGGAGGTCGTAGTACCTGGAGGGAACCCACACATGCACATTCAAGTCCCATACGTTGCATTGTACCTCCTTGTTTCACTTTTTCGACCAATGAGCTCCAGCAGATATACCATCAACAAGGCAACTGACAAAGGCTATCAGTATGACTCCAGTGTGTCAACAAATTCAAAGTAATCCTGAATGAGTACCGATAGTAGTTTGTTTAATGTAAAAATGTTATCATTTCTTTTTTTTTTTACAAGCTTTCTGTGTTAGCTGTCTTCCACTTGTCTTTAATCAAAGTCTTCAGGCTTATTCTGGGTGTTGGATTCCCCTTCAGGTCGTAGCTACTGTCCATAACTCCCTTTAGATTACATGGGAGATTTATCGAGCTTGCTTCCGGTTTCCAGATAGGACAGTGACAACACTTATCTCCAGATATTCCCTTATCAAAAGACAATTTAGCGAGAGAAATAGACACAAGCAGTGATTTTTTTTTTACTTTGCTGAGTGCTCTAGCTTTGCCTCCTCAGTACAAGGGTCTGTTTGCACTGCACACACACCTCCGTCTGCATGGATGGAGAGGCATTAATGCTCACTTGATGTCACTGCCTTTTAAATTTACCTCAAACTCTTAGATTTTTAGGAAGTACTAAAATACAGAAAGTATTCTAGCTGAAGCCTTCAGAAGTTTTTAAAGAAATGTTACATTTTGTCACAAGTGTAGCTTCTCTTGTTTATACCAAGCTACTGGTGAAAGAGTTCATCATGAGGTTATTCTGACCTGAGCTCTGTACTCTGTCTGCATTTATCAAATAGTGAGGAAGGCTAATGTTTTTGCATGAAGTTTATGCTCAGAGTTTGCATGCGTTCCTCTGAACAGAAACATCCACCGAGGCATGGGTTAATTCTGAAGCCAGCTACAGGAGTTTTGACAAAGGTTTTCTATGTGTGTGAAGCCAGAAGGCCATCCGGGGGAGTCAGCAGGCAGATAGCGCATACTCCCCGTGCCTGTGACCCTGGAAGGATAGCAGGAAGCGAAGACAATACGTTTTCACACAATTTAAACTGTTTGTTTCGCCAAAAGTCTGCTGGCATGCCAGGTGAGGCGGTGGAGTAAAGGCGATGTGCCCAACAAGCCTCCAGACTGTTTGTTTTGTCCGAGGATGGTCTCTGTAAAAGGGTCTGCAGGTGCTCGGGCCTTGGGGCACCATGTCTAGAGGCCATGTTAATGATTAACGTGGCTATATAACACTGTTACTGATTACCACCTCCCATTCTCCCAACTCCCACTGACCTGAGTCACAGGTAGGAATCCCTCAGAGGTGTGGATTTGTGTGTGTACAAGCTCCCGCGGCGCAGATCCTTTAACACAAGGCCCCTTGCCATGCCTGGTGCTGGAAAGCAGCCTCCCTCCCCTGCTATAATTCTTCTTCCTCTTCCCTACATTCCCTCCCACATCTCTGAGCAATCCAGTCAGGCGGCTCGCAGGCTGCATCATTTCAAAACCTTCATGATGACCTTTATCCTTTTTGCCATAAAATACAGACGTGTAAAGACTTCTTGTGCAAAGTTAAGAGGAACCGTGATTTGAACAGCAGGTACTTTAGTCTAGGGCGAAGGTCTGAGGTGTAGCACAACGATGAATGAGCTACAACAAAGGCACACTGCTGTGGGACGAGAGCACCTTTTATTGGGATTTCATGTGATAAAATAACACAAAGTAGAGCATATTTACGCTCTCGAACGCAGAATGTATGATTTTGTCAATTTTACTATAAATTAAAATGTAAAAGTGGTTGTATCCATCTGCCTCTGCAAATCCAGTTGCAAGCCCCTAACAGGACCTCTTTTATTTACAGCCGTCTTCAGATGACCCCATAGAATTTCTCTCAGATGTTGCGCTGACCCCCAACTAGGGTTCTCCAAAACCGTAATTTTCCAATCATGAAGTCATTGTTTTGTTCGTTCGGGTCTATAATTGGACTTAGTGATGTTGAAAAATAAAATTTCTCTTTCAGGTGGACGCCTGAAGGATGTGGGTCATAACTTCTTGATATTTGGAGCTCTTCATGATTTCATCCACCTTGAAAACTAGTCGAGTTCTATATGAAAAAAAAAAAACTCTAGACTCTGATGCTGCTACCATGTTTTACTCTGCGTCCTGTAATTAAATAATTTCCAGTTTGGTTCCATCAGACCACAACACATTTCCCTACAAGGTTTTAGGAGATTTTAGCCAAACCTAGATGTATGTTAGAAAAAGATGCCTCCATCCTCAAAGCTTCCAGCTGTCCTGACATCTGGTGAATATGGTAGACTGTTGTCACTTATAGAAGACAACCAGAATTTGTTGGAAATTCCTGCTTTTACATCAGCCTTGCTTTTAACCGTTTTGTCATCCTCCTTCACGAGTTTCCATCTCCTCTTACATTTTGTTTCAGTCTTCCTACATTTTCACCAAGTACTGATGACTGTCTTTACTGTGCACTGGTGTATTTTGGATCCCGCATTTCGTAAAGGGTTCAGATGCATGTCAAGACAGTCAAACACTTCTAGTCCATCCAGGTCCATCCATAATAATGTAAATGGACTGAACTTATATAGCGCTTTTCTAGTCTTACTGACCACTCAAAGCGCTTTACATTGAAGCCGCATTCACCCAATCACACTCGCATTCATACACCGACACCCAACATGGCTCGGTAGGACAATGTAGAATTTGGGGGTTAAGTGCCTTGCCCAGGGGCACATCGACATGTGACCGGAGGAAGCTGGAATCGAACCTACGACCCTCCGATTGCAAGCCAACTACTCTACCACTGAGCCACAGTCGCCCCCAACGTGGTGAGATATGTAACATATCTCATTTTGAGGATGTTTTGTTAGGTGTCTTTATGTGTTCTTGATCATCTTCTCTTATTAAGATTTTGTACTCTGCACATGAGGAACACTCACACTCTTTCTGTTTTTTGAGCTTCGGTAAAGAATAATGTTCTTGTGCAAGTCAGACTTACAGGAACATGGATGTAACTTTTATTAAATTTAATACTACTTTTTTATTCCTGAATCACTGAGTCATGTATCTGATTTTTTTTCCGTCTTGTGAAGGCTTTTTGAGTTGCATAATAAAAAGAATAAAAAATGACAGGCGTTTTCTTCAATTAATCAATGCCATTATCTTGCACGTATTCTCCTAATGTATCACACGGTCACAGAGGAGATACTTGTTTCTTCGTCCTCGTCCTGTTATCACGTTGCGTTAATCTTGTTTTATGGATAATGTCAAACAGTCCAGACCTCAGACTTCGGCTGATGTCTGCCCGTCTGCAACGTAGCATCTTCAATCTAGAAGGCTGTGTTCTGGCAGATCTGTAAACACTTGACTTAGTGGAGCCAAAGCCACTGACCAGCATCTATCAAAACAAAGCGCGCGTGCTGGTCAGGGTTCATCTTTGTGTCGAAGAAAAATAGGGTTAGAGGTCAAACTGGAGGACAGGGCCCCTTTTGAAGTTTAGAGCAGGATTTATCTGCACCTTTGTTTGGAGATCTCATCTGTTAGTTGCTTTGTTCGCAAAGTCAGACATGGACAGTTTTCACTCTTTTTTTGTATTCATATTCTAGCTATGAAACTTTTAGATATGATGGCAAAAAATGTTTGTGATATAGCTGGCGATGTGGACGTGACTGGGACAGCAAGGGGAAGTCAGACCAGTTGAGAGCTGTGCCAATTCTGGGTTAGATCAGTCGAGTCTTTTTTTGGTCTCCTTTGTTGTGGCCTTCAGTGCAAGTCAAAATAAAGGGTTCAACTGTACGTGCTTCAGATCATCCTGATACGGCCTTTTTTGTTATATATGGAACCCAGTGGTGGTAGGAGCAGAAAATGAAAATGTTTGTTAGATGCTGTGTTGGTGTTAATAGGGCTGTGAAAAAGCATTCACGTCCCTTGATATTTTGTTTTGTTTGTAATGTTGCAATGATAAAAATCCAAGTAGTTTTGTCTAGATCTAAAGTGACAGACCAATACACAGTGTAGTAGCATGTCGTTTAAAAGGAGAAGTTGTTGTTTTTTCTTCCTGAACCTTATTTTTAGAAAATATTACAGTCATTTACTCACCCAGACAAGTTTGAAGCTACTTTAAGTCCTGCGGGAGAAGTTTTTTTCCAGTCGCGTTCAGTGTATATCCAAATGATGGGGGCAGGAGATTTGCCGCCTGTAATAAGGCATTATCTGCCCTTAAACTCCTTAATTTAACCCATTTTTTTAATTAATCGATAGCACTCCTCCCCTCAGAGTTCAGAACATCTCAGAAGTGCTTATTAGTTTGGTGATTTAGAGGCTATAATACAACAACACAATTGCATGATTACAATTATGTCACTACCGTGTCCTACTCCAGTTGTAGTCGGAGCAGGACTGTCACTCTGTGCTCTACGGCGGTCAGTTTCACAGAACTTGGTGCTGCAAACATCAACATGGTTTGCGTGTTTCCAAATTGCTCTAGCTTGGTGGTGCCCAAATTACCTTTTTTCAAGGGCTGCTATCCAGTAAGTTTTCCTTCTTTCCCTGGTTCATTGCACCTGAATCAAATGATGGCTTCTTGGCAGGCCTCTGCAGAACTTTGCTTTGCTAAAGAGGTAGTTGGAACATTTGAATCAGCTGTGTTGAGCAGAGACACATCTAAAACTGACAGGATAGCAGCTCTTGAAGACTGGAGCTGGACACCCCTTCTCTAGCTGAATGACCAATTGGACTAAGTTCAGCTTCCACAGCCTCCCTTTTTCTGCAACCTAAGCAGACTATAGCTGTAGTGGCGGACGGCTGCGGCATCATCAAAATCCCAGCTTACTGAAAATTGGAATCGGTTACATTAAAAGGATGTAAAAAAGCAAGAAGCTAATACCTTAGCACCTCCAAGACGTTCTAAATTCACAGGGGAATGTCGCTAACTAATCAGTCAATCAATTAGTGCAGATAATGCCTTATTACAGGTGACAAACCTCCTGCACTGATTGGCTCCCATTATATGGATATTCGATGATCACGACTGCACATAAACTTCTCCCAAAGGACTCCAAGTGTTTTCAAACATGTCTGGGTAAGTGAACGTAATATTTGCTAAAAATAAAGTCCAGGTTGAAAAACAGCAGACTTCTCCTTTAAGGAAAACGAGACATAGTTTTCTGGGGGTTTTTATAAACAAAAAATCTAAAAAAAGTGTGAAATAGGTAAATAACCATCACCTTTTACTCTGAAATAACCTAAACACTGGAGGATTTTTGCATAAATGGTACCCCTCCTTGTCCCGGAACCAACCCCTACTACAGTGGAGTATGGTGAAAGATTAATTTTCTCTCATTTCCTGGTTGAGTGTAACTAAAGGCAGTGCTCATACACCTCAGTTAAAAGAGGTAGAAGCCACCAGGATAATTTCCCCCTCAGTTTACATGGACTTCAGCAGCAAACAGGAGGCTGCACATCACAGTTATATGTATATATATATTGGCTAATACCCATATGACCCTTATAAAAACACCCATTGCCCCTAAACAAAATCAGTTTGGAGAACCACCCAGAGCTGCAGCTCTAAGCGTTTTAGAGTTTGACTCCACCGGACATTCTTTGCTCTCTTTTTACTTAATAGATCAGTCTCTGTCAGATTTAATGCATCCACACAGCAAGATACTTTCACCATCACATTTCTTAATTGCTATTTATTTTGCTTACCCATCTTCTAATCAACAGCATGGTGTTTCTGCCACCCATTTCCTTGTGGGGAGTTATGTAGTTTTAGGGTTGTAAAGGACTGGGGTTTTTTTCAATACACATTTCTTTGGATTCAGCCCGATCAACTCAGATTAGGTTTAATCTGACCAGAGTTCGTTTTGACATGACTGTTGTGGTAGAAGTAGTCGTTTAACTATCGGAAAGACTTGGGTTTGATTCCCGCTTCCTTCCCCCACAAAATGTCCACATGACCATATGCCCTTAGGTTTGATGTTTACCCCTTGTTGCTCACCATGTTGGTGTTTAATTGTGGGCAGCAAATGACAAGGACGTATAAAAACACCTTGGGTATACGCAGAAGAGCGATGCAAAACTTCAGTCCATGTATCATTTCAACCATCCATGAAGGCCAGAATTATTTTCTGCATAACTAACAGCTGTCCTGTTGCTGGACTCTCCCACCCGAGTTGTGGATTTCTGCAGCTGCTCCACAGTTAGAGAATAGAAATCATCACACTTTTCAGATTTGTATTTACAATTATGTGCTACTTTGAGTTGGCCTGTCACATATTATCCTAAAACTTTACAACTGTGAAAACTGTTGAAAATTTCAAGTGATGTGATGAGAACTTTGGCATGTATTTGCAATCTTACTGATATTTTCATCCAGCATTTAAACCAAAGCTGTGAAAATGATTGTGATTCTTTTTTGTTTGTCTAACCTGCATTTTTTTTTCTGCTTGCATGGACAAAAAACCAGACTGGGATATGTTACTCCCACCATGGGCAAATATGCAAACATAGTGAGCCACTGGTACAGTACACACCGTTAGAAAGGGTACAATGGAAGGTGCTCGACTGGTGGGTTTGACAGCCATCTGATAAAACCATAATTGCAGCATTAAGAATGCATATGTTTTCAGTCAAACAAAAGGCCCTGGTCACACCATAGAAACTGCCTCTCAATGTTTTCATTGTCTGGCAAGTGACTAAAGGGACGACGAGGGCGACAGAAACCTCAGACTAAGAGTGTATTTAATGTGTGCTGAGAGGGAGTTGTGTGTTGAGTGGGACGCTAAGACAAAGTGAGCCTGGACGGTCAGAGAGGGAAGGATAAGCGCCGCGCCACTAAGCCGTCGAGCCAAGTCTGCTACAGCTCCAGACTCTTTTGAGTGAGGCTAAAATCTTATCAGATCTCTGGCTTATTTGTTCTTCTCACTGAAAAGTTATTCGCAATTTAGAGCATATTTTTCCCTGGGAAAGAAAGGTAAATAGCATCTAGAAAAAGTCAAACCCTACATTCACTATTTCCTACTATAATTAGAGCGTTTCAAAATACTTGTTTTTGTTTTTTTTGACATTGTAATGTGGAACTGAAAAATTGGATTCTAACATGCAGGCTGAAATAGAAAAAACCCCATCAAGCTTTGGTTAGTGTGAGCTACATTTGGAAAATAAAATCAAAAGCCACTTTTGCTTTGGATGGGTGAAATCTTCAAATTTGAGCAAATATCATATGCAAGCTAAGCATTTTAATTTCTTTTTCAGGTGAATAAAAATAAAATAAACAGACATGCTATAAGATAAATTTAGAATGTTTTTCTTGAACATTTTAATTCTTCAAATTTAACCTATTTATGGGTCATTTTAATATTAAAAACAAATAAAGGATGGAAACATAATGGTTTTCTTTGGGTTTGTACCATTATTGATGAATTAGGCAGCTCAGATCAGGAAATTAGCATAAGACAAATGATTAATTATTTTTTACAGGTAATGTGCATTTTTGTAGAGCTTATGTAAAAAATGTTATGCAACAACAGCATGAGATGTTTCTTAAAGAAAAGTACCACCTTTTTTAAAGAGGTGGAGGTTCGCAGAAATGCTTGCAGTAAAATATATACTTGTATATATACTTGTAATTTTTAAGCTTTTTATAATTATTTAATTATAAAACATAAATAATTGCTGGTGCATATTAAAAAATTATGTTTTTAAAAGTCTTTCATAAATGAGCCAATCAAGTTTTGGGGAATAATCTTTTATAAATTACATTTGGAATAGGATAGAATGAGTTAAGGTCTATATGTTTTGAAAACAAAAACAAAAAATTGTATTAATAATTCCATTCAAACGAAATAAACACAAAACATTGTACATATCCTAAATGATAAATATAAACTTGAACATCCAATATCCCAGATTTTCTATGGATCAAACATTTGGGTTTTTTTCACCAAAACAGATTCCCCTTTTATAAGTTAAGGAAAAATAAAATTAATCTGAAAAAAAATTAATAGGAGAAGCCTGCAAAAAATGTTTGCGTAGATACTTGATTTAATATTTCTTTTGTGGTTCATTTAGTGGCTGTACTGCAGCACTCTTTTCTTTCTGAAAATAATTTTGAAATAAGATTTTATAATATACCTGACAGGTGTCTTTGTGGTTAAAGACTGCACGTGCTTTTCTTCCTCTCTCACTGATGCTTAATAATTACTGGTTAAAGGATTGGTAATGGACTTGTGACCCTGTCCTGCATGCACCATCTTCCTACTCATCTGTGCAGCAGCCAGAGTAAAACGCTGGAATTTGCATACCGTCAAACTGCAGGCGTGCTTAATTATTTCTGTATTAGAAGATCCTCTTCCAAAGTGTCCTATTTTGCTGTTTGGTCAAATTTATTTATGACTGTGGGCAACTCATTCATTCCAAACCCAAATGCTTTTTTCTGATTCAAAAAGGAATTTTTTGCAGTTAGTGCCAACATTCAAAGCATCTACAAATCTGGTCAGATATTTGCATCCACTAGTCACTGGCTTTAATTTCAGAATCATTTTGAGTTTTTAATGCTTTATTTGAGTCCCTTTCCCCCCGAAAGTAGAATAATATTTCAACATACAGTTTAACTGATTTTAAAAACCACAAAGTAATCTTAATCTTTGCCTGCTTTATTAATTTCAAACAAGTTTTGAGGATATTTGGGATTGTTCTTCTGTTGAATAGCCCAGTTGTGTCACAGTTTCAACCAAAGACGTGTTTGGTTGGAGTTGAAGAAGTCAGAGGTATTCCACCTTCTTCATCATTCCACCCATTCTGGACAATTCACCAGTACGATTTGATCCCTCAGCATGAAGCTGCCATCACCATGCATGACACTTGTTACAATGTTCATTGAATACCTTGTGCACCCAGCTCTTGGTTTTTGTGTGGAAGAGGAACAGATGAGATGCATCAATAAAAGCGAAACATTGATAGGATATTCATACAAAGTATGGAAATGTCTGATTGGCTCTGAACTTATACTTAATGAGATGGGACAGTGAAGTGTGCATGATGGAACTTAAAGTACAACACAAATCCCTGGACCTTCAGAATATTAGGAAGCTATTTCATTACCACCCATCCAGCCCAATGACTTAGGCCTGTTCTCAGTTTAATGTACACCTTTATATTGACAGAGCTTTTCCAGTGAGTTAAGCTGATGCACCAGATGGCTCATAAAGCCCTCATTCAGAGCAACAGAACCTTGACACTTGTGCATCCAGCGGAAATCACCTGGAACCATTTCTATCTGAACCTGCACTGAAAGATACATTCCACTTCCTTCTCTCTACATCCCATGTGCCTCTCAGCTCTGACTGCAACAGTTGGTTGATTGTTTCACTTCCATACCACACTCCACTCCCGAATCTTCCCAGCGAGGAGCTGAGCCACAGTAGACCTTGAAAGCATGCGTGGGTCTGCAAGGTCTACCAGCTGCCCACCCTAGCAGGATCCACCCGAGACGCAGTCCCCCCACCCCCAGTCGCCCTGCCACCTCCACCTCCGGTACCCGCTCCCAAACTGTCTCCGTTCTGCTATCAGTGACGTCACCTCACCTCAAGGCTGCTTTCTCTCTGGCCGAAGCTCCAAACAGCTGATTCAAGGAAAGACACAAAGTGAACATAGAGGCCTGACCTTCTCTACTGAGACAAAACACAGAGAGAGGGACCGGCTTCAAAGCATGGAAACAATAACACAACCTCTGAGTCTGCACAAGACGTGAGCCTCTTTTTTCCAGAGACGGGCACAGAAAGAGGTCAGGAAATCTGTGCAAATACACCTAATGACTCTTTGATCTCCGATGACTTCCATCAGATTTATGTACCAATGTATGTACAATTGTGGTCAATAAATTTTAAGATATGTTCCGTTGAAGCTCTATTGTAAGTTTAAAAGCAGCTTTTGAGAATAACAACATTTATTGAGGTATGCATACTGTTGATAAAGCCAAGATTTCGTTTTTTTTCAAATGGTCTGATATAATAATCTAATATTTTGCATAGAGCACCAAAACACTGTCTGCAAGTAGGAGTGGAACTACTTGAATATATTTTTACTGAAGTAAAGGTAAAAAAACAGTCATCCAATAAATTATTTAAGTAAGAGTAAATTATTATTTTATAAAAATACAACTTAAGAAATGAGTAACTGATTATAACAACTGATTTTATAAAACAAATATTGAAAAAGAACGTCATCAGACACGCAAAAATATAAATAAAGATATGCTCAAATATCTCATGGATCTTTCAGAAAAAATATATTTGTTCTTTATTCAGTGAATTTACTTGCAGATGAAAGTTTATTCTGAGATTTGACTCAAGTATGAGTAGTGATGCTTCATGGTAATGTTAAAAAACGTATGGTGAAGTAAAACTACTTTTTTCCCCAAAAAAGTTACTTAAGTAAATATGACTGCAAGTTATAGTTACTTTCTATCCACCTGTGGCTGTAAATGGACATTCTTTATATTTCAGAAAGGCTTTAAACCATCAACACCTAGTGAATTCAGGAATAAATTTACTTTTCAGCAATATTCTAATTTATTGAATCAGTGTGTACCTAAAGCCTTAGAGAGAACTTATTCTTTAGCGGTAACACAATTTGCAATTTGATATTGAAAAAATTATATATTTTAATGTGAGTAAAAGAGATGGTTGACTGTTCATTATAAAATTTCCTGAGTGCTCTGATGACCATGATGACCACAGGCTCTGCGGTTTCCATCACATGCCAGGTTTCTTTTTAGATCTTCTCTGAGCACTTAGTATTTCTTCAGTTTCACATATGTTTTTCTTGATGTGTCCGTTATTTTTGATTGTTCTGCTTCTTTTCAATGATTGCAATGTCCCGTTTGTTGGCCATTACCATTTTGTATGTTTGAATCCGGAAGTCTTAATCTTGGTTTGATCATTCTCCACCACCTTCGAAGACAATTCCCACTTTGACCTAGGGTTCTCCAGTTTGAATTCTGCACATATTTTTTGGTACACTATACCACCCACCTGCTTATGCAGTATTCCTATCTTCCTGCAATGAGATGCTGGGTTGTTTCTGGAGCCTCTTTGCCCAGTCTGCACCGAGTGATCAGAGTGTGGTAGATCTGGGCTTCTATTGCTCCCTTACTGACTTGATCAGTGCTGTTCTGTGCAGTGGACATTAAAGTGCTGAAGATGATCATTGTCTGTTTCATTGTGTGCTTTAGTTTAACCCCCCCCCCCAAACGGCATACCATTATGACGCCTCAAGATCTACCAAATGCTGCTTGCTCGCTTCAATGTTATATATTCTGCCAAATAAACACAAAGCTGAACTAGCAGCTTTCCCCCTCTTTAGTTCACTATTCCAAAAAAAATCTTAGGTGAGTTTTTACATCTTGTATCTACACTTCATTACCTATCTATGTTTTTGTTTTTAGGGCACTTTTAGAAATTAAGATATTCACCACAGAGTTTTGGATTTAAAATATTGTTAAATATATAGAGTATTTATTTGTATATGCTGTTGCCCATAATTTGACTGCTCATTTTAACTTTGTTTAAAAATATTCCTTTTTTTATTGTGGTTTGATTATCACATTAAAATATTTGAAAGAGATTGATCAAAATAAACATAATATCTCATTAATAATGAAAAATGATATTGCCTAGTGTAGGGCAGAGGAAAAAGAAGTATCTTAACCTGTTAATGTTGCACATTACACTGTAATTTGCTGCCTTAGTTTGCCCTATCGATACTCTATTTGAACTTATCATCCTGATGATACCAGAACAAACATCCTCTATCTTTATGCTCCCACTAATGCAGCCTGATTGCGCATTTTCGAGGGACAAAAGATTACAAACGCAAAAGTGATCAAAAACAATTCATGAAATAAAAACAAAGCGCTAGATTTTGATGCACGGTTGGAGTCACTGGAGCTAAAGTTTAAAGAAAAGGTCAAGTAAGCCCTGAAAGTCTGTGTCAAGCTGATATGACAGCCTGACACTGAGATGATAAATCCAAGAAACAAATAATAGATTAATGTGCCTCCACGGTTAACGCTAAGATTACAGGCAAATAAGGAAGATTGAGCATTTCTTCTTCATGTTTTTAAAGCAAAAATGAAAAAATACAGAGATAAGATATTTTTTTTTGCTGAACGGTGAGAGTTGGTTGTGTGAGATTTCATTTCAGCAGCTTCTTAATTCTGAGACCCAAACACCCATTTGTTCACTCACACACACACACACACACACACACACATGCAAACACACCCACTTTGCAGGCGGACAGGTGAGCAAGGCGTTCCGTTGTAGGCGAGCCGAGGAAGCAAGGACGCTTGCATGTCCCAGATGACAAAGGTTGCTTTTACACCTGTCATGACCCGTTTAATCATCTACCACTTCAAACAGGAGAGGCTGGCTGCTCACAGGCCTCCCAGCAGCCTTTGCTTCTGCAGCTCTGGACAGACTGCCATTGAGTGGAAGCGCAGGAAGAAATGGGTGTAAAACTTAACTGCATCTTCCATAAAATATGAACAAATACGCTGATGTTTTTTTCAACGCTCTGTTGGTAAGTCTAGGAAGCAGGTTTTTACATTTGATGAGCCAAATTAAAAACTCTGAAAGAATTCACAACTCATGAAATTATGGGACAGATTTACACTTTAAAGCAAACAAAAACTGTTCCTCCATGCATTTTCCACATTTCATGTTCACCTACCTCTTCACCTTCAATGTGTGGCATCAACACACAGACATAGAGACACACATCACTTTAGTTGCATTAAATGTATAATATAAAGCTTTACATTCAGGTTTAACACGACTTGCAGTAAGATCCGTGGCACATATTTTCTATGTTCTGGTTCTGGTGTTACCAAAGATTAGAACTGCACTGATTAGACCTTTCCCAGCCAAGAGTAATTACTGACCTTCTTTGAGGTCCATTTTGTTTTATTTTGCTGTATAAATATTTAAAACATTTGAAGGGGGAAAAAAATCATTTAAGTTAGCAACTCAACTGATATCGAGTTAACAGTTTTGAATCCAACATAACATGAAGGATATTATCATCCCTTTCTATGCATCACATACTATTTGTCTTACTATTATATATTTAATTACACTCACATACATTTTGCTAGTTGATGCATTTATAGACCAAAACTGCTAGAAGTTCTCAGTATTGATGAATAAGATGAATGGATGCTAATAGCCGATCCGAAACATCAATGAAAAATTGGCAGATTCTGATCTCTTGGTTAACTGGTGCATTTTTTTTCTTTTATTTATACATGAGCCTTAATTGAATACGATGTCCTCATTTACCTGCTGAGTAATTAAAATATTATTTTGTGACATTAATCAAACTAAAGGGCTGATCAAATCTGAATAGGATTCATTGCAAGTTAAATTCTTGTGCCGAGCGGGGATTTTATTTATGTATTTATTTAATGGTAACTGCTGCAGAAAAATAAGCACATAAAACAACGGATATAGAATATTGCAAAAATGCATCAATTTATAGAGAGGTTTAACGATATGTTTAATGAAGATAAAAACGCGCATTGTAGAACTTCTGGGTGTATAATGTCCAGAATGGAATGGAAATAAATTCATATTGTGCAAAGTAAACACGTTTGAGAATAACATTGTTTGTTCGCAGCTCAGCATGGTTTTTGTAGAAAACTATGGCATCTTTGAATGAAAATTGGTTTATTTTCTTCATTTCTTTCCTTCGCTCTATTTCAATAAACATTTATTTATTTGAACCTCACAAATCGGTCACCAAATTCCGCGACAACATTACAACCAAGTCAGTTATTTTTTTTCAATATGGCAATGGTATCTTCCATTAAACCAAATAAATAGAAGGAAGTCCCTTTCTCCAAAAACATCTTAACGTTGTGCGCGGTTGTACGCGTGCGTAAATCTGTCCTCAGCAGCAACATGCCTTCAAAAAACAAAACAAAAAACAGAACAAGGATTCACAATAAAATAAGAGCAAGAAGAAAAAAAAAACGCAGACGTAATTAAGATGATGAATTGAGCGTGTTTCCTGCTATGTGGTTGTTTCTCATTAATCATATCTGAGACATCAAGCACGCATTCTCGTAAGCTGGGTGTGTTAAAAAGTCCACAGTGGCCGTTATTAAACAGTCCTTCACATCTAAACATTAACACTACGTCACATAAAACAAATCATCTTGGGTTCATTATTATTATTATTATTATTATTATTATTATTATTATTATTATTATTATTATTATTCAATGAACTACCTCTTTTATCTAGGAATTTGCTCTTTTTATATATGAGAACGCATTGTATTCTAATCAGGAGCAGTCTACGGCAAGCTGAGGAGCGCTGGAGATAATCATTATCAAGTCGGTACATAAAACTCTGACACCTGAAGAGGGTCGGTCATCAGCTTGTTTCACCTCCAAGAAAGAAACAAACATTATTTAGATAAAAAGCAGGATCTCCTTGTATAAACAATCGGATAATAATAATAATAATAATAATAATAATAATAATAATTATAATAATAATTATAATAATTATAATTATTATAATAATTTTAATTTAATGTGGGACTGTTTTCTATATTTTATAGGCAATAGTATTTATCTAACAGTTTAAAAAATGATTTACATCAACTGGAGCATTATCTGACACTCTGCACATTTTACTAGACTCTCTGTGGTCAACTAGTCTGATAAAGATAATTAGATTAGAGGCCTGCGTCCCTTCCCCGACAGCAGTCACGAAGGGCCGCTGTTCACGGATAAATGTGGAGACAGGGCGGCGTCCTGCCACTTCTACACCTCCTCCCCCACCTTCTCCTCCTGCAGGCTCCGTGTGTCAGAACAGCAGCACACTTTGACATCTCTGCGAGAGAGAAAAACACCTCATTCATCAACGCAGAGCTAAAGAAGTGTGAGAGAAAAACTGAGAGGAGGGAGAGGGAGAAACGACGGGGTTATGTATTCTGTCACCTCCCTGACAACTGCGTGCGGACTCGATGGGAGACAGTAGTGGTTTGGTTTGGTTTGGTTTGGTTTGACTTGGTTTACTCCCGCTGATTGAATCTTGGCCTCGCCCAAAACATGTTAGATTGTACCAGAACTGTCAGATCCTGGGTTGCATGTGATATATAGAAAAAAAGCCCAAAAAAAAACTGACTGAGTCTATCAGAGTCGCTGCCACATTAAAGCCACAATAGAAACCCAGAACTGCAGTGGGAAACGCATCTGTTCTTCTCTCCTCTTCTCTCCTCTCCTCTGACACCTTCAGTAGCAACATGACACCAACAGAGGCAGTTCTGCTCCATGATAACAACATGCTATACATAATGGCTATAAACAATATTTAAGTTGTTTTAAATGCTCAAAATATAACCATCATGTACCAAAATAATGTGTTTTAAGCCAGCAGAAGAAAAATGTAAACAGTAGTTGCCTAAAATGGCTCATTGAGATGTCATGCCAGTATGTAAACGTGACAGTATAGTAAACCTCATAAATATATGCATTATTACTAAATCCAGAGCTGGACAAGATTGTGTGAGGCCCCAAGTAGACTATTTATTGATTTATTTATTTATTTATTAATGTAAAGTGTCACTTTATGGTCACCTCAGACACTTTTCCCCCCCATATTTAAGTTCAAAGTAGTTTAAAAGAAAATCTTATTAATCTAATGTGACTTTAATTTAAGAATTAATAACAGTTGAAAGTTTAATAAAATTCAAAAAGGGCAGGCACATGTCTTTGACTTCCCAGAAAGATATTTCAAACCCCAAAATTACTATTCACAAACAAACCCAGGAAACAAGGAAATACTCGCTGATTTATGAACAAGTACAGTATGCCTGAAATATTTTCCGAACTTAGTGGAAAACAGAAGAAATGAATAGGTCTACTGCATCAAAATAATTTTTTAAGCTCTGGAGGTTTTCCTTTTTATGAGAACTTGATTTCTATTTCATACCACAGGACAGTAGAAAAATCTGAGCAGCAACACAATTCAAAAAGGTCTATGCATCAGTATGGTCTAACTTTGATTTATTTACCACTACTAATTATGATTTATTTATTTATTTATTTATTTATTTATTTATTTATTAAGAGATGCATGGACAAGCTTGACAACAGCTTTGGGCCCTCCACCGTTCTGTGGGGCACCGGAGTATCACAAGAGACATTGACATATGTGCTAGTTGTACAGGAAAACCAATGAACACAAAATGTACTGGGTTTCGTTGCTCTCGAAAGTGAGTTGTGTTGCATACAGAATGTAAATAAATAAATAAATACCTATCTTAGTGGAAGTGGGCCCCCACATGTTATTCTGTTCAGGGACTCAGATAACCTTGTACCGGGCCTGTGGTGGTAATACAGGTGGACAATATGAGAACTAGTAATAACTAATAATAATGGGATGTTTTCTTTGCCACTTCCAGCTTATAAAGCGTTTATAAGCTGCTCGGTGTGCTGTCTCTCCCATCGAGACATGTTAACAAAATCTGCTGAATGGCTCAGTGTGTTGGTGAAAGCGCACCTGAAAACACCTTTAAATGAAGAGAGAATGATTTAATTGACACCTCGTCACTTCTTTCTTTTTCAACCTTTTTGACCACTTCTCTCTTCATCACGATGTATATTCGCGCTGAGTGAATCATCGCGGTTCAAAGCAACCCAGAGGGAGCAGCTTGTGCATCTTAAAAAGCTGCTTAATCCTCCCTGAGAGCATCCTACTTAATTAAACTAATTAGGAGTTATTGATCAGTGTGATTAATATAGAGCGGAAATACAAAATATTTTCACAGACAAACAATTAACAAAACATATAAAATTGGAAACACAAGTATTCACAAATATTTAATTGATAACCTTTAGGCGTATGTAATAAAGAACTGTCATTACAGAATACATTTGTAAAGCTGAATTGTGTAAAGGAACTAAAACATGAAAGTTTTACACTTTGCACAGATATAAAATGACACAAAACCTCCATATACTTAATTTAAAGATTGTTCATTGAGCTATTCTGTAATTCAACAGAAAAAATGACAAACATTAAATTTCTCGAATTGTAACATTGCACTGGATCAAGTTTAAAATATACTTCCCCAGCAAGTAAAAACGTAGCCAACATTTTAAGTTGAATTAAATGATTTGCGATAATTTTACCATACTATACACGAAAAAGGAATAAAACATTTTAACATGTTTTTTTTTAACTGATCGAAAAGAATAATTACTAATGAATAAAAACGCAGACTCGAACCCTTCTCTGACCGGATCTTGAATTCAAAGTTTTGGCCGAGATCGAGTTTCTCTTTTGCACGTCCTTTCGGTTGTTTCTCGGTGTGATTGATTGGAGGAGCTCTCGGGCTGGCACCCCCACAGAGATCGCAGCAGCTCCACCGCCGCTACCTGATTGGTTCTTAAGCTTCGGCCGCTGCAGCTACAAGCGCCTCCCCTCATAAACCCAGTCAGAGCGCACCGACGGTTCCCATTACTCCCAGGAGAAGAAGCAGCAGGAACAGCAGCAGCAGCAGCCAGAATTTGGAAAGTTTAGCGAATTTATGGCAAACAAGTAGAAGGTAACTTGTCTTGTTTAGCTGCTTTTATCTTTTATCACTCTTTTTCTGTGTGTTCTTCTTTGGCTTCAAAGATCCGACCAAGTTGGTGAGCGCAGCGAGAATGAACGCATCATTTCGGGGGTATTGTTTTATCGCTCAGCCCTTATCTCTTTTAGGGTCTTATCAAACGGTTATCTCTTTTGCTGTGAAGACATATTGCGTTTTGTTTCCTATCTGTGATGTGGGTAAACTTGTGTGTGAGTGGGAGTGGAGCCATTTGACACGGATGAACCTTTTAAGGGCGCTTGATAGGATAGGAGTCCTTGCAGGCTGACCTAATGTTATTTAAAGGATGGATTGTAGTTTATTATCTACTTCATTATTTCCTTACACTTTCATTTCTTTTTCTTGCAGGGTACACTGCCCTCTGATTGGTTTTTTATAACTCTGTGTATGGAAAGTGCTCCTGGATGGACCTGGGTGAAAACAGCTGGTCCATGGTCAAGCGAGAAGTTTCCAGCAGCCCAGGCTCGCCGGCAGAGCAGAGCTACCTGCACGGTGACAGCAGCAGGAGGGACGGGCCAACACCTCCGAGCGAGCTGGACGCGCTGGGTCACCGCCGCCCGGACGGCAGGTCGCTACACTCCTACCTTCACTTTGGACATCACGGAAACGCGACCACCGGCGAGGACATCCCGCTGTTTACGGACTTGGATCAGGGGAGCAAGCTCGTTCTCTCATCCGGAGCGCACAAGGCAAGCCTGCTGGTGGACCCCGCCGACATGTACCAGACTTTGGCCATCGCCGCAGCCCAGAGCCAGACTGGATATGATTCCTACTCCACTGGTTACACGCACTCCAGCCCTAACTCCCCGGTCTACGTGCCCAGCTCCCGGGTGAACCCGATGATTTCCAGCCTCTCCTACCTGCAGGCCGGTGGTTCCGCGCAGGCTGGCCACTCCGTCTCCAGCCACTCGGTTTGGTCGCAGTCCACCCCGGAGAGCCCCTCGTCGTACAGCGCAGGGAGCCCGCACACCTCCGGCCGGTTCCACTATCCCCCAAGTCCGCCCATGAACAACGGGACACCCAGAGACAGCAGCTACTCAAACACGCTGAATATGGGCAGTAGGGACCAATACGGCCTCTCCCGACCCCTCAGTGGGACCTACCCGAACCCATACTCCCCTTATGTGGCACCTCAGCTGCCCTCACCTTGGACCGGGGGACCTTTTGATAACACCATGCTGCACACTTTGCAAAGCAGGGGTGCGCCCTTGATTAGAGGTCCAAACGGAGGTAAGGAAAAACGCAAAATATTACGAGGGGGATGACTTTTAAGACCAAAAATGGGGGGAAACCATTTGAAAACACGATCAAGGTTGTACGAATGTTCGAAATAAAGCAAAACAGACTAAAAGTTGTTGGTTAGATGTAAAGACGCATTTTCAGAAAGTTTTCAGATGAGGTGGCTAGTTGAGGGCTACGCTTCTGAAACAGCTGGGGGTCACATCAAAACCAAAAAAAGCTAGAAAAGAAGGACTTCTGTAGGCCTAATGCTGTTCTCATGTACAGGGGGTAAAAGGAGAAAATGAGTGGCACATTGGAATGCACTACATACAAGCATTAAATAAGATGAATAAATACAGAAATAAAAATATTAACTAAATAACAAAATGGGAAAAATGTATCACAGATAAATTAGTTTGCTTATTGCAAAAATACCACCTGAAGGCACTTAAAAGGACAATGAATTTTAAATGCATATTAAATAAATACATAAATAAATAATAAATAAACAAATAATATTTGCTGGGATTGCCTTCATTGGTGGCACCCTGAACTGTGTGCTGACAACTGTAAGTACCTGTAATAATAATAATAATAATAATAATAATAATAATAATAATAATAATAATAATAATAATAATTCTGCAACCATTAATCAACATGGACTCAATTAATTACTTGCACATTTCTTTAAAGTTCACGTATATTGAGACACATTTTACTTTACATTTTATCTCTATATTGTCCGAATATTTTGTGAAATTCAACATTTGAACGATCAAACCACATATTTATTATAATGAATATAATAAATGCGTGTTTTATTTTGATCGCTGCGTTTCTCCTCAGTTTCAGACATCCTGGAGGACATGGGAGAGAGCAGGGAGTGCGTGAACTGTGGTTCCATCTCCACGCCGCTGTGGAGGCGCGACGGCACGGGCCACTTTCTCTGCAACGCCTGCGGCCTCTACAGCAAAATGAATGGGCTAAGCCGGCCATTAATCAAACCGCAGAAAAGGACGGTAAGGAGACAAACAGAGAGACAGACAGATAGGGGCACCGCCAGATCGCTCAATTTCCTGCCTAATTGTCTAGAACAATTCCTGGAGGTCATCATGAAAGCAAAAATAAGTTATCAGTTCATGTTTTTTGTCAAATTGATTAAATGTTAAGAAACGTACGTTTAAAATTAATTGTTTTGTTAAACTGCATCATGCAGCTCAAAATGATCAAATGGGCGCGCAATTTATAAGGGCCAAAACACATTACCAAACGCCTAATTTCAGCTGCAAAACGAAATATCTTTTTTTCCAATTTAACCCAGACATATTAGGCTACTTGACATTTTTTTGAAGATTGTACTTGGCAATTTTATCACATAGAGACAAATACTTCCTAGTTCCATTACGCGTAGTTTTCACAGGGAAATTAGATGTCACGTACCGAGCTCCTTGTAAAGGAACATGCTGTTAAAAGACGTCCACTTTAAAGGGCGATCACAATGGAAACTGTATTTTTTAAAGGAAATGAGGTCTGAATGACTCAAGTGTAATTTTAATGGAGGGTGGTTATTTTCTTTGCAGCTAAAAAAATTATACTAATCTATTTTTTTATGTGTGCCAGTCAACCTCCAGAAGGATCGGCCTCTCCTGCGCAAATTGTCAGACGAGCACAACAACCTTGTGGCGCAGAAACGCAGAAGGAGAACCGGTGTGTAACGCATGTGGACTCTACACTAAGCTTCACGGGGTGAGTTTAATTTGATCTAAACATTTTTAGCTAAATCCAATTAAAGCGTCTTAATTTACGTTAAATCTGATCGTTCTTGCTTCATCCAGGTGCCTCGACCGCTCGCCATGAAGAAAGAGGGAATCCAGACACGAAAAAGAAAACCGAAAACTTTGAGTAAAACCAAAGGGTCCTCGGGTGAGATTTTAGCTGTTGTTTTTCTCGCACCTGCCATATGCATAGACGGATCGGATCCTTGGAATAATGTAGTTAACTATTGTGTCCATGTCAGGCGCTAACAACTCTGTCTCCATGACTCCGACATCCACATCCTCATCCAATTCTGAAGACTGCTCCAAAACCAGCTCTCCTTCTGCGCAAGTGTCGGGGGTAAGATTAATTTAAAAATATATATATTTCCAGTCTTAAAAGTGTAGGCAAATAGCATGTTGGACAGTGGATGTTCTTGAAAGAATACCATGGCCTTAGCAGATAATATATTGGATACACACGAGAGATGGGAAAAAAATAAGGATTCCACCTCATGTTATTCCCCCCCCCCCCCCGCCCCCCCAAACAGGTCTGACAAATACATCTACTGATTAAAAAGATACTTTTAGAACATAATTGTATCCATTCATATCCAATGTTTTAGGTACAAAATTGTTGCTGAAGCCAAAAATTGCTTTAGGATTATTTTTTTTCAAAAATTCCATCAAGGTTTCACAAATCTCAATCTGTGTTTTAAAGAATCTCTGCTCTTTAGAACTCAGTCTGAAATAACTAACATCTCCCTGACAGAGGGATACCCTGGGTGGAGAGCCCAATCATAAACAAACTGACACTGATGTTGTGTCTGGTTGCCTTAAATTGTAGCTTTGGTCAATGAAAAGTGAAGAGTGTGATTTTCCCCTTGCATAATTGACTTTGATGCATTAAAGCTGCATTTAGTTCAGGGCACAAAGGGGACCGAAAATAGTATTGATGGAGGAGAAAATTATTAAAATACAGATAAAATATAATAGCCTACACAAGTTCAACATGATGAATGTTCTTAAAAATGTAATGATAATCTGTTTTATTTAGAGTCTTTTACTTGAAATTGTAATAGTCACGCAACTCAGAATTACATACTTTGTGGTGAGTTAACAGTAAGCTTGTGGTGTTGCTCAAAAGCATCAGGCAGATGCATATATACATAAGTAATGTGTCACCATATTACAGTAAAATGAACTTCACATTTCTCATCATATGATCCTTTACTACCAGGTTGTTTAATGCAACCAAAACACTCCCAGAAGGTTATTATTATTGTTTTTCTTAAGAAACACGGTTTAAATTGAATTCTGTTATAAATCGTAATTGTATTTGTGCTAATAGGCTACAATTTATAAGCAGAACAGCATACTGCAATACAGTGATACTCTGAAATCCTGAATAGAGTTGAATTAACTGTGAAAAAAAGTTTCCTTTCAAAATGTATCTTTGGTTTGTAATTTGGTTTCTAACTGAAAAACAGCGTTACTACGACATATTAAGTTGTTTATTCATAAATCAGAAAAAAAAGTCTCCCTTTAGTGTATAGATGTCATCTTAAAAGCATCATGTCATGGTCAGTTTCTCTGTTTGTTTAGCCACTTCCATTGTTAAACATAATTCAATCAAGATAAAAATCTATCAACAAAGGGATTCCATGACGACATGCTTAAAACATCACAAAAAGGGATAAGAAGGGATAAGCAGAAATCTGATTATTTTATTCTAATTTCCTCATCTTTTTCAAATGGTATTTTTATATCAAATTCCCCCATTAAAGATCTTTTCTTTTGTTCTGTTTATTAATGTAAGTTTATGCGCTTGCCCCTTTTGATATCCTCAACCCAGATACACATAAAACAGATTTAGCTGCTGTATTCTTAATTTATTCTTTATTCTTGATATTCATCTTAAAAAACTTTGTACTCTATGAAACCTGGCGGAGGAGATGCATGTATTCATTATGCAGCGGGTGTTTTCATTAACAATGCACAGGTGTTAGTGGGAAAAATGCACCACTGTGGTGGCTTTAAATAGTGGTTTACAGAAAAAAAAAAATAAGAACCAAAAGAAATGTGCAATAATATTGTAAATCAAACAAATAATGGAACTATACCGAGTCTGGTAAAATTCACAATGTATGAATGACCGTTATGCATCTTACTGTCATTTTTAGAAATATGCCTCCCCCTTTGTTTCTTTTTACTGTTTTCTGAATTACAGCAACAACTATTGATACAGTAAAAATACAACCAGAACTGTATTAAATAAATTTCACTATTGTAAATAAACTAAAGAGGTGGCTGTTATACATCTGGAAAATCACAGCAAAATTAAAGGACAGATTACTGTACAAAGGTAAATGACATTAAATTACAGTTAGATTATTTTAAAAATGACAACTTCTAGTACTTTTAAACAGTGTTTACAATAAAATTCTAACTGTGTGATAATATGTTTATATCACAGCAGATTTTTCACAAACATATGTCTAAAATAAAACATAACTAATGTATGTATTCGACTGTACTTTCTAAGGTTTAATGGACACTGCAGTAAATGTTACATTTATTCTGGACGACGGTGACATTATTCTAATTAAGGAGTTTTGAGATGATAAGACACAACCTGATTAGTAAGCAAAGGTATCTGCTGAATTCGCCCATTCGCAGCAGTAGCACATTATAATTCTGATTCTTAGTATTTACTTGTTCCCTGTAAAACTGATGTCAAAAATCACAGGAAACACACTCACCATTGTCAAATTTCTCATATTTATATTAAAATATTTAGAACTGTAACACATTTTTAATTGTCTTCCTAGCTCACATTATGCTTCCTGCTGTTACAGGTCAGTTCGTCTGTGCTGCCCGGCTCTGGGGAGGGAGCCGGCTCGGGCTCTGCAGTGAAGTACCCAGGACAGGACAGCCTGTACACCACCGTGGGTTTGACCCAGTCGTCAGATGTAGCCTCAGTGAGGGGGGAACCCTGGTGCCCCATGGCCTTAGCCTAAACACTTAAAAATGTGTGTTTGTGGACAGACATCCCTGAACTCTCCTGTTCTGTCTGGACGCTGCGTGTGGATATATTTGGAGGACATTGTTTGCTCCCTCCCCTTCCCCATACCCCTAACCCCCCCATCCCAGCCGATGCAAGAAGAGTCCGACAGAGGTGAATATGCCAGCAAGACGAGCTTCAGTCACAGCCCAACCTTGATCCGTATGTGGAATATCTGGGATTAGTGCTGGTATTTTGCAGTCGGTGGAAATGTCAGACCAGACAGTCCGGCGACTCTCCCAGGATGGTTTCAAGCCTGTTGTTCACTCTGATCCCTACCGTCAGTGGTTCTTCAAAGAAAGCAATCGTGTACATAACGGATTTCCTCTCTACAGAAAACACTGCTGATTGGACACAAGTGCTTGATGAAGTACTGAGGACGTTTAGATTGTTCTTCTTTTTTTCTTCCCACAACTGGAATCATGCCATAAGTGCTGAGATGACTTTGATGAATCAAAATAAAAAATATATATATTTATAAATCTCCAATTGTTGAGATGGTGGCTATGATTGTTAATAAAGATATCATTAGAGAGCAGATGTTAAACCAGTTCAATGTCTTTTTTTTAGAGTTTTTTTTTTTTTTTAGCGTTTGTTGAATCTGCACGTGTTTTCCACTGAAAGCTCTTACTGCTTATGTTGAAAGTAGTTTGGTTAAAACAGGGTATACATGTTAGTGTTGTTTTTGCTTTAATCATTTACTTCAAAACAGGCAAATTATTGATTTTTTTTTCTTGTTTTACACATTAAAATGTCAGCTATGAGAATGAGTAAGGTACTATTCTTAAAAGATGTTTGCATGCAATTGGTTGTCGTGTTTAAACAAAACTCAGCTAGTATAAGTGAACGGCTGGACTACCTGACTCACCATAAACTTTACACATTTTACAATTTTAGCATGTACCGTTTCGTCTGTTTTAACGCAAAATTTAATAAAAGTGGGCAGGGCAGTCTCCTCTGAAATACTTCAGGCTAATTTGATTTGATTAATTACTGAAATGTCATTAAAATTAGCTATTAGGATTTCATGTAATAGTTTCTTTTTGAGAAGCAAAATGACTGGTATCCAGAGTCGGCCCAAGGCATTAGTAGACTAAGCCGGCTCCATAGCCAACTGGAGGCCACTGGGAGCACTAAAACAGACTCCAAATTTAGGTTTACAATAGTATATCAGTGTTATTCGTGCAAATTTGCAATATTTTAAATATTTTATACAAATGAATGTAGCCAGACCTTTTTGATGAGTAAAATATTTTTGTTATTTTTACACTCCTCCTTTCTACAAAAAAATCACCTAAATTGTAGAAGTAACATAATAAGTGTTATGTCTAAAATCTAATGCTATAACATGATAGTTAAATGTGCCCCAGATCAAATTCTGTTTAAGGCCATCTGTATACACCTTGAAGTGGCCTTGGACTGGTTCTGTTGGGACTTCATTTCTGCTTCCCAACCTGAATTGAAAGCCTGACACGTTTTTTATTTAATCTTTGTCATTATTTGTGTGATTTTTTTTTAAAGCAAAAAGCCAAATTCAATCAACTCCAAAGAGAATTAATCCTGAAGGCAGTTTTCTGAGTTTGATGTAAGCTACTTCTTTTTCCTGAACTTGTTTCATTCTTACAGATATCTTATGATTCCCTCCCCTGAACTTATTTATTTCTTTAAAAAACAAGCTCTCTTTTATTTTTACATTTTTTTTCTTTCTTTCTGGAGCATTATGATAAATGATTATATTTAAATCCAGTCCAATAAATTGTTCTGATGAAGCAAATAAAATCATTGTTTGTTTGAAATGAAGCACTATATTTTAAAGGCAGAGCTTTTGGAAATTGGAATTTATGAAGAAAATCTTGGTGTTGGACACTCAAGCATTCCTTATGAGTCACTCACATACATGCTTTAACTCCCTGTTTCTGTTTTGCCGGACGAAAGCTTTAACTTGTTCAATGCTATCAAGATTAATTAATGGAAAGACAGAAAAAAAAATTCTGTCTTGAAGAAAAGGGAAAATCTGGTTCCAAAAAATGTAACAATTGAGCCCCCCCCCCATTATTCCACTGTTGTTGTTATATATTTAATTAAAGAAAAACTTTATTCCTCTAGGGAACACATTTTCCCCCATAGTTTTCTTACACATTGAATGAAAAGTTTTGGCTTTTTAAAAGTGGAATTTTGCTGGAATGTTAAAAGTAGTTTATATTTTACCAGCAGTAAAACCCTCATGGCATCTTTATTTTGTATAAATCCAGATTGGATTCGTTGCCCAAAGCTGAAGCTTATCGGAAATATGAATCTTTTCAAAGATGTCTATTTTTTTGTAGCAGCATCCTGTCTTGAGCTGTCTTATAAATAGCTCATAGCATCACTCAAGCCTACATTAACTTAGTAACCGAATGGTTAGTGTTTTGGAAAACATTTTTGTAAGTCAACTTAGTTGTCTGATCTATAAGTAAAAGAAAATGAAAAGAGAAAAAAAAAACGTTTACATTTTAGGTGCACACAAATTTATTGATTGCTACACTTCATATCTGCCAATTGCTCTGAATTTACCTCTTCCATTCTTAGTGCACTTTTCACACAGGACGATCGATGGTGGCACATTGCCTCCAGCCTCCACTTCCATTCTAAATAATTGCTTCTCTGTAAATAATATGACAACTGAAAAATAAAAAAAAATAGCATTAGTATCAAATGCTAGAATGTTTTTGTGACTGGAGACCTTTAAGACAGTGGGAATCAATTTTGGTGGATTGAGTGTCACATTGGTTAACATGCTATACTTCCCCTCAGAGCTGACTAACTACTAACCTGGATTTATACAGGTTTGAAGAAACCAAGAGAGCTGTCTACCACAGGTAGACATTGACTACTTACAACCTTTTAACACAACCTCACTTCAAAAAATCCTGTACTATCTCTTTAAAAACACAAACCACTTTTCAGTGTCCTTTTGAACCAGCAGCTCAAAGTACCCGTCACCGTGTTTACTGTACTTAAGAGAATATGGCCTGTGAGTAATGCCACATGAAAAGATTTTAGCCATGGTTAACATTTATTTCCAGGCTTAACGTTATCAGACTGCTCTTTGACACATTGATCCAGCAGAGTTTATTGAGTGTGGAGGAATGCTCTTCACTGCACGGCAATCTGCACGCTGTGAATCTTCATTTGCTGCCTTTTGACAGCCGACTGTTATGATTTTGACAAGAGGTTTTCCCTTCATATGTTTTCTTTTAGTATTTACATTTTGACTAAATGTGCTAATTGAAAACATTTGTTTTGATGTGTTTATCGCTGTTGTGGTGAATCCAGCTGAGACAGGGCGGACCACCAGTAAAGAAGTCATTTAGTTTCCACGCAGATAAATTAGTAAAACCAACCCTAAATATGTAAATTCGAGGGAGTGTTGTACTCAAAACACGAGCAAATATTTATAGATTTGTGAATTTATGAGGTGGTCCTACCTTGGCACTGTCTGACTGGTGTCCATGGTGCTATAAGAGGGAGGGAATATAAACACAACAAGAGAGAGGAATCCTCCTGGTGTTCTGGACAGAGCTGAGGGTCTCATATATTCTGTGAGAACGTTAGAACGGGATGCAGGCGAACTAGATCTTTGGAGCAAAGGGAGGGAATTGTGATCAAAAGCTGGGGAGCTAGGGAAACAGATAGGAACAAGTTGAAACAGACGTGGTCAGTCAGACTTCATGTCTGTGCAGGCCTGAAAGTCCTTCCCAAAGTAAACACCCCGGCTTGGCTCAGCAGCAGACAACAGGCCCCAGAGCTGTTTTGGCCAAAGGCGCTGCAGTGGAGTACATTGCAGTGGTTCCCTCAGGAGATGCCCGCTGATCTTTCCATGCTGCCTTTCAAACGAAAGCACCGCCTGGCCTGCCTCCGGAAGAGATGGGATCTCTGACTCAGCCCTTTTGGGTTTCCTCGATAGACACAGTGGCATATTCTGGCATAGAACACACTTATATCTGGAATGGTTTTTCCTCAAGGGCACTTTGCTGGACTTCTGTTAAACAGGTCTGTGACTGGAAACATCAGATGACTTTAATTATTATCATTATTAGTGTTATTATTATTACCTGTGATTTATTAGCTTTGTCAGATTCATGGAAAGCCGCTCTGGCTTTTCAGATCGACAGAGCTGTTTGTCCCCTCAGTTAGCAAACAAGCGCTGGAGAGAGACACTGAAGCTCCACCCTCTGCTGTGTCCTAAACTCTCTCTGTCCGTTTAATACACCCAAAGGAAATGTTCAGTTCGAAACAATAAAAACAACTGTGAGAAATTGTCTATAAAAACGAAACTAGGAACCATAATTCTGTCAAAAATCAAAACGACACTAAAAGGTGATTCCATGTAAATGCAGGGATTGTGTCATACGGCTATGTATAGTCAGCTTCTCATAGAAAAGAGGGAGTGTGTTCAGAGAGGCTGGGTGCTGGGGAGGAGATGACTCTACTTTCAAAAACTCAAACTTAAACTGATCATGAGACCTTTGGTGAACCAAGTGTAGTGTGTATATGACTGAATGTTCTCTCTCAGTGTGTTTGAGGCTGGGTTACAAGAAATACAAGGAAGTTGTCAGCCATTAGACGCATGAGGAGCAGGTGTGACTGAATCCTTTGTGTAGGAAGGATCAGAGTTAAAAAGAATTATGCAGCAACTTCATAAGGGATAACTGCTGATTTTACTTATGACAATAAAAAAAAACCTTGACAAATCTATTTATCCCAAAGGTAACTCAGTTTTTCCACTTGTCATCCAGACACAAGTCATAAAACCCAGAGTTGACCCAGCAGATTAAACTGGACATTAGGATTGTGTGAGAATGTAAGTTGGCGTAATTATAATTTTTAGGGTGATTGAGTTCTTCAGATCATTTGGGAAACATATAGCTATAGTGCAAGGGTATTTATGTGAAAATATATTTAAAACGTACTGCATCATACAAATCTGAGAAGTTTGGATTTGTGTTCAACTTCCTTTAGCCTGACACCTCTGAATAAAATCCAGTGCAACCAATTACAGTGGGGCAAAAAAGTATTTAGTCAGCCACCGATTGTGCAAGTTATCCCACTTAAAATGACAGAGGTCAGTAATTTTCATCATAGGTACACTTCAACTGTGAGAGACAGAATGTGAAAAAAAAAATCCAGGAATTCACATTGTAGGATTTTTAAAGAATTTATTTGTAAATTATGGCGGAAAATAAGTATTTGGTCAATAACAAAAATTCAATTCAATACTTTGTAATATAACCATTGTTGGCAATAACAGAGGTCAAACGATTACTATAGGTCTTTACCAGGTTTGCACACACAGTAGCTGGTATTTTGGCCCATTTTTCCATGCAGATCTTCTCGAGAGCAGTGATGTTTTGGGGCTGTCGCCGAGCAACACGGACTTTCAACTCCCTCCACAGATTTTCTATGGGGTTGAGGTCTGGAGACTGGCTAGGCCACTCCAGGACTTTCAAATGCTTCTTACGGAGCCACTCCTTCGTTGCCCGGGCGGTGTGTTTGGGATCATTGTCATGTTGGAAGACCCAGCCACGTTTCATCTTCAAAGCTCTCACTGATGGAAGGAGGTTTTGGCTCAAAATCTCACGATACATGGCCCCATTCATTCTTTCCTTAACACGGATCAGTCGTCCTGTCCCCTTAGCAGAAAAACAGCCCCAAAGCATGATGTTTCCACCCCCATGCTTCACAGTAGGTATGGTGTTCTTGGGATGCAACTCAGTATTCTTCTTCCTCCAAACACGACGAGTTGAGTTTATACCAAAAAGTTCTACTTTGGTTTCATCTGACCACATGACATTCTCCCAATCCTCTGCTGTATCATCCATGTGCTCTCTGGCAAACTTCAGACGGGGCTGGACATGCACTGGCTTAAGCAGGGGGACACATCTGGCACTGCAGGATTTGATTCCCTGATGTTGTAGTGTGTTACTGATGGTAACCTTTGTTACTTTGGTCCCAGCTCTCTGCAGGTCATTCACCATGCCCCCCCGTATGGTTCAGGGATTTTTGCTCACCGTTCTCATGATCATTTAGACCCCACGGGATGAGATCTTGCGTGGAGCCCCAGATCGAGCGAGATTATCAGTGTTCTTGTATGTCTTCCATTTTCTGATAATTGCTCCCACAGTTGATTTTTTTCACACCAAGCTGCTTGCCTATTGTAGATTCACTCTTCCCAGTCAGGTGTAGGTCTACAATTCTTTTCCTGGTGTCCTTCGAAAGCTCTTTGGTCTTGGCCATAGTGGAGTTTGGAGTCTGACTGTTTGAGGCTGTGGACAGGTGTCTTTTATATAGATAACGAGTTCAAACAGGTGCCATTACTACAAGTAACGAGTGGAGGACAGAAGAGCTTCTTAAAGAAGAAGTTACAGGTCTGTGAGAGCCAGAGATCTTCCTTGTTTGAAGTGACCAAATACTTATTTTCCACCATAATTTATAAATAAATTATTTAAAAATCCTACAATGTGAATTCCTGGATTTTTTTTTTTATTCTGTCTCTCACAGTTGAAGTGTACCTATGATGAAAATTACTGACCTCTCATTATTTTAAGTGGGAGAACTTGCACAATCGGTGGCTGACTAAATACTTTTTTGCCCCACTGTACCTCCAGATGATGCCTAATTACTAAATAGAGTCAAACTGTCTGTAACCTAATCTCAGTATAAACCAGATGTTTTGCGAGGGCGTTAAAAGTTTGTTAGAAAACATAAATTTAAAAAAATTACAAATTACAAAAATGTATCATGGAGACCAAGGAAAACAGCCAAAGGGTAAGGGAGAGGCTTAAAGCACTTAAGTTATAAAACAAAATCATAATCTTTGAAGATCTCACATAGCTTTGACTGGTCAGCTGGGGACAGCGTTATTCAGCTACCAAGAGCCTACAGTAACTCTGGAAGAGCTGCAGAATTCCACAGCTCAGGTGGGACAAGCTGTGGACAGGAAACAGTATAATTATAAGTTGTACACTCAACAATTCTGACCCTTACAGAAAAGATCCTGGAAGAAAGCCATCGTTTAAAGTGTCATGCGTTTAGATTCTTCCTTTTTACATATAAATCATTCATCTGTGGTCTATATAGAGTGGAATTGCAACTTTTAGGTCTGAATTCCTCATCATTATAGCTCTATAGGCTCCTTTTCCATTCATGTTCTAAGAAGTCTAGATAATAAGTCGTTTTTGGTGAGGTCTCTTTAAATCCAGTTGGGGGCGCTGCAAACCCCGCCCCCTTAAGATGTCAGAAGAAAATTGTGTGTTTAAGCAAGTAGACTACAGGAAAATCACTGAAGGAAAACTGTAGCAATAACATATGCTGTAGTCCTTTTCATATTACTGACAACAGTTTAACACAAACCACATGTCAGACACCACATAATCATATAAATGCTACAATAATGAGATGAAGACGTCTTCAATTCTATTCAGTTAATTTATATAGCGCTGATTCGCAACAAATATACCACACAAGACACCAATGTTCTTAGTGTGCTACTGCTAGCATCAAGCTAACGTCAATGAATGTGTTAGGATCATACATTCTCTGAAACAAAAAACCCCCCGAAAAACATTGCAACACTTCTTATGTGATAGTACTATTAAAAAGACGTATGTCATTGTGGTTCTCTGAGGTTCTGATGCTGGAGGATCGTTTAAAGAATCGTGTGGGTTAATAATCCAACAACCGACTGTTCCACTTGTAGCTTCGGCAGAACTAAGATTACAAATTCGCAGCGAGAAATAAAGATGCCGAATTCACTCAATGTTTAGCCATAAGTCCATGACCTTGTTTGTTCCAGTGCAAATACTGTGGCATAATAGTTTAAAAAAAGTAATAGATAACAGAGAAAACTGAATGTTTTGAAAATATAACCAAAACAGTATACAAAAATATCTCCACAACACCAGGAATGACAAATCTATATCCTCTTTTAATTTGCATTCTTACAGACTCTAAATACATAACACAGTTCCAGTAGTGGACACAGCAAACATGTGAAGGTGTTGTGGTGGGATGAGACCAAACTGAACTCTTTGACTTACATGCAAAGTCTTATATGTAGATCACCCTGAACACACTATCAATGGGAATTGACGGATGACGGACACTGCGTATCGCGTCATTTCCTGTTTGGTGACTCACTTGACTGAAGCATCTCGGTGCTCTTGCCCTCTTTAATTTATCTAATTTTCTCTGTCAAGAAGCTTTTCTGAGTTATTCTAACAAACAAACACGTTGAAACACTTATTTTCTGTTGGTGTTCTTTACGTTTTGGGAATTCGTTAAGTGTTACACTTGTTTTCTGGGCTAGGTAAGGTATCGCTAGGTTAGCTTAGCTTCACTGCTAGCATGGCTACCGCTTTGTCTCCTGGTCTACCGTCTCTCTCTGAATCTCCTCCTCTCTCCTGCTCTCTGTGTCAGATGTTTAGTTACTCCTCTGCCTCCTTTAGCGAAGGTGGAAGGTGTAATAAGTGCAGCATTTTTGTAGCCTTGGAGGTAAGGGTTTCTGAGCTAGAGACCCGGCTCCGCGCTGTAGAACAGCCAGGCCCCGCATTAGCTAGTGCGGAGCCAGGTAGGACAGGACCAGCCCCTTTCTGTGAACAATAGGTTCGCCCCGCTCAGCGACGCACTCGAAGAGCAGGAGAGGCCGATTCTTGTAATTGGCAGCTCCATAGTTAGGAACGTGGCTCCAGAGACACGAAAGACCTCCGTCAAATGCCTTCCAGGGGCCAGAGCTGCGTACATTAGGTCCTATCTGAAGCTTTTGGCCAAGGACAAACGGCGGTATAGCAGGATCGTTATCCATGCTGGTGGCAATGACACCCGGTTACGGCAATCGGAGGTCTTCCAAAAAGATGTCAGACTCTGTCATTTTTTCCGGTCCCCTGCCTGATCGTACTAGCGATGACATGTACAGCCGTATGATGTCGTTTCACCTTTGGTTGTCAAGGTGGTGTCCAGAAAACAATGTGGGCTACATTGATAACTGGGGGCCTTCTGGGTAAATCCTGGACTGTTACGTAGAGACGGCATCCATCCCACCGCGGACGGCGCTGCCCTTCTTTCCAGGAACATTGATAGGTTTATCTCTAGTTCCCCAAAGCCTTGACAACCCAGAGTCCAGCTCAGGGAACAGGGACTGCCACCCACCCACTACGCTATAGAGAAAGTTTCCCGTCCACTACCCAAAATTAATGAATTAAAAGTTAATGCTACTAGAGCAAAGTATAAAAATCTCATAAAGATAATTACAACTCCGACTGAACAGAAAAATAAATCAGTCAAATGTGGTTTACTAAACATAAGATCTCTCTCCTAAAAAACAATCCTGGTAAATTACTTAATTTGTGCTAATAATATTGATTTGTTTTGTCTTGCAGAGACATGGTTGCAGGAAGAGGACCATGTCACAATAAATGAGTCAACTTCCCCTAGCTACTTAAACTTTAGTGTCCCTCAAAGTACTGGTCGAGGAGGTGGAGTACCCACCATCTTTCATTCAGATTTACTAATTAATCCACAAAAATATAATAGTTACAGTTCCTTTGAGCATTTAATCTTTAGCCTTCCTCATACACATAACAAAGCAGTAAAGCCATGGTCTTATATCATCCACCAGGCCCTTATTCTCAATTTTTAGATCAGATATCAGATTTTCTATCTGACTTAGTTTTAAACACTGATAAAGTTATTATAGTTGGAGACTTCAATATTCATGTTGATAGTGAAAGTGATAGTCTAAATACAGCTTTTAACATTATCTTAGACTCAATAGGCTTTACTCAAAATGTGCAGGGACCAACCCATTCTTGTCACCACACTTTAGATCTTGTGTTGACTTATGGCATTGACTGTGAAGAAATAACATGTTTCCACATAACCCTATCTGATCATTTTCTGATCACTTTTAAATTCACGCTGACCATTTCAAACCGGAAAGAAAACTTCATTATACTAGAACGTTATCAGACAACGCTGTAGCAAGTTTTAAAGAAGCTCTTCCAACTTTAATTTCCTCTGTATTTAAAAATACAACAGAAAATAGTGATTTAACTCCTGACCCCTCACAACTTGACGTTCTAGGTCATAGCGTTAATTCCTCCCTGCGTCTGGCAATAGACAAAGTTGCCTACCCTAAAGCAGAATGTTCGAAAAACTAGAGAGAAAATGGCGCTCCACGCATTTACAGGATTCTTATTTAGTGTGGAAAAATAGTCTTATTGCTATATAAAATAGCCTTCGAACAGCCAGAACAGCATATTTTTCATCTTTAATCGAGGAGAATAAAAATAATCCTAGTTTTCTGTTTAATACAGTTGCCAAACTCACACAGGATCATAGCTCTGTCGAGCCAACCATCCACCCAGCTCTTAGTAGTGACGACTTCATGAAATTTTTTATAAATAAAATAGACTCTATAAAATATAAGATAAATGGTAACCTTCCCAATATGCTTGCTTCTTCCTTAGTTAATGAGGCCGCATCAAAAATGATTGAACCTAATATATGCTTGAACTGCTTTAATGCAGCTGAACTTTCAGATTTACTAAAATTATTAGCTTCATCAAAACCTTCAATTTGCATGTTAGACCCAGTCCCAACTAAACTTTTAAAAGAGGTTTTCCCTTTGATTGCTGCTCCAATTTTAGATATAATGAATCTATCCTAAGTAAATGGATATGTACCACAGGAGTTTAAGAATGCTGTAATTAAACCTCTACTTAAGAAAGCATCTCTTGATCAAAACAACTTAATTAACTATATACCGATATCTAATCTTCCCTTCTTATCTAAAATTCTTTAGAAAATAGTTGCACATCAGATGTGTGAGCATTTTAACAATAATGAGCTGTTTGAGCAGTTTCAGTCAGGCTTTAGAGCTCATCAGAGCACTGAAACAGCTCTGGTGAAAGTTACTAATGATATTCTTAGAGCCTCAGACAATGGACTGGTGACCATTCTGGCCCTGTTAGATCTCAGTGCTGCCTTTGACACTGTTGATCACAATATTCTCATAGAAAGGCTTCAAAGTGTCGGTATAACAGGAACAGCACTAGGCTGGTTTAAATCTTATTTGTCCAATAGATTTCAGTTTGTTCAGGTTAACATTAGATCTTCCTCGGCCTCAATGGTTACTTGCGGAGTAACACAGGGTTCGGTGCTTGGGCCGATCCTTTTTCTATATATATGCTTCCTATTGGTAAACTCATTAGGCAGCATGGGATAAATTTCAATAGTTACGCAGATGATACACAGGTAAATCTATCCATAAATCCTGATGAATCCAATCAGTTAGGTAGACTACAGGCATGTCTGGAAGAAAAAAGAAAAAAAACTTGGATGACTCTAAACTTCTTGCTTCTAAATTCTGATAAAACAGAAGTTGTCATCTTTGGACCAGAAGCTCTGAAAAAGAAACTAATTAGTCAACCTCTTCACCTGGACGGCATTAAATTAGCCTCCAGTATTAAAACAAAGAACCTCGGTGTTATTTTTGACCAAGATATGTCATTTAGATCACACATTGCAGAAGTCTCTAGGATTTCCTTTTTTTACCTTAGGAATATTGCAAAAATTAGAACAATCCAGTCCAGGAGTGATGCTGAAAAACTAGTCCATGCCTTTATTACTTCAAGGCTGGATTACTGTAACTCTTTATTATCAGGTAGTCAACAGAATACAATTAAAAGTCTTCAGTTAGTCCAAAATGCTGCTGCAAGGGTTCTAATGAATAAAAGACGAAGAGATCACATTTCCCCTGTTTTAGCTTCTCTTCACTGGCTCCCAGTAAAATCTAGAATATAATTCAAGATCCTCCTTCTGACATATAAAGCTCTTAATAATCAAGGTCCATCATACATAAGAGACCTGATTGTTCCACATGTTCCTAACAGAGACCTTTGCTCTCAGACTGCAGGTTTACTGGTAGTTCCTAGGATTTCTAAAAGTAAAATGGGTGGCAGATCTTTCAGTTATCAGGCTCCCCTCCTATGGAAGGTTTGGTTCGTGAAGCAGACAACTTGTCTCTCTTTAAAACTAGGTTTAAAACTTTTCTCTTTGACAAAGCTTACAGTTAGAGATATGTTAATAGGTAGTTAGAGACAGGTTAGACAGGTAGCTAGGAAGAGACAGGAAGAGGTAGAGTAGCTAGATAGAGATAGATTAATGTAAGCCAGGTAGAGAGTGTTAGTAGCTAGGTCTCCTAGTACCTGGGAGACAGGTTAATGTTAGTAGCTATGCTGCTTTAGGCTAGGCTGTTGGAGGACATTATTAGAGTCAGTTCCTACTTTCTCTCCTACTTCTCACCAACTGCATGATGTGCGGTCAATTCAAGCGCTAACCTGTTTTCTCTTAGTCTCTTCCGACAGTAGGTGCTCCTGACCCGCCCTGCTTGACGACCCTGACTAAGATGGCATTCCAGTGGAGGAACGTTCTCCACGTCCTGCTACCAAGTTCTGCTTCTGCATCAGATCTGTTGCTCTTTCTGTGTCTCTGCTGCCTTTTCCAAACCCCAGACGGTCTCGGCAGAATACCGCTTATGCTGAGCCTGGCTCTGCTGGAGGTTTGTTCCTGTTAAAAGGGAGTTTTTCCTCTCCACTGTCGCTTCATGCTTGCTCAGTGTGAGGGATTGCTGAGAAGTCCCGACGCAATCTTCTGTGGTTCTCTAATTCCTAGATTAAACATTGTATTGTAATAACTTTTCTTGTAAAGTGCCTTGAGATGACATGTGTTGTGAAATGGCGCTATATAAATAAACTGAATTAAATTGAATTGAATTTTGTGGATGGTACTTTGACTCTTTTTCATCCATAGTCTTGATAGGATTGCTGGAGACCCCATGTAGATATGCACAGCAATCTTAAATAAAAGAAACAAAGCCTTACTGTTCATTTTTAAAATGCCTTGATCAAACTTTTGAGGCTTTTTAATTTATTTCACTGTCAATTAAATGTTCAGAATGATTTAGTTTAAGCTAATTAACCCTGAACAATGAGTCATTCGGGTATAGCAAGGCTTCTAAGATGAAGAATGAAACAGTATTGTTTCCCCACATACCTAATAACTCAGCAAAAGACAAATTTAGACCAAAATGCTTGTTGCGTTGTCATCAGAACAGCAACAATAATACCGTTTGACAGAGATACAAATGTATTTTGGAAGCAACAAAATGTTTCCCAAAGAGCCAATTGCTGAAAACATAGATGTATCAACACAAGAATGATGCATATTTTAGATCCTATTAGGACCTAGGTAGACATTCTTTATTTTTTTTCCTAATATTTAAATTATTTTCTTTTTGATCTTGTGCATTTGCTTTATTTAATTTCTTTCACTTCATCTTTTGTCTCCCTTTGTCAATTTTACTGATTCCTAAGTATTCACAGCAACATTAGTGTGGGAAAATAGCTACATTTCCAGATTTCTGATGTTTGCAATAAAGTAAATACTGGTGTAAGGTCAGACTACTGACCAGCAAGGCCCACATTACAGTATATGGTTTGTATGTGTGACATATTAATAATTGATCAGACTTTTGAAATATATATTAAATACTTCCTTCAAATGTGGAATTCATGCAATTACAAGTTTTCGAGTAAATTTTAATGTCTTACCCTCTTTAAACATCCCTTTCCATACTTTAATCATTAGAAGACAAAAAAAAAATTATGAACGATACAATATAACTTTTTAAGCCTGTATGTAAATGCCACAGGCATGTACTCTCATATGCAAACATATGTCAAACAGATAAAATATGCTCGGATCAGCCTGTGAAGAGAAAAATCAATATGCACATATCATGTTTGTTCAAGCTGTTGTTCCTCCTAAAAGGATGCAGGTTTCTGGGAAGTTAAGCTCAGTGCTACACCTGCATGAATTTACACAAAACAGAGGGCTGCAAGAGTGAAAAAAACATCCAGTTACTTCTGTAAAACACTTATTCAACAGAGAGAGTAAATTATTTTCTATTGTTGTCTATCGAATTGCACTGGTGTCATGGCTTTAGTTTCCACGCTATGTATCACCAAATAAAGATTATAATTGGTGGTCAAAAAGAGCATGGTTGAAAAAAATAATCTTTGTTTTTCTCAATCACGTCTCCTGTCCT
Organism: Apricaphanius iberus; assembly: GCA_028564705.1. NCBI lineage: Eukaryota > Metazoa > Chordata > Actinopteri > Cyprinodontiformes > Aphaniidae > Apricaphanius > Apricaphanius iberus. The sequence goes on from JAPXFQ010001925.1 coordinate 668,065, forward strand.
TCAGAGTTAATCCTAATTTTTTTATACTCTCTAGACAGATGTGTTTTGATAAAAAAGTATTAATATACCCTGAACTTTTTCCAAATATGTCACATTGCAGCCAGAAATGCTAATGCATTTTATTGTGATTTCCTGTGATAAAGCAACACAAAGTAAAGTGTAACTGTGAAGTGAAAGAAAAATAAAATATGGACTTTAACCTTTTCAGTTTTTTTTATACATAAAAAGATAAAAGTATGAGTTAATTTGTACTCAACATCTCTAGGTCAACACTTAATAGAACCACCTTTAGCAACAGTTGCAGCTGCTAGTGTTTCGGGATAATTCTATACCAGCTTGTCAGATCTAGAAACTGACATTATTATAAATTCTTTACAAGTACGGCAAGTTCAGTCAGACTGGATGCAGAGCATCCGTGAATGTCAAGTTTATAATCTTGCCAAAGATTTAGGACTGGACTTTCAGATCATATGAAAGGTGTCTTTTCCATGTAAAGCATGTATATTACGGTTTCCTAATTAATTTACACTGGCTGGGAAACCGATATTTAACAATTGAGCGTTTGTTGACCCATGGCTTCCTCAACCAGCCCACTTGCATGCACACTCATATAAGTGATCTTAATTTCTCCCCTGTCTTGATGTCAAATCAGAAGGATATGTTGTCTATGGAAATGGGAGACCTATTCTGCTGCAAGCACGCCCCGCCTTTCCCCCCTCTCATATTCAGATGGGGGAAAGGCGGATCCAGTGGAGTAGGCCTACCGTAGCTGAATTCGGATTTGGAGTACGGACTTGAGCGTGGAAAATGAAGATGCGAGGTGCAAACTTGAGTTGCTCTGTTGCTGACTCCCAACACTGAACCAAACTACCAGGGACCAGTGGATTAAACTAATTTTTAATGACGCTGTTCCTGCTTCCTCGGGTTCAGTCATAACTTGAGCCACGTTGTTTTTTTGGAGTGAGATGTTGAAACGGTGTCAACCCTCCTCCTTCCTGCCACCAATCAACACACCCCTCATTTGCGTTGTTATAATGACCATCAAGTACAGGCAAAATATTGCACAAAATCTTGTGAGACAATACTGCGTATAGAAAAAGGAGCAAAAAAAACTATGTTTTCTTTTTTCATTCAATTGTTTTGGAATGGCCTGAAAGACTATGATAGATAGATAGATAGATAGATAGATAGATAGATAGATAGATAGATAGATAGATAGATAGATAGATAGATAGATAGATAGATAGAAAAAATAGAGGAAAACATGAGCAAATCAGAAAAAAACAGTCCTTTCTATGTCACAGGGTAAATTAGTAAATTAGAGAGTTGATTTTGCCGCCTGGAGAGAACAGAGCAATGAAGCTAACTGCAACTCCACGGCATGGCAGAGCACGATCAGGCTTGGCTTATTTGTGGACATAGCACATCAGCGTTGCATTTTTGTTTTAACCTAAGAATGATGATCTGAGGAAGAAATTGTTGGAATCTGCCTTAGAACACCGCCACTGAAATAAGGTATTTTAATTATTTGATTAAAGACAGCAAAAGAGTCACAGTGCTGTTAGTCAATCACAGACAAGATTTTTGCATATTGTGAATAATGAGTTAGACTCATGATCATGATGTTTCACCCACTCGTCTGACAAACTCCAACCTCCTGAAATAGGACTGAGACAGCATTTTTTCCACATAAAACAGCTCTCGGGACCATAGGAACTTCATAGAAAAAACAAGTGAATGAGACCTTTAACATCTTTTATTACAACTCTTCAGAAATTGAGCTCTAGTATTTATAACTTAATGTTGCTTTAATTTTGTCCCCAGCTTCACCCCTGACCAGTGTGCTGTGTTCCTAATTCTTCATTGTGCTAATAAACCTCTAACCCCTTCAGCAGCTGGATTTATGCTGAGATGAAATTAGATACAGGTAAAAAATACTTACCAATTGGTCAAGGTTTGCATTGGATTTTATTTAGGGGTGTTAAAGAAAAGAACAGAACATCACACATAAATTAAATCGACAAAACATTTTGAAAACCATGTAATGTTTTACTGTACTTCAGAATTTGTCACTATTTTGAGGCGGACTCTTGCAAAAAATCCTAATAAAACAAAAAGCAGGTTTCCAACAAGCAAAGCAGGCAGGTATTTATTTTTTCTTCATTGTTTTTGAGGAATCAATTGATGCAACCCCCACCCACATTATTCTGACAGGATACGGTTTTACCTCAAAATTAAACATCATACATGACAGTAAGAATTTACAGGAACAAAGTACTGTATGTAATGTATGTGACAACAGTGACTCTATTTGAATTTCAAATGACTTCCTCTTTTCACACAATGTAGCTGCAGTTTGTTGGGTTAGAGCATGGTTACTAACTAATAGAGGAGTTATTTCACTACAAAGCCCAGTTTTTAAGAGGAGTGTGGGCTTTGAAACACAGGCTCGCAAATCATCCAACTTGTGTAAGTATTTGCTGCTGTCATGATCCAAGGAGTACGCTGGGATTCTTCGGGAGTTCAGTGCAAGGTTACAGCTATCCCTCCTCTCCCACCATCCTTGTGTCCAAGGCGTGTTGAATTAAGTTCATTGCTCTTGTGTATGGGAACTCAAGCTCCACGCCAAATGCAATACTTCCCTGAGTATTTCTGTCAGAGCCAGAGCCTCTAAAAACAAAACATAATGAAATCACAGCGGGCCTTTTTTTAATCAATTAACCATATGTCAACAAGCAATATGCTAATCACTGTCCCAGCAGGGGGAGAAAATTCTCCACTGCTGATATATGTTCAGAAGTCGACCATGACGTAAAAGGACAAACAGGCAAAGCTGGGTTCAATTTCAGTTTTTACATGAGAAGGAAGAAGTGGGTTGATGAAGCTTTATGACAATAGGTAGTGACCCCCCAACTATGCTATTAACACCTTAATTATTGCTCTGATGTTGATAAGACAAAGTGAGTCAGAGAACGGTGATTTCCTTGCTCCATGGTCTGCCCATGTATTCTGTTTTTTTGTTTGTATGTCTGTGTTTAGCTTGAATGAGAACACAGGGAGAAACCATGCCTTCCTGGCTGGAATATGTTGCTCAGGTAAAAGTCTAACAAAAAACAAACAAAAAAATCTGCATACAGGCACAGGCTTTTGGTCACATAGGTCACACAGGGCATTTTGGTGGGTTTTCAGCTGCTATGCAGAACCCCCCCCCCCAAAAAAAAGACTCATACTCTCTCAACTAGAAGCGTCAGATTCATGCAATTTTGGAGGTGTAATAGCACTGAAAGCTCAAAATATTATTTGAAGATGGGTTTTGGTTCAGGGCCTGGGCCTGCAAATTAGCAAGGCAAGGCAATTTTATTGGTATAGCAGACTTTCAACAGAAGGGAATTCAATTTGCTTTACATGATTAAAATTGGAACACAGCATAAATCAATTTGATGATTAAAATACAAGAAAGCAATTACAATAAGACAATAATCAAGACAATACAACAATTTAAGGAAAAAAACACTAACTGATAACTGAAAAGCTCACAGTTTTTATTCACTAGCCTATTATTGCTCTGTTGTTGTTTCCTAAAATACTAATATAAAAACTTGTATTAAACAGGAGATAGTGCCTTGCAACCAAGCTTACTGGCTTACTGGTGCCACCACCCCTCTCAGGTCCAAACACTATTTTGTAATGTGAACGAATGGTGTGAGAATGCCTTAACTGTATATTGATTGTTTTGTAGAAACGTTTTCTAATTTGTTTTTAACAACCTCTTTAACATGAATGACTGATTATTATTGTTTCAAGTCTGAGGCATCTTATGCTTTAGGTAGGAACAAAATTCTACTTATAGTTTTTCATGATGGTACACAGCAGAAAGTATGATAGTAGAGCGCTGAAAAAAAGGAAAAAGAGGAACACAACAAAGAGGTAATGAAGAAGATTATAGGCTTTTCTAAGCCTCTCAATGGTGATGGAGGCTAACACGGAGGCTACAATCTCGTCAGAACCTTGAACTGTGGAACAAAGGCGATGGAGGAGCGATCGTCTGCAACAGATAACACATTGACCAAGGATAAACCAGAAAGTACTGATCCTGATATCTGGAGAAATATTGATGAGTCTGACTGAGCCTACTGAGCTAAGGAAAGAGTGCAGAGTTTTTAGGATATCCATCCCGATTTCTAAGCATCGGAACGGCAGTATAAACCCCAGAAGCAGCTGTTCTCCCTGTTGCATTTTAACCAACTTGCAAACAGTGAGTACATCCAAGAACAGTGACTGCTTTACTCCAGCTGGAGCTGTGCTTTGCTTTGCATGTTGCATTTCCAGCAATGCTAAAAGTCAGCTGTCCTTTGAAACAGGTTTCAGTGACTGGAAACATGCAATAGAACGCATGAAGGGAAGACGAAAATGCCAAACATCACAGAAAAACTATGCTGGCCTACATAACACTTGTTTCAGCCAGCAGGAGAATAGATTCAGAACTCCAAAAGCAACTTCATATTGGACTTCTTCTAAGAATGGTTGTGTATGTTGTCAAGTTTTTGGCAGAGAGTGGATTGACTCTTAGAGACTCCAGTGACATTTATGGCAGGGCTGATAATCTGGGAATTCTGGAGTCAAGGATTTCATATTTGTTGGGGTATTCTTTCTGGACTGTCTTGTTGCCTGATGATATATTTGTTTATATCTATGTATATTTTATCTGGCTGGCAGATACATACTTTTTGACATTTCTTTCCTTTTCTATTTACCAAGTAGTACCAAGTAGAAATATATAAGAAACCATGAAGCGCTGTGTCGATGTGTGCCAAACACCGGCGCCTGCTGCTGCTTTTCTTATATGGTCCTCCTCAAATAGCTCATGGGTCAGGAAATGGTTTGTTCAGAGAGTCTTTTCAACTTCTGATCAACTCAGTTGGAGAAATACTTTCACATTTTAAACCATTGATGAAGTGGTGGTTAATTGCAGTCTCCAGTGTGGCAGAGGAGTGCACATTCCTCCAGAATATCTCAACCCCCATAAAACATAATCTGTCTGAGGCAAAACCTCATGTCAATCATCTCTGCAGTAATCCCACTATTTGATCACAATTTGATTTGATTTATGGGTGTGCATTTCAGTACCATGCAGAGCAGCATGTATTCACATTTAAAGTGCAACTGTTTAATTTTTATATATAGTACTCTGTCTAGGTGGTTTTGACTAAATATTATTCAAAATGAATAAAAAAATACATTTGGGCAGAAGATTGCTGGAGATCCGCCTAAATCTGTCACTGCTTGTACCATTAAAACCACAACCCATACTACATACCGGGATTTCTAGTGATAGACCAACACAAAGTAGTGCATAATTGTGAAGTGGAAGATGTTACATGTTTTTCAAACTTCTTAAAAATGAAATGCTGAAAAAAGTGGTGTGTGGACATATTCAACCATTTTTTTAGAGTGTTCTTTTGCACATCTAGTGAAAAATCTAGTGTCACATTCTTCTGTAAGAGGAATGTAAAAATGAGTGAGACTGGTGGGAGCTCAAAATCAGCCAAACTGGTGGAAGGTAATCTGTAAACATCAATTTTCATGGCTTGCCGCTGTTTCTTTGTTAGATTTACGTCTGGACTTTAACTGGGCTTTTCTAGCACATGCATATGCTTTGATTTAAACCTTTCTATTGGAGCTCTGGCTGCGTGTTTAAGGTTGCTGTCCTACTTGAAAGATTAACCTCTGACCCTGTCTGTCTGTCTGTTGGCAGCATCTGACAGGTTTTCTTGCAGGATTGTTCTGTATTCAACTCCATCCGTATTCACATGAACCTTGACAAGGTTCCTCACACCTACGATTTGAACTAAGATTAAACTACATACAAAGATGGATTCTACTTCCTAATCTGGTTATCTCAAAAGGTAACTGGTTGCATTGGATGGTATTTATGGGTATTAAACTAAAAGGGGCTTAGTAGAAATGGGCATCACACTAAGAGATTTATTAAATTTTTTACAAAACATGTTGAAAACAATGTATACTCCTTGCACTTTATAGCGATGCCCTGCTTTGTGTTGTTGTGAGGCATTTTTGTAAAGCTGTGAACACAGACATTCAGCTTCACAAAACAGGTTTATTTTCTTTAAATTGATCGATTAAAATCCCTTCCAGGTAGTTGTTACTTGTTTTTTTAAAGTTTGGCTGGAAAGCTCAAATGTGGTGACTGTTGGCAAATTGTGCTATAAGCTAATGCCAAATGTTAAAACCAAGACCCAATTGTCCAAAATCCGGCATCTAGATTGCAAGAGAACGGCACAATTAAAAAATAGAAGAAAAAATCTCAGTCGATGACTAAATGTTCCCAGGCCGCAAAACAAGTAATGCTGTTGTATTTACAATAATAAGTCACTTGGATAATGGTCAGAACAGTAACAGAAATAGCCAAACTATCTAGATTAACATACTTATATCCGCTTAAAACATCCTGGTATCTAAAATGTGGCATAAAGACTCTATTTTGCAAACGATCCATGATAATATAGACAGTGAAACAGCAAAACTGAATCTTTATAAAAATTAACACGTGACTCTGGATATTGAACATGAAAGACGCAGAGCTGCAGCTACTGCTTTTGAAGGACTGCAATTACAGAAGATACAGATTTGTTGACTTTCTGTCATCACTGGTTGTATTAATTTAATTAACCGTTGGAACTTTTGGGACCTGTTTATTGTTACTAAGATGTCGTTTATTGGAGGTTAGGCTATATTCAGTGAACTAAACCAGATTTAAATATTTAGTTTCCTACAAACTGATACTTGTAAAATAATTTTTATTTAAGAAGTCAACTTTTATCCACAGCTAAAAAAACATTTACAAAAAGAGGAGTAATTATTTGTTAATGTCTGATATGGATTTTACAAGACGGTGTACTTGCTCTGGGGAATGACTGCTTCTGTAAACAGGAAGCAGAGGATTGGTTGCTTGGTTGTGATAGACATGTCACGGGACTGCGACAGCTCAAGGAAGGACGCTCAGTGATTGATAACACACTCAGGAAGCCGGTCTTTGGCACAGTTTGGAGAGCTCTCTGGGTTTCCCTGACAGCACTGTGAAAAGAAAATATCTTAATTGCGAAATTCATTTTTTTCCTAAATGTTTATATTACAGATAATCACTGGAAATCAAAATCAGTGCTTTGCTTACTGTAAAGGCATTTTGGTGCATGCAATGATTTCAATACTTTGAGGACTGATTATTATGAGCACAACATTAAATTTCATCTTAGTGTAATCCAATTATTTTTTAAATTACATACTGTATATCGACATTTTCACAGCTTTTCCATGATGGTTATAGTAATTTTAATATCAAAAGTCAAGAGTTCTGGATAAAAAATCTTGAAGGAGGGACAGCTTTCAAAAGAGACTGACAAAGGAATTGAAGATTGTTGAGTATCTGACATGTATGTGTAACACAGTGGCTGATCCTAGTAAGATGATACTGGAATGATTTGAGCTCATACTGAAAAGTGGGTTTTTTGGCTGTTTTTCCTGTAAGGATAAGAATGTCAGCACACATGCTTTCTGAGAGCAGTAGCTTGGAGACCTAATAGGTATGCAACCTACCAAGGGAACTAAAAACTCTCTGTGTGAAAGTCCACTAACCTATATCTTTCCATAGAAGCAAATTAACATTTAAGAGTGGATTAAATATTAGGGTTTTGAAGTGACCCTGACAGAGTCCTGATTTCAATCTGATCTGAAATCAGTGAAAGTAGCAAAAGATTAGGATGATAGTAAGGTTTGCTTGCAACCTTAAAGGTTTGGATTCAATCCCCAAAGATCAATCAGTCTTTCTCTGCTCATTTTTCATACATCAATATATTACTTGTCTCTAAACAATATGCCATAATCCATATATCAAATCAACTCAAACTTTATTTATAAAGCCCCTTTGAAACTGCAAAGCTTCTCAAAGTGCTTTACAGATTAAAATGACCCCCCCTCCCCCCCCAAACCCCAAATAAAAACATCACTACAACAATACCTCCCCCATCTCCCGTGGATGCACACACATACTTAAAAGCAACAGTAAACAAAAGCAACAATGGGCTGAGTATAGATGAGCCAGTAAACGCCATCATGGGGGCCATCTGCATCAGCAGCAGCCGATCAGCAGCAGCAGCCAAGGCACTGACCCAGGGCGCCCACCCAGGGTGGAGGGAAGGCTAAGACCCCCACCTCCAACCAAGCACTACCTGGAGAGCACCCAGGCAGCCACAGCCAACCACCACTCCCAGGGAAGAGGGCTCCCATAGAGGTAACACTGGAAGGAAGTTTAAAATAAGAAGTTAAAATATTAAGATAAACAGTAGATAATGAGATTAAGTAATGAAATACTGATAAAATGTTAAGACTGATAAAGATGTTAAGACAATGATAAGATATGATCAAATAAAAGTACGGAGCAGATAAACAATAATTAATAGATAATAGTCAGCTACGAGCTAAACTAAAAATTGCATCAAATAAAACATGCAGGGCAATTAAATAGATATTATTAAATAATCAGTTTAAAGCTATGTTAAAAGGTGAGTCTTGAGCCTTCTCTTAAAAACATGAACGTTCTCTGCGGCCCTGAGGTCCTCTGGCAGCCTGCTCCTGAGGTGAGGGCTATAATAATGGAAGGACGCATCACCATGAGTGCGTGTCCTGACTTTGGGTATGACTAGGAGGCGGCTGTCAGAGGAGCACAGAGACTGTAAAGGTTCATATAGTAAAAGCATTTCTGACAGATAAGAACACTTAAAAACCATTCAAAGAACCTTAAAATCGATCCTAAAACATACAATACAGTGATTCTAAGACTGATGTAATGTGCTCCCGCCACCTGGACTTCGTCAGGACATGACCTGCTGAATTTTGTAAAAGCTGTAAACTTGTGGCAATCTTTTTGGGAAGACCAGAAAGCAGGGCGTTACAATAATTGATTCTACTGGTGATAAAAGCATGCATTAGCGTCTCCGTATTGGAGAGAATGTGGCAGACTGTGTCAACGTTCTTTAGGTGATAAAAACCTACTTTAGTAATGTTTTTAAGGTGGGGGATAAAAGTCGGCTCAGAGTTAAAAATCACGCCCAGGATCTTCACTGGTGAAGATGGATTAAAAGACAGTGATTGCAGTTTTGGTGAAAGTTTCTCTCTCTGACCCTCAGGACCGACGACTGAAACCTCATCTTTGTCCTGGTTGAGCTGAAGAAAGTTTTCTGCCATCCAGGATTTGTTGTCCAAAATCAATTAAAAAAGTGCATCCAATGGCCGTGTGTCATCAGGAGACATGGAGATGTACAACGGTGTATAATCAGCATAACTGTGAAAGTTAACTCCATTTCTTCTGATGACACTGCCAGAAGGGAGCATATACAGGTTAAAAAGCACTGGGCCTAAAACTGAACCCTGGGGCACACCACATGTGATCTTGTTCACTTTAGAGGAGCAGGTATCTCAACTTACCATAAAAGTCCTATCTATAAGATATGATGTGAACCATTTATGAACAGCACCAGAAAGGCCAATCTGTTTTAAATGGGTTAAAAGAATAGTGTGTTCTACTGTACCAAAGGCAGCGCTTAGATCCAGTATAACCAATTTAAAATCTTTAAAAGAGCCGTCTTTGTGTTGTGGTTTACTCTAAAACCACAACGAAATTTCTCTAGGACATTATGAGCGTTAATAAAATCATTAATTTGAAATAAAACAAGTTTTTCTAAAACTTTGCTTAAAAATGGTAAGTTAGATACTGGTTGTCAGTTTGAATCATTCAAATCTAAATTTCTCTTCTACAGTAGGGGCATTACTACCGCCTGTTTAAAAGCGGCAGCAATTCATCATGGTTATGATGGTACTGTATATATATGGTATATATATATATATATATATATATATATATATATATATAGTATATATGAGAAATTGCTCCAAAGATTCATGCCATGTGAGAAATGTTTTTGTTTACTGCTTTGAAAACAAAACAGGCCTGTTTGTAGTGTATTTGTTTCATGCTTGAGCAGTTTTCTGGTAAAAATTATATTTACTTTTTAAAATGCTGCTAAAATAACATGGCCTGTATTGCAACCCCAGAGACTGAGTACAATGTCTGGCTGCTTCTCTGTGGTCCCTTGACCAGCCAGACCGTTTCTGGCTAAGGCGGCCAATTAATTATAGACACGACTTTAAAACTTCCTGTTTTCCCTCCAGTTAATTAGGCCAATCTGCCCTGCTTCTCTGAGCGAAGGAAATGCTTTAAAATAGTCCCAAATTTCAGCACATTCTATTATTTTGTGCCAAGCACAGATTGTATCAGCTGTTAATGTACACATCAACAGTGTTTGATCACAGGGAAATTAGGTCTGTCATTTCTTCCTGCTTCAACTGGGAATAATGTGGGAATTGTGGGAAGCTCTGGTGCCAGATAAGGGCAAAGCCAGTGTGCAGATTAGCAACTACGTGCCCTCCGTCAGGCCCATCCAACATCAATCTATGACTGTTATGTTTATTATTACACTCATGAGGCCACTCATTTTGAGAAGAGAGGGAAAAAGATCCCTGATTTATGCCTGCACTGTTACTCTTTCCTGTCCTTGTCTATGAAAACAAAATTCCAGCGAATTCTTCCCGGTTTAAACAGTAAGCAGTTATGAGGTCAGAATTTCTTCTTACACTGCACAAAGATACCACCAGAGTACTGTCCATGTCATTGTTGCAATGCATATTCGCTGTATAATGAGCTATTTATCATGCAAAGTGATGGCAAGAGCCTCCAAGAAAGCTTGCAAGCTGATTTTGGCAGCAGACTAATTTCATATCTCTCTGCAGCCTTTTTTTTTGTCACACTAAATCTACAACTGAGTTCATGGGTGCCAAGTCAACTTCACTGTTATCATAAATGCAGCACACTCTCTGAATACCTGCCAGCGTTATGCAGTTGTATGCCCTTTTCAACTTTGAACTGATACTCACCTCCAGGCCTCGCCCTCTGTGTTTTTTACTAAGAAACAGGAAAGAAGAAATGTGGGGTGGGCTGTCTACAGTATGTGTTGTATCTGTTTGGAAAGAAGAAATCATATGTGTTTAGCCATTTAGGGTGAGAAATAGCCAGCTCTTTCATGTTCCATATCTCACATACGCAGTCTGTTGTTATGTTCTGTGGCTTTCTGACCTTTTTGACCAAAACTATCAAAGCTGCTTCCAGAAAGTAGGTAAAACATACTTGACATTTGGAGTGTAGCTTTGATTATTTTTATTACTACCGCTTAATTGCTTGACAGAGTTACTAGGCTACCGTCGGTTGACAGATATTGTTTATCCAAGTGGTTAAATTCCTGACATTCTTGAGTTTGACAAAAATATATATATATTTCATTTAGACAAAGCAAGCAGCCTCTGATAAATGATTTACTTGGCAGTCTTTATGTCATGTTTTTTGGTGGTGGATTATATAAATGCAGTCTGGAGCATGGTGAAATCTGAATGATTGACTTGATAAAATGAAAAGCCAAAAATATAAATTAAAACTGGGGGCAACACTATCCTAGAAACAAAGGATATTAAGTCGTTGGGAGGTAATCGAAGGAATTTAAAAGGGTAAATGAGGACTGACATGGAACCAAAATAAGGCGAATGAGAAAGAATGACTGGGGGAAATGACTAAACACACATTAATGTAGGAAAACAGAAAAGGAAAAATAAATTAACTAAACAAATCATGACTCATACTAAATCATGCAACAAAAAAACAAAACACAAGAATCCAACATGTATAAAGTTAATACAAGGCAGCAAAGACTGAAAATCCCAGATGATAAACAAAACCTTAATAATAACATGCCTCAACCCTCCAGAGTATGCTTCTAAACGTCCCACAGAAAAAGGCTACACAACAAAACATAACAGGTATTGGAGGAAAGGGCCCAGAAGATGAGAAGGAAACAAAAACAACCCAAAACTGAATGGGCAAGGCGCATACCACTCAAAAGTTGATGGAGGTCCCAAGTGGGTTGTGAGAGCCCATTGGGTCTTTGCAGCCAAGGGTTTATCCAAAGGTTGCCAGATCCAGCATCAAAGCTCTAGATGGTGCAAAGGTAGATGAAGAAGCTCAGCTATGTCCTGTGGTCCACTGAAATCACTGAGGATATTGGAGAGGGCGACCTGGATTTCCTCAGATCCAACAAGAAGTATCAGATCGGACACTTGTGGGTTTCTGGATGCAAAGAGGATGCTCTAAAGGGGGTCTTGGGTGCAACAGGAAGTGACAAAGAGGTTCTGGAGGACAACCGGAAGGTTTAACACAAAAAAGGGATGGAAGTCTGGAAGCTTTAGGATCCAGCAGAGGAGCTTAGAAGGATGACCACATTGACATGCATTTCAGTGGGTAAAAAGAACAGCACATTGCTCTCTTTAAGGATTTTAATGTGTTAACTTAAAAAAGACTTAACTCTATGTTCCTAACGGCTTACTCCGGCTTCCTGTGCTGCTCTGAGTTCGCGCCCTTCTCATCTAGACACGACCCTTCCATTTATCCCTGTCTCTCAGCCAGGACACCTTCACCTTCACACTCTGTAAAAGTAAAACCAACTAGCTCTACGTATCTTTTACTTATCACCTATCCCTACAGCCCCTGCAAGCCTTTCTCTAATTCCATTCCTTCCTGGTTAGCTGCTAACACCTCACCATTCAGTCCGTTTTTCATTACAGAACCTGGTAGCATCTCTACCAGGTTCACATGTAGTGCTGAAGACTGATGTCACATGTAGAATATAGTCAATACAAGCCAGAAATTTCTGACAATTTTCTATCTTGTTGTTATATGAATGATGAAGAAACAAGCTTTTGTAATGCCAGCACTCTTTCATATTTTCTACAAAGATAACAATGTTGTTACATACAAATCTTATATTTCAAAATATCTTCACTTTGTTAAACAGCTATGTTTTCTTTCTTTGCCTGACACTTGTGTTTTCCTCCATTTCTAATTTTTATGCTGAAGTTTGCAAAGTATATTAACTAAGAACACTTTCTGAAAATGTCCAAAGTTGAACTCTAAGAGGTAACCTCAATAGCTTCATTTAAACATCTAGTTCACAAACAAACCGATGGAAAGAAACGTGTGCCTGATCAGTTGGGCTGCTGGTACGATATCATCAAAGAGGAAACGCAAGCAGGCAGACTTGCAGTGGTGCTGGGGGCCCCCGTTCATAAACAGGCTGGTTATCACATCACTAACATTTATTTAACCCTTCTGTAGGAGGTGTTCACTTAGAGGGTGTTCAGGGGAGGGAGCAGTTTGTGATTTGTTCAGCAGAAAGGTTGGAAATCTCAACGAAAAACATACACATAGAGAGTAAATTCAAGCAGATTTGTATTTAAGTCTAATATATAGAAACTGAATCATGCACTTTTCTGTGCAATAAGATAGATAGATAGATAGATAGATAGATAGATAGATAGATAGATAGATAGATAGATAGATAGATAGATAGATAGATAGATAGATAGATAGATAGATAGATAGATACTTTATTTAAGGAGAAGTCTTAAGATAGGCTCATGCCTCTTGAACTCCACCACCCTCCACCTCCAACATCACCTCCTATGTTTGCTGTCTCTCTCAGGCAGGGAGCTGAAAATAACAGAGAGAGAGGTTCTCAGGTCAACAACTGAAAGGATGAACAGATGAAAGACTTTAGGGGTATGCTCCTGTCCTTGGATACAACTCCCCAGCACCATTCCTTACTCATTTTCAGTGAGACAGTCTGACCATCCCTCTCCCACACATCTCTACATCCCTGCGCCAGGCCCCGTGTTTTCTTAATTCATTTCTTAAAGGAAAGAAATGTGGCCCATACCAAAATAAATATAGCTCTCTTGGATCAGACCATGCATCACAGCGATAGCTCCTCAGAAGCGGCTGTTGTTTTAACCAGAGGATGAAACTCTTTGGCTCTGCAGAGTGTCTGTCACTCAGCTCTCTGTCTCTCTTACACAGCACAGAGTAGAAACATGCATGACTCAGACTTGATTACATTATTTTTAAAGCGGAAAGCTCAAACACCTAGAGCAGGAATCACATTCACTCTGTCTCACATGGGAAGAATGAGATATGACTTCTGAGACCCACTTTCTTACACTTTCTGAAGGTGTTTTTGCTAAATATAATAAAATGCAGGCTGTATATAGCAGAATAATGGTTGAATAATGCTTTTAACTCTGGCAACAGAAAACTTGGATCACTTGTGCAAGTCATCTTTGATCCAAGGAGAGATAAACTTCTCCTGAATTCCTTTAAATGTATCATTTGGAATTTAATAGTAAATATTTATTATAATTCAAAATAATTTTCTTTGCATAATTCAACAAAAGGAACCACTCTTTCAGCGTTGTGTGTCCTGCATTTAGTCTCCATGATTACCAAATGCTCTACTGTTTGATAGATGGCTCCAGTCTCCACCGCTCACATCTGAACCATAACATTAGATATCATTTTTCCAGAAGCTTTGTCATCTGAATGGAAGATACCCTGCTAGTTTGTCCTATTAAAATATTCCTGTTAGAGATGCTCAAAAACAAAAAAACAATACCTTGCAGGTTTAAAAGGTATTTGTGAGGTTGCCGTGTTTTGTACCTCAAACCAAGAAATACCCTGCCGCCCATTGGTCATGCAGCCATTTTCAAACTACTTTCAAGTCAGAAAACTGACCCAGACAGCCAGAATTTATGTTTTATATATATATTTTTCCCCACAGCGTGCCTATCTAAGTGCAGTGCTCTCCCTCTACGGGAGGACCGCACTGAACTTAGGCCTCCTTCTTACCTGGGGTGTGAGCAGGCCCTTCTTTTCAGCTGGACGTAGCACGTTGAAGGATCATATTACTCCTGCTGGATCCTCCTCACTCCCTTGAACACCTCAGCCAGCCAGGAGGGGGCAGTGTACAGCCAAGGACTGATGCATGTTTTTGTGGGAGCAGCTCACTTTAGCTACCCAAGGGAACCTGTGGAGAACATGCAAACTCCACACAGAAAGGCCATTTCGCCCAACCCATCCCAGGGTTTGGGTGCTGATGATGTGGAGGAACAAGCACACCCTCAGCACCCTCAGCACCCACAGCTTCCCCAGCGGGAATTTAACCCAGGACCTTCTAGCTGTGAGGTGAGCTGCGCTACCAGCTGCACCACCGTGTTCCCCCAATAGCCAGAACTCCAACTCATAAACTTAACTTATCAGGGACTCGAAATCCAGTATGCCTTCAACCTTAAAAAATATCAGACTAAAGGTGCTGAGAAAAAGCATTTTTAGACTTATGTCATGTTATAATGTTGTCATGTTGTCTATCTCACTAAAAGTTGCAGAAAGCAACTCCCAGTTAGATAGTTTCTATGTTGATGCATAAGATTAACTGATGATAAATTGTTTGTTTTTCACTCCTATTTGTAATGTGCATTTGTTCAGTTGTTGAGCAAAACAGTTAACCTAAACTGAAGTGTTCACCTCTAATGATCAATGCAATAAAAGAAGAAAAAAAGGGGAAGTTCCCAAGCTTCCTAACACCACTCTATCTGAAGTTCATAGGGTGCTGTATTGTGTTACGGTATTGATCTGTTTTGCTATTGTATGGGCAGTGCACTTCACAACTAAAATAGCATCATGTTTAGAAAATATTATGTGTTACATTGAAACACCATCTCACTACATCATCTAGTAAATTGAAGTTCGGGCGCAAACACGTCTTCCAAATAGATACGGACCCTAAAAACACCACTTTAGAGCAAAAATGTCTGTATTTCTCCCATTTTAAAGACAACACCTGTCCATCAATTGCAGGGAAGTGCCGCAAAACTTCCTGATGACGTCATCGTGTGTTTACTTTATCTGTTACATCACAGATGGTTCCTGTCATGTTGAAAAGCCACACTCTAATGTAGCAGTTTAAAAAGATCCTATGAAAGCACTCCAGGAACTACAATCAGCCTCTGTTCCTGCTTTGCAATCACAAAGCACAGTTGCTTGTATTTGTCATTTCCTCTAACTTTATTCTTGTGACCTTTAGACAGCTAAAAAGCAGCAGGTTATGTATGAGGAAAACACTTGGATCAAAATGATTTTGAATTAAAGTCAACATAGGTATATATATATTTTTTACATAATAAGAAATTCAAAATATCACCAACCAACGTTTTTCTTTTCCTTTTTTTCAGTAAGGAACGCAAGCACTTGTCTGAAAGTGTTTATGCCGTGTTCACTTCGGGTGAGGTCTGTTACACGGCCAATTGGACGTTCTGTCAAGCAGAAACTTAGTGTGACCCTATGACACCATATCACACACAAACACACGCTCTTGTGCACAAACATTTACTGCACTGGCAAAGCCCTGCACAGTCCTTTGCCGCACCATCAATAGTTTGTTTATAATTAGCACTGGCACCTCTTGACTACTTAAAGAGAGTGATTGTTTTTGAAAATGGCCTCTGGGGTCCTGTTGACTGATTGGCCTGACTGGGTTTGTGGGAGAATGGGGTGGAGAGGGGAAGGACTGTGGGGTCTGTAGCTCCAGGAGTGAATCTGTTGTCGGCCCAGAGATTCAGACCACATTCCTCCTAAGCTGCTCTGGACTCTTGTCTGACAGCCACTGCGATAATATCCCAGTCTGATAGAGAAGGGGCAGCAAGTCTGAGTTCTGTTCTGAATCACTCAATTAGTGCACAAGGAGGAGATGGGGGAGGGTGGACTGTAAAAAGCAGCAATACGAACCCACCCCAAAGACACACACACACACATACACACCAACAACGTCAGCTCAATTAATGGTGGCAGTGTTTAGCCCACGATATGTGAGTGGTAAATACAGTTTGTGTGGTCTGGTGGCAAGCTCTCTGTTGGTGGGACGAGGTGTGAGAGTGTTAGTGTGTGTTTGTTCTTACTTTTCTTGCTGTTTATGAAGAGAGGCATCATTGCCCAACTTGACCACACTTGGATGCAAAAAAGAAAACTCACACTGGCATCTGGGCATGGATCAGTTAACGTCATCAGAGTACTGAGATTTATACATGTTCAGAAATCTAAAATATTATCTTTCATGTACCTACAGTTTAAAGCCTCACTCATCCATCCTTGCAAAAAGCAAAATGTGCTTGAAAATTGCTTTGGGTCACAAAAACCAAAGACAGAAAAAAAAGCTCCACCCATTACTCCTGATAATGTCATGCTGTTTTAAAGCTATAGTGGCAATCTATGTGTCAATAAAGCAGCAGACTACATGCTTAGTTGGGGCATTCAAGCGGCTAGATATGATTTAGAGTAGCTCTTGAAGTGCTGCAGACATCTACAGCTCAGATGGAAGAATCTGTCCACAGGAAATCTATTCTTTGTGCAATTCAAAAATATTTATTTTTATGGTAGGAGAGGTACAGGAAAACCATTCTTGAAAAAAAAGTCACTAGATGTCCAGTTCAAAGTTTTCTACAAGCCATCTAGAGCAGCAGTTCCCAAAGTTGGGGTCGGGACCCTAAGTGGGGTCACAAACAGGTAAGTGTGGGGTCTTGAGATCTCTTGAGAAAACAATATCAACGCCAGAAATGGCAATGAGCAGGCATCTCCATTTTATTCAAATGAAAGGTTAAAAATTGGACTTGAATTAATAAACTTATAGTACTGTAGTTAATATTTTTGCTGTTGATATTGGTTGTTTTACAATTGTACAACTTTTCAAGTGACTTCAGAAAAAATGCTTGGATGTTCCATGATGAGTTGGGGTCATGGGCCTCTTAAATGTTTTATATGTTGGTCAGACACTGGAAAGTTTGGGAACCACTGATAGAGGACACACCCAAGACGAGGAAGAAGATAGTCTGGACAGATGACAGGAAATGTGTTGAACCTCAACACCCTCAGTACCCCATCCCCACAGTGAAACAAAGTGGTGGCAGCATTATGTCGTGGGGATGCTTTTTTTTCCGGAAGGGACCAAATGCAGACTAATAAATGTCACAGTTGATGTGAAGATGGATGCTGCTAAACACAGGGTAATCAGGGAAGAGAACTTGTGGGAGTCTTTAATAGACTTGATACTGGGGTGTAGGCTCATCTCTCTGGTCATCATAGACAAGAAGGTGAAGCACTATTTAGTTTCTATGCTTGTCAGCTCTGAAAAAAAACAACTCCCTGAAAACCTGAAATATGCAGAAACTGTTCTAAATCACAATTGATAATAACTTTGTTTGCTGCAGCTTTTGAACAAAGAATTTTGATTGTTTGTTTGACCAAACAATCAAACTTCAGAATGAATTTTGATTGTTTGGTCAGGATGAAATTCAAGATAACAGTTGATTTAAGGTATAAATTTGATATTATGCTTCAGTTGACATTTGTTTATTTTGTGAAATGAATTTAACGGTTAGAAATCCTAAGTCCTCCTTTAAGTAAAAGCGTAAAAGTTTTTGTGTTTTCTTTTTGTCTTGTGATCTCTTTGAATTGCCTTGTTTATGGATGGTTAAATAGAAATAAAGAACTGACACATTATAACCACTGCAGAAGTTAGTGAATATTTGTTCACTGTTTTTGCTTAAGGATGTGTATAAAAATAAAAATAACATTAATAATACAATTATTAATTGTAATAATCAATATATTCTAATTTTGTTTGTAGTGGTATGAATAACTGTTGCTCTTCTCTTCTTTTTGTATCAGATAAAATCATGGCCTGAGACTAAGACTGGTTAAGGGGAGATTAAAAAGAAGTGAATTATCATTAAAATTAATAAATCTAACTGTGCCTTTCCTGCTGATTCAAACTAAAATGTTCATATTTGGTGTTACGTTTCAGGTTTTCTGTGAGTTAAAAGTATTATGGATCTAGAAGTGTCAAATGTTATTTGAATGTGTCTTTCTGTGGAGCTTTATTGTAGAGTCATTTTTGTATCTTAACCTTTTTTTTTGCCAGATTGTTTAAGTTACACATGTAATATGACAGTTACAAGATATTTGAGCCAGTTTGAGGTTTAATAATTGAAGAACTTACGAGCAGACTGGTGATAGGGACACTTCTGAGAAAAGTCATGAGAAATATTCAAACAAGCCATTTAAGTTTGGTCTGACTTATTTTTACTGTTCCATATGAAACTTGCATTGACCCTGCATGTGGTTGAATTTTTAAAATGTAATTTTATGTTGTGACAACATGCGCATTAGAAAGTCAGATTTTCTTACCTGAACATATCTTCCAAAAACTCAGCATTAAGTAACACTTTGCAATCAGCTTATTTTTTGGAAACGGTGGGAAATTTAAGGATCTAGCAGAAATTAGGAAATCTCTTGCCACCTCAGCTCCTTTGGTTTTCTCTTTCCCTGCTCAGACTTGCTGCTCTGTGTCACAGTTGGTGACCGACCCCCTCACCTCATTCTGACCCGTCACCTGCAGACACCCCCCGTGGCTCTCCTTTGAAGTACTGTTTGCTCCTATGTACAGTAGGGGTTAATCACACACCTTGAAAGAGCCACGTGGAATTCCATACAATGGATCCTCTGGCATTTGTTGTCTGAGGCCGAGTGAGGGATTAGAGATTAAAAGGCAGGCGGTGTTTGAGGTAAACAGCAGAGAACAATATTATACCTGCTTCAGGTTTAGTCAGCGGATGTGGATGTCGAGGAGCTGGAGCCTGCCAGATTTGCGAATCCTCTGTTAGCTTTCTGGTTGTGTTTGCTTTGTATCTGGAATTTCTGAAATTTCTTACACACAAATGAACAATGCCTTCAAAAGTATTCATACCACCACACCATTTTTCACTTTTTCCTCATATTACAACCACAGAAACTATTCTGAAGCAAAAGAAAAATAGTTTTCAAACTTATTTAAAAAATTTATTTATTAATGAAATCAGAAAAAACATGAAAAATAATGGTATTCACCCCTAGTTGTGGGCCACATCATGCAGTAAATAATTTCTCTCACAATTTACATTTATGCATTTTTATCTGTTCATCTTTCACATAAAATCTTCAGAAAATACATTGTAATTTGTGGCTGTAGTGTGGGACCAAATGTGAAAAGCTTTGAGAAGAATAGAGGGACATTTTGTTGGGCAATAAAGACATAAAACATTGTATTTCATGCCAACCAGCTGTTCTAATAATAGCCTTACAGGAACATATGCTCATCAATGCAAAATCAGGTATTTTGTGTTTGTAGAACTGCACAAATTCAATAACATGTGAAACTTAGGTCTTGCAGTAGTCACCACCCTACTCTAAATAGGTGGAATCTATCTACCATTTATGGTAAAACTTTACTTAAAAATAAAACAAATATGTTTTCCAGTGAAACTAGGCTTAATTCATCCATAAAAACAGCAAATATGCCATGTCAGTCACACTAATGACCCTCTCCCAGTCTCAGAAGAGCTCAGAAAACCCCCCCCCCCCCAAAGACGATTTATCTTGTTAATCTGGGACATTACCCAACATGTTAACAAAATTCATTCAGTCTTCTAGCAAAAGCTTGCCAGTGCTGAAAGATGACCTCTTAAGAGCAGAAAACATATTTTCCTTGATTGGCGAGCAGAGTGCAACAGAATGACATGTTAATTGTAAGACGACACCCCCTGAAGAACCGGGTCATTTATGTGCTAATTGTATTTGAAGTGTGTGAATGATGGCATGGCAAAGTCTCAGAAAACACATAATTAATTTTTTTGTCGGCAGAGAAAAAAACGGTAGATATCATGTTACAGGAAGTCATCTGCAACACAGAAGGGAGAGACAGAGAGATGGACTTATTAAACAAGATTCATTGTCTATGTAATCAGTGTTTTTAGATTTTTTTGTCCTGCAAACCGCCTCAAATCCAAATCCCTCCAATGCACGGGAGAAATATTCATAACAGTAAAATACAAGAGAAGTAATAATCCTTTCAGTTTTTATATTGCATAGGAAAAGTAAAAAAGTTTTTAAAAATGAATGCAAATAAATTTTTTTGACAATTTGTGAAAATAAAATACTATTTTTGTTATTGCTTGGTCGACATGTGGAAATTATACATTATTTCATGCATCACGTATTCACCTCTAGCAGAACTAACATTTTATTGTGCAAGAAAGATCTCATGTGGAATATTCAGAAAAAACATTCAGTAAAAAGAAAAATCCTTATTTCATCAGCAACAAACCAAGCTTGCAGACATTTGACTTGCAAACGTTTAATTGAAGGAGAGGATTGAAACAATGAAGAGACTGTAGATATGTGATGATGGAGGCTTAGGATGAAGACTCAGGGTGAGGGTGGTATTCAGGAATTCTTCTTTCTCTAGCATGCTCAGAACTCCACCACCACCACACCCCCACCCCCTCCCAACAGAACCTGAAAGAGAGATTTTGGGAGTCTAGGGCTACGAGTGAACTGGGATGAGCGAGGGGGAGGATGAGTGGATGAAGGGAAGCAGAGTAGGAATGGATGTAGGGATGAGGGGAAGGGATGAGGAGACGAGAAAGGATATGAAAGGATGAGGGGATGATGAAGGAATGGAGGTAGGCATGAGGAGGGAATGAAGGGTTGATGAAGTGGATGTAGAGATGAAACAATGAAGGGATGAGAGAATGGATGAAGCAATGAGGGAATGGATGAAGGGATAGGAGAAGGGATGAAGGGAAGAGGGAGTGGATGAAAGAAGAAGATATGAGGGAGGAGAAGAAGGGATGAGGGAAAGGATGAAGGGATGAAATGGTGAGGGAGGGGATGAACAGAGAAGAAAGGATGAGGAGATTAGGGAGGGGATGAAGGGATAAGGGAGGGGGATGATGGGGTTAAAACTAATGATGTTACATGTGTGCAAAGGGGTCACGGCGTGTGTCGAGCAGTGGAGGGGGCGTTCCCACAAAGCGCGTATCGAGGTACAGTAAAGAACAAAAGTTTGGACACACCTTCTCATTTAATGCGTTTTTTTAATTTTCCTGTCTACATTGTAGATTCTCAATTAAGGGCATCAAAACTATGAATGAACACATGATGTATGAAATTACTGTATGTAGTTAAACTCAAAGGGTTAAATAACTGAATTCATGTGTTATATTTTAGATTCCTTAAAGTAGCCACCCTTTGCTCTGATTACTGCTTTGCTTTCTCTTGAGCTTCAAGAGGTAGTCACCTGAAATGGTTTTCCAACAGTCTTGAAGGAGTTCCCAGAGATGCTTAGTACATGTTGGTCGTTTTGCCTTCACTCTGTGGTTCAGCTTAGCCCAAATCATCTCGATTGGGTTCCGGTCCGGTGACTTTGGAGGCCAGGTTATTTCACACTTTTTTGTAAAAGTACTTCATAATTCTATATGTGTTCATTCATAGTTTTGATGCCTTCAATGAGAATCTACAACGTAAATAGTCATGAAAATAAAGAAAACCCACTGAATGAGAAGGTGTGACCAAACTTTTGGCCTATAATGCATGCTTCATTTAGGGGAGGAGCCAAAAACAATTATGTGAATATGAATATGAAGACATGCTACCCAGCTGTACCATGTGACTGCCTCTGGAAGTGGTTCAGAGTTTGCTACGAGTGTTGACAGCACTATAAACCCCTCAGGCTCCATTCAAAATGTGGGTTTGTGTAGGAGAGTTGCAGTCAGGTTGGAGTTTGGACAGAGTGTTGGTAGTTTGGATAGGAGAGTTTGGTTAGAATTTGTATAGTTTAGAGAAAGTTTTGAGAGAACAGAGACAGTTTGAAGATTTAGGATATTGAGGAGAGACAGAGAGAGGTAAAACGATGGAGCCAACTATCAGCTCTTGTCTTTTTCTGCATCATATTCGCCTTGTGAAAAGGTGTTTTTAAAAGGCTGGTGAGATGCTGTCAAAATTGCTAAAAAACCTAAAACTGTTAAGAAACTAGAATTTCTGAATAAAAATGAATAAAGACTCCTCTGTTCTGTACATCGTTGCCCAAGTTACACAGCCATATTCAATGCCCTCTTCCTATTTCCGCAAGTGCTTTCACTTTCCTCTACCTGCTTAGGCCCATGCCCTCTGCCTAAAGTGACAGAAAAACTTTATCACACAACCTGCCGTGACATATGATACCACCAAATTGGGATAATTTACAGACAGAATACATTAAAAATATTTGTATTACTCACTATTTTAATATTTTATGTAGATAAATTATATTTTTGGAACCATCAGTCATTTCCAAGAGCCATAGCAGACTTACAAATTTTATGCATCACACATTATGTGGCTAAAGCCTAGTTTATACTTTAGGTTTTAAGGAAACGGATGGACCCAGCGCCATTATCTATCAACGCAAGGGCTTTCCATCACCTACGCAAGGATGGACGGATCAGAGCCCCAATTTCTAACTATCCGTCTCCGTCAACGGAGAACGGAAGCCTGTGAATGGTCAGCTCAGCAACAGCCACAGATCGTTTCACCAGAACGGGGCTGTAATCAGTAGTTAATGCAGCATATGGACACTACATGCTTTTTGAAAAGGTAATTTATCTAATATGGTCCTTTGGTGATTTTGAGCAGAATGTGGTGTAGAGAAACAACAAAAAAAGGCTGCTGTGTGTTTACCTGTGTTTTCGGAGTATTATTTGAGCTGCACTTCTACTAAAAAGCTTTACAGCTTAATCAAAACTTACTTTCTTTTATTCATTGCTCCTTGAGGGAGAAATGCATTCACAAGGTGAAGAAAAAAATCAAATTAATCAGAAACAATGGTGCAACAATAGGCAGACCCACCATGCAAAGTTAGGACTCCTGCTGTACTGGTCGGTAATCGCTTGGCAACACAGAAACATCTATGGAAAACAGAGAGACAGAAACAGAGAACTATAAATGAAAAATGTTTTGGTCAATACGTCTGCATCGGGATGCAAAGTTGCTGTCGGAGAAATATAAACTAGGCTTAAGAGCAACATCTGCCTGTGATTATGTACCTGGCCAGTAGGGTTTGTTTTGTTCACACGAAGCCTCGTGTGATGAACCCTTCCTTGAACCAATTGGTTCAAGTGGTTCAATGAGGCTTCATCTCACCATGACTAGGTGAAACCATATAGGATCAAGAAGGGAGGGGTACGGAACAATTGAGACAGACGTTGAATACTAGGCAGGCAGAGTTTATATGAACCGCAAATGATTACAGTTGTTTTCCAGGTGCAAGACACCAGGAGAGTCTAGTTTGGGTAGATTGCTGAGTGGGAAGTGGATTTGTGGCATGGTCCTGCTCCTCAACCTAAGTTAACACAGTAAATAACTAATGGTTGACTATTAAGCTTTGTTCAACCTTTCCAGATTGTCCAGAGTCATAACTTTTTTTTCAGATCATCTAAAATGTTTTCTATGGGATTTATTTTCCTGGGCTGAGATAAGCAATCCAGGGACGTAAATAAGACAATAAGCAGATGTTAGAAAACACTTAAAGTCATACTTGTTCATGTCTAAAAAGACTTATCTAAAGGACAAGGTTGTGATGTCTTATAGTGTGACTTCAACAACAAAAAAAGCAGTAGTTTGGAAGGAAAAAAAAAGTTGTTTTTTTCTGTTACAACATCCGTGAGCAAAAACAGTTAACGGTACATTTGTCAACCATTGATGCCTGTCATGCTCAGCCTTTTCCCCTCCTACCTTTGGTTCTGTTACCTACTCCAAGGACAGATCCTGATGAGGCTCAATTTAAGTGTAGTGGCTCTAACTGTGGTATGGAACCCAAGAACCTTAGAAAAAGTTTCTTAACCCATTCCAGACTAATAGATGTCAATAACTTTTTTCATTTCTTCTTGTATTTCTTTAGATCAGGAAATGATGAATCGTGAAGATTTTTTTAGCCTACATCCAAAGAGGTTCTATTTTATATACTGAATCCACAGAAGGTGACATTAAACAGAGTCAAAGAATTTAAATACCTCTCAACTTCTGAAATTGTCAGTCACTTCACTGAACAAAAATAAAAATCCTATTTATCGTTTTCAGTCTACTGGTTGGTTTTGATTTGTTCAATGTGTCGAGAAACACTTCATGCTGTTGTCATGGGTGACAGAAGTCCTGGGATAATTAAACTATGTTGTACGTTAGTCACTATATCACTAGCGGATTTCTGAGGTTGAATCATGATATAACAATGTTTACTTTGGATCACAACCTGTCACATGTCGAGCAATGAAACAAGAAATTTATAAGAAGAGAAAAGGGAGTGTAGCTGGACATAACCTAAAGTCTTCTGCTAAAAAAAACTGTTTATAGAACTCAACAACTGCTGAGCAACTCATGGTTTGAGCTGATGCATACATTACATCTTCACCTAATCACGGTTTGGTGGTTAGTTTGTAACTAACATTTTATTCTTCGATTGTAGGACTAGCTTAACTTTTACCGGTCGAAACAAAGACTGTGGACATTATAGATCATAGTTTAGTCCTTTGGAAACTATTTGATCTAGCAGACAATGTATTGAACAGCAGCCAACACAACCAATTAACAGCTTGTTTGACACACCAAGGTGATTAGGGAGGCGCCAGGAAGCTGCTTCATTGGTCCACTTGACAACACTAACAAAGAATTTTTACATATTTTCAAATAATGGAAAAATGTCAACATTGTGCTTTTCTGAGTCACTCTTGATTGTTTTTCTTTCCTATTCATTGACTAGGGGTGTGTGCACCAGTGGGGATATGATTTGAACAGTGATCTCACATCCGTAGGCGTGGTTTAAAAGCTGTCTAATATCAGTTCACAGAACACAGACCTAAATATAGCAGATTGCTTACTCGTTTTTTTTCACAAAGAAATCATCTTTATATGAAAGCATGTCTCTTTTTTAAGGAACTTCATATGTAAAATCAATTATAAAGCACAAGTTGTAATAGGTGATAGAGGTAGGGTTCTGTTTAAAGGTTATGAACATTAAACATTTCATCTGAGTTGTACATATAACTGCTTACAAAGGCCAGGTTTTAGTGATTAAAAAATATGACTATGTTGAATCATTTAAAAACTCTATTTATATATTTTGTGATATTTATTTTTCACAATTCAGCTAAAAACCCAACAAATTTGTTAGAGAAAAAATATAAAAAATAAAAATGGTGGAATAGCCTGGTTGTATGGTGTACACACTCTTAGGGCGCTTTCACATGGTACGGGAGTCCGTACTCGGGTACGGTATTTGGTCAAAATCCACTTATTTCGTACCATGTGAACACAGACTGTACCGTGCCAGGATACGGCCAGAGAGACCTGCCTTGGAGGTAGTATCCGAGTCCAGGTACGGGCGGCACGTACCATGGGAACACAACCCGTACTCTGGCCGTACTCAAGACAATAGACGCGCTCCACGCGGAAATGACGACACCCGCCGGCCGAAATTACAGAATCACCTCGCGACCATACAAATACCAAAACAACGCGATTCAAGCATCCCACAGCAACACAGCAGGTTACAAAACGGCGGGTTTACTACAACACTCACCCTGTAGATGGCTTCAGGTAGCAGTTGACCAGTAGACCAGTTTGTTTACATTCTAGCCTGTCGCTCGTTTTATGACGTCGGTACTTCTCACTCCCTTGTTTGTTGGAGAAATACAGACTTATTTGTATACCGCCACCTGCTGTTTATTTGTAGTAAAACACTGGATTCAAATACGGGCAGAGATCCGTGCCATGTGAACAGAAAAAAATAGCATTTTCTCTGGCCGTTTTCTGGTACGGCCACACATGTGAAAACGGCCTTAAACTAATACTTTGTTGAAACACCTTTTGATCTAGAAACAACATCCACTCTTTGCTAGAAGTTTATCAGCATCCTACATCTTGATTTGGTAATGTTACTCTTTATAACTTGAAAATATTCTCTCAGTCATTCAGACTTGGAAGACAGCTCTTATCTACAGTTTTTTTTTCATGCTGGCCAGGAGATTTTCTCTTAATGGGAGTTACAGAACTCTAATTTTGTTGTTGATTAAGTTTAGATGTGGATGTACACTTGGACTCACTGTGATGCTGAAAAATAACATCCCTCTTTATCTTCTGTTTCCAAAAAGGCATTCAAAGATTTTGGACCACAACTTGCAGCTGTTTAGAAAAATTCATATTTGATTCATCTTTTTACTTGAAGAAAATCAACCCCAGATCCTGATTCTGCCACCACCATGTTTCTGTCGGTATGAAGTTCTTTTGGTGATGCGCTGTGTTGTTTTTGTGCCAAACTTATTGTTTGGAACTATGGACCAAATTTGTTTTCCAATCCAAGTCCTTAGTCCAGAAGTATGGAGAATTTAAGAGACCAGTTTCACATGTAGAACATAACTAGTACTTGCTGGAAATCCCTCTAGCTCCTTCTCTTTTACTGTCGGTCTCTTCACAGCCTCTCCGACCAGTTTTAATCTTGTTTTGTCTTCAGTTTTCATATTTTATCTGCTGTCTTCCTTTATTAGTGACTGCCTTTACCGGGCCATGATATATACAAATATGAATGTGAGTGTGTATGTATAATAACACTATTAATACATTTCTCTGACTATCTGACTGGTATTTCCAAACAGGCTGCCTCTTGGTTTGCTGATTATCTGACAAATAGGACACAATGTGTTCAGATGGCTGGAGTGAGCTCCACCTTTCTTGAGGTCACAAAAGGTGTACCTCAAGGATCAGTCTTAGGACCCATCCTTTTTACAATCTACATAAATGATCTGTGTGCAAACATATTAAATGCCTCATACCATCTTTATGCAGATGATACTGTAATTTATTGCTGCTCTCGTTCGATTGCTCAGGCGTTTGAATTTTTGCAGTCCGCTTTTGATGCTATACAGGTTCGATTGGAGAAATTGAAATTGGTTTTAAATGCTGATAAATCCAAAATGATGATTTTTTCAAATTCAGCTGTTCCTCAGGAAAATCTCCCTTCCATCAGAACTGTCCGGGGTGAGACTATAGATTTGGTCACCAGTTATAAATATCTGGGATTCATTATTGATGATGCACTTTCATTTAAATTCCACATCAAAACTTTGATCTCTAAATTAAGGGTAAAGCTTGGTTTCTTCTATAGAAACAAATCATGTTTTTCACTCAGAGCTCGAACGTTTCTGATGTCAGCAACTTTCATGTCTGTCCTTGATTATGGTGATGTGGTGTATATGGCAGCTTCATCTAGCTGCCTCAAATCTTTAACTCCGGTCTATCACTGTGCGCTGAGGTTTATTACTGGTTGCAGTTACCTCACCCACCACTGTGAATTATATGCAAAAGCTGGCATGCCTTCTCTCAATGTAAGACGCCATACACATTGGATGACCCTAGTTTTTAAGGCTCTTCTTGGCCTGGCTCCCATATATTTATGCATGTTCCTTCAGAGAACTGGAAGCCGTTATGCCTTAAGGTCAAATGACATCTTGCACTTTTCTGTTCCTCGAGCTCGGACTGAATCAAGAAAAAAAGCATTCAGTTTTGCTGCCCCTTCTGCTTGGAATGCTCTCCAATCTGAACTGAGATTATCAGAACTTGTTTCATTGGAAGCATTCCGCTTTATTTTAAGAAAACGTCAAAGGAAAACTTTTGAACAGTGCCTATGTTTTTAACTTGTTACTGTATCTATATCCTCTGGACTTTTATTTGCACATTTACTTGCACTTCAGTATTTTCTTATTCACTCGCTTTTTAGTATTTTAATATAATGTTTTATGTTTTTTGCTGCTTGTTTGTTGTTGTCTGTTAGTACTGATTGTCATGGCGTGTGCTGCTGCCTTTCTTGGCCAGGTCACCCTTGTGAAAGAGGTTTTGATCTCAATGGGTTTTTATCTGGTTAAATAAAGGTTATATATATATTACCTTTGGACATTTAAGTTTTATAAAAATCTCATACTTCTCGGCAAACTATGATTTTAGATAAATGATGCAAGTAAGTAAATGTAAAGAACAACAAAGAAGAACAGCTGAGCTTTATTTATACTTTGTCATGTTCAGTACAAATGATGGCAGGTGTGAACCCTATGAAGAGTGATTGCGGGAACTAAATAAAAAAGGTCTTTCAATAAAATATTGGCTCAAGGTTGTCCACACTATGGATTGTTGTAGCCTCTAGTTTTTTGTAAATTTCTTTCTCTAACTACTTTGTTTGTTTTTAACTTTAGCGTTACAGAATATTTGATAGATATTTTTGCATGCCAAAACCTGGTATTTTACCAGGTGTGTTTACACTTTGAGAAACACCGTAACTCTTACTCATACTTAAGTTTGATGAAGAAGAGATAAGTTTGCCAAATAAATCTAACCTTAAATATATCATGGCATTTCATTTCTATGCCATGCAAAAGTAAGGAGTAAGGTTCAGAAATATCTGTAAAATTTTTTACCCATTTTAGTGGTTTATTTGCAAGAGCGGATCATTTGACTACTTCGCTTTCTTTCTGTTGTAGTTTTGATTGCTTCATACCATAAAAAATGGTTAAGAAATGATCCTTCCACCATGGGACATTTTGTACCAATTAGGCACCAGTGTGTAACTACTAGGTGTAATTTCCCCAATAATTAAAAGTTCTTTTCATTCATTGGCTAAAAGTTTACTGGAAGGAAATGTGGTTTTATGGCACCAATAAATAGTATCTCATACAGTAAAAATAATATTAAAATGATGTGTGTCTAACAGACTGCAAGAAGAAAAAGAATTCAGCTCATTGCAGCTCTCAGTCAAAATTGTGACCATGAATACCATCTGGTTTTTTGGCAGCTGATAAGCAAGGGTAGCTATTTTACTCATTCTTTATCTGTGTCCATATTCTGCTTTCAGTCTTCAATAGCTTGCTCAATGCCCCATTCTGAAATGTTTCTATTTTTCCTTGAACAGATACGTTTTTTACTGTCAAAGACTTCTTACTGGTACACAAACTAAATGTGCTGGTCACTGGTTAAGTCGGTAGCATATTTTAGCAGGTTTGCTGCTGAGGTCTGAACTTTAACTGGGTCATTCTCACACATGAACTGAATCAGACTAAACCATTAAGCTCTGGCTATGTTTCTTGGGTCATTGACCTGCTGGTCATCTTCTGCTTCTCTCTGAAGTCTTCCAGAACTGCCCTGTTTTTAGCTCCATCCACATTCCTACCAACTGTGACTTCCTTGTTATGCTGAAAAAACAAATTCCCACAGCATGATGCTGCCAATGCCATGTTTCACTATGGGGATGGTGTTTTCAGGGTGATATGACACAACAATGCAAAGTTGAGCAATAATGTGCGGAGGAACTGGTTTACCGTTTTTTTTTTACAAGTAACAGATGATTTTAGTCTGCATTTGTAATTATTTTACTCTAAAATAATAACAAAAATAAAATCCATTGCAATTAATTGCCTCCATAATTCCTCCAACATTAAAATAAAGCTGTAAGAGTTCCTGCAGGCTAGTTTCCTTGGTGAAAGATGAACATGAAACTCTTGTCCTGCTTCTTTTGCAGCTTTTCTCAGAGTATTACATTAACTTTTGCTACATCCATCTTCCAATTAGTTCTTACCAGCTTCCTGCAGAAAAAAAAGCATCCCCACAGCTTGATGCGGCCACTATTTTATTTCACAGTGGGGTGTTGTGTTAAGACTTATTTATAGTGTCAGTTTTCTTTTATAAAATGTATCATGCAGTTGAAAAAGTTTCATTTTGGTCTCAGAGCATATTTACTGTGTCCACTGTGCCTTGGTACTCATGACAATGAGTTCAGCAGTGTCTTTCTTGCTGCCACACTGCTATAAAGACACCTTTTTTGGAGAGCAGAACTTATGTCTTACTGACAGATTGTGTTAATTATGTTAATTATAGTCTTGTCCAATCAGTCAGTTTAGGTAGATGGGCTTAACGTTGTCTGTTGTTTTGTCTTCGTGATTTTTTTTTGTTCAGTCGTGTTCTTAACAAATATCTGAGGCCTTAACAGAATAGATGGGTTTATGCTAATAATAAATTGAATAATGTTTAATTTATTTTATAATTAGGGAACTTTAAAGATGATCAGACTTTATTTATGGGAATCATATTAAAGAAGGCTGAATACAAATGCACACTTTACAGATTTTTTTTAT
Organism: Apricaphanius iberus; assembly: GCA_028564705.1. NCBI lineage: Eukaryota > Metazoa > Chordata > Actinopteri > Cyprinodontiformes > Aphaniidae > Apricaphanius > Apricaphanius iberus. The sequence continues at coordinate 699,145 of JAPXFQ010001925.1, forward strand.
TAGGAAAAAACCTTCTAAATCCATATTTTACTGCACACTTCAGAATTATATTTAAACTTGTTTTGGTCTATAACATAAAAATATGAATAACAAACTTTAAGGTTTATGGTTGTAATGTCGCACAATGTAGAAATTTTCAAAGGGTATTAATTTGCATCAAAGCGTAAAAGCAAAACCTATTCAATGCTGATTTTTACAAAATAAAACCATGGTATTTTATTTGGTAGAATGTATTCAAACAACTTACATTAAACTCTCAATTCATGAATCAACACACACAACTTGACTGCAACTATTATAATTACATTTTAGTTAAATTTGAAATAATAAAACAATCAATTATATTTTAACTGCAAATCACGTTCTCATATTTTCTCATACTTTCTTCTATATTGTTTGTGTTCTAAGGACATCCTAAATTGCTCTTCACACAGTTAACACCTTGTAAAATAAGAAACAACCAGAAAATGTAACCGAAGAAAAGCTAAAACACATTCTACTTTTTTATGAGGCAAATTGATTAAAAAAAACTTCCAAGAAGAGTTTTCAGAAGGAGTCACAGCAAGTCAGTGAACAGACCAGGTTGCTCTTCACTCAACGCCCTCTCCCATTGCTCCCTCCCTCTGGAATCTGATGACAAACCAGATTTAACCTCCCTCCTATGAGGAGCTGGGTTCAGCTCCTCACTGCTCCATGTGGAGGAGTAGCTTGTCTGGAAAGAGATATATTCTGATGGTGGGCTATGATTCCCAGCAACTAGGACTTGCGTCACTTTCAGCAAACCACTTAACAAGCTAACTCAGTGTTCTTTCTGGTAGAAACATAGGGAAGGAAACTCTTCTTTGTTAGTTCGTTCTGAATGAAAAATATCTAGATATCTAATAAAGCATTGATAAAAATGGCATTCATTTTGAAGTTATGATAGATTTCCATTAACTTGCTTTGCTTTGGCTTACATAAAATTCAGACAAACAACAAAATAAAAAAATATTTGTAAGTTGTCAAAATTGTAATTCATACTCCTTGAACTTGTTTTGTGTTTCATCATGTTGCATTCCCAAACTGAAATGTATTTGATTTTTATTGATTCTGCAAGACCAGCACAAGGGCGAATGTCATCATAGAGGGGAATAAAAACTATACATGGCAAGATATAAAAAAGTGTGGTGTGCATTTATATTTAGAGTTACTATTTTACATAGTTCAAGCTCAGTCAGATTTGATGGACAGTGTCTGGTGGCATTCATTTTCATTCTAGAAACACATTTTCAACTTGATTTAGGTCTGGACACTCAGTACGTTTACATGCAGCAAGATAAATTTGAATTATTGCCTTAGTCCGACTGAAATTAGAGTTGTAAAATGCATCTATACACCTTAGTCCGGCTGGAGTCGTACCAAACAGAGGTTTCAGAAGCTCGGCTTCTCTTGCTGGATAACGCGATTGAACCGGACTTCTCTGCACCATGCCCCCCCCCCCCCCCCCCCCCACACACTCGCACACCCCCTCGGGAAGATATGAGAGCTGGAAATGAGACCCAGCAATAACAACAGTAGCGTTATAAGAGGCATATGGCGTCTAAGACAAACATAAGCGGTCGATCAGTGCATGTTTGGACTTACAAAGAGGGGATGCAGAATGTCATGCTTTAACTCCATCTGCTTCACTCCCGCCAGCCTCACTTTACTGCCTGAATGCAACTGGAAGCTAACTGCTATTAGGCTAGCACGTAGGGGCGCATATCGCCATCTATCATCTGGGAGTGGAACGTACTTAAGTTAATAATTAGATTTTCTGATACACATGTAAACTGGGACTCGGCTTGCTGCAGGTAGCAACCCCTTAGTCCAATTACTCCAAAAAGCTTGATTTAGATGTGCATGTAAACGTACTGACTTTTGCCCCTTTTCCACTAGGGCCAGGTTAGGCCCAAATGTGTCGGGTCATTTCGGTCTAGAACAGGTAGGTTGTGTTTCCATTATCAGCTTAACAAAAGCTCCAGCAAAAAGCAGTCACATAGTCATTATGACAACAAAGAGCCTCTCAAAAGTTAAAAGACTTTTGACTCACCTCACATCTCTCAAACATTGATCCGTCCATGCCTCTAGCTCCTGATCTGCATTCTTCACGCCAGTACTGATCTAACCAGTGATCATCCAGTCTGTTGAGACTCCAAATCTCCAGTCTTCCAACCTTATCTAGTCGACTCCAGCTCCAGCTCTCTGATCACCATGGAGACCTTGTGCTTCTCTGCTGCTATACTGGCTACCAGCCTTCTTCCTCACCGACATTGCTTCAGCATGCTTTGGACCAAGGCAGACGTAGTCCAAACGAAGGGATCGGCTCTGACCAGACAAAGATAACAGAAACACACCAGAACGGTTCTGATTCTACCCAATCTAGACTGTATGGGATCTAATGGAAATGGGGCATTTGATCAACGTATGTTGTTGACCGGGAGCTGACTGAAAGTTGAAAAGACTTTGGAGCACGACTGCCTTTGCAGCTGGTTAGACGTGCTACGATGTGTGCCAAACACCGGCACCTGCTGCTTCTTGCCTCGTGCGGGCTTTTCTGCTACTGAACTGTAGTTTATGGATAAAGAAACTATTTATTTAGAGTCTTTTCGACTTCTGATCGGTTTAATAGGATAAATATTTCCTCGTTTTAAAATTTTGGCTGAAGCAGTGCTTAGTTACAGTCTCTAGTGCATCAGCAAAGCATAGATTCAGCATCCAGAACAACATCTAAACCTCCACGAGAAGTAATCTGCCCAAGGTAAAAATCCATAACCTCATGACAATAACTTTCACAGCAATCTCTCTATTTGATTACACACAAGTAGGTGTGTATTATGGTTCCATATGGAGCAGGACCCACAGCAGGTGTATTCTAAGTGCAATTGTTTAATTTTACTTTAATAAGTAGTTTTCTGTTCAGCTTGTTTGGAAGGAAATATTATTTAAAGTGACTAAATACTTTTGAATAGTTATTCGTTTGTGGGACTACTGCTATATATCCAAGTCCTGATTGGGAGGTAAGGTCCAATTTCAATTTAGTCTGAAACCATGTGATTGGACCTGACTTTCTTTTGTTAGATTACTTCCACACAGCATTTTGCAAGCCGTCTACAAAGTTCAATGTTGGCCATGACGACAATAATGACGTTCTTTTTTTTGTTTGCTCCGTCTCTTTGCTTAGGGTTAAATTAAGCACAACTCTGTTTGTTAATTTGAAGACTCTTGAAGATTTATTGCACAGATTTTATTAAAAGTAGGGGAGAACAAGGAGAGTTGTAACACTTTTTGAAATTTTTCCAATGAATTTAAAACATTTTTTTCTAGAATTACCTATTTGCTTTACTATAAAGTTCAATGTGTCAAATACTGAATAAATGTATTTAAGTGGTTTTATGAAATATGTACAGGTTACAAATTTGATTTAAATGCTGTCATTTCACTGTTACAACTGTCCCAGTGCAAAGGGATGGTCGTTTCACATGCCAGGGACAGTTGTAACTAAACTAAACTACTAACTAAAATATATATAAAATATGCATAATTAATCAAAGAAATGTTCAAAATTAAAATGAATATTCGTTTTACACATTATCGTTCTTTCACAATACATGAAAAAAGAGGGGAAGCTGTCAAATTCATCAGTTCATCAGTAGACCACCAACCAGTCAAAGCAACTTAGTAAAACAATTGACAATTAACCACAGGGAAAGACCTTTATGATGAAGCCGCAAAGTGCTGACAGGGGGGCTGATGGCGGGATCATTCCGAGTCTCAGTTTTGGCAAGTGTAAAAGTCACCACCATCTGTGCAGGACCAACAGGTACACAAGGCAGAATTATTCTTGATCAGATGAGTCCTGATTTACTTATTTTTTTGCTGGGTTTATTTGATTTTAAGCGAAAAAAATAATGTAAGGGGAAAGTGAACATAAGATATTCTTTTATTGTGTCATAACAGGAAAATGTCAGTTTTACTGCAGCAATAAAAAGAAAAAAAACAATTAAGAGTTGCAGTAAATGTCATGATATCATATTTTCATACAAATTAATTAATTTATGTTGATGATCTATGTTTTTAAAATATTAATAAAAATCACAGACTACGTGGTTCAGGCACTGTTGTAACAAAGCGTTACAACCGTTCCTGTATCACCAGCCATCTTTTCACTTCACCTAAACTAGCTTGACTGCTAGTTTAACAGATGCTGGTCAGTTCTATTTTTAGCTTACAGAACAGTGATTCTAACAATACTTGTTTGGATTCTTAGACTTTCGATCTTAGGACAGTATCTAAAAAAAATACATCCGATAGAAAAGTCAAATTTTTACCCCCCAAAAAACACCTTTAGTTTTACCTTTGTCAAGGAGTTTCAAATGCAGCTCTGTTTTTGCGAGCAAGAAGACATTGTAGCTGAGCATGTACAAAGTGAGTGTTAACTCTCTAGCTTGTCCCTCGTCCCCCCATTTGAGAAAGATAGGCGAAAGATAAATGCCCACCACACTCAAGTTTTTTGCTTACAAATTACATTTTATTAATCTATCCTTAAAAAAATCTCAATAAAGAACATTCAATTTTGCGGTTGTCAGGTGTGAATACTCTTGGAAGTAGAAATATAATCTCTAGACTGTTCAAGTTGTCATTGACTTCTATGTGAGTTGAAAAAAGACTTCTGTTGAACTGTTTCAATTTGAACCTGAAGTACCGTCCTTATTTGATTTTTCATGAGTGCATATTTCCAGCAGTCAGTGGGCAAAAGGCTGGATACTCCAGGGCTAAAATCTGAGCAAAAGTGAAAGAAGTGTGAAAACAAAATGTGCGCACATGTAGATGTTATCAGTATAGGAGGAGTGAGTTTAACATTATGATGAAATGACAATGCAATATGCATCCCCCATGAGTAAATTCTGGTTAAGAAAACATCTGCATCAGCAGTGAAGAGGTGAATGCATAGCTGTGGGTCTTTTACAAGCTGTCTCCTCCATTGTTGTACTGTTGTTATCCCTCGGAAAACTAGGAAGACTTTACTTCCCCTGTTGCATTTTGACCTCTCGCTGTGCTAATAGTTTCTCCCCAGCTGATTTGCAAAAGTTGTACAATCACTAAAAAACTTATGGTATTTTAGTTACAAAGTTGTGGACTTTTATTAAATAGGACAACATTAGATAATCTTAAAGAATTTTTGTTTGTTTGTTTGTTCATTTCGAGTATTTTTTAAAAAAGAGAAGAAAAAAAGAAAAAAGAGTCAACCAAAATTACATACTGTATATGCATACAAGTATACATACATACAACAGACATTTAAACATTTAAACATGTGATATAAGGCATATACTTATAAAAAGAAGTGAGAAGAAGTATAACTTATAAACTCTCACCCCTTCACCTCAAAGGTTAATTGCAACAACCACAAAAAATATACATAGAAATAGACTACCCAACCATAATCACTCTTATTTCTGATTGCAGGCCGCAAGCAGAAATTTATACCAAAATCAATAATTCTTATTCCTATATACACAAATATACATGCATATACCCCATATATACATACACATATACATACATACATACATACATACATACATACATACATACATACATACACCCATATATGCATACACCCATATACATGCACACATACACATATGCACACACATACATATATATATACACATTATACATACATATACATATATACACACATACATACATACATACATACATACATACATACATACATACGCATACATACACCTATATGCACACAAGTACTCATATATCTCCAATATCTCCTTCATTCTTGTACCTGTTAAATACCATATCTTTATATCTCAATTTGAACAGTTTTATGTTTCGACATTCTTTTAACTCTTTATGTAATCCATTCCATAGAGTCACACTGCTGAATGAGACAAAAAAGCGCTTACTAGTTGTTGAAATAACAAAAATGACAAACAATAGGAAGAAAAATTATTTGAGAATTTTTCTGTCACGTATCTCAAGAACAGTTGCAAAAAAGATTGCGGAGGGGCTGCATGAGAACGCACAAGTCTACGTTTTCTCATTTATGATTTCTTGCAAGACTTTTCACTCATCTTTCACAGAGTATCCACAAATTTTGGGGGGATTTAGCAGTTTTTTTCTGAACATTAGGAGTAAGTGGCTGTGTGCTGGGTTTATGAGTGTGTCTCTGCTCTTCCTACCTCTCTCTGCAGGTGTGGTGCTCAGATGCTTCTAGTTAACACAGATGCTTCTTTGCGAGGTAACAAGGCCAAAATTCTGATTCCTGTTCTGCTGTAAAATACTATAGCTCTATTCTTTAAGAATATTTATCTTACATGTCCTCCTGGCAGATGCCTCACAATCTGGATTGGATTCCCCACCGTACCTTCCTTTGCCTACCATCCTTCATCCCTGGTCAGCCTCCACCCGGCTCCTCCCTAGAAAAACACCTACCGAACTCACCATCTCGTTCATCACCATCAGTCATCTTTCTGTCCTATCTCCAGCGCCTTCCACCTGCAGAGAAAACACCCAGGATCATCAAACCACCCATCCACAGCCAACCTCAGATTCAAAATTACACCAGACCAAACTTGAAGTTAGACTTTCCATTCTCAACTATATTTTCAAGATCATCCATTCCTGAAACATCACTAATCATTTCATATTAAAAAAAAAAAAACAAGTAAAAATAATCCATATTTTTGGGTAATTTTTTACAGGCTTGAACTATTTTTGTTGACTCTTTTGCCTCTTTTCCACTAGGGTTGGCTTGGTCTGGAATGAGTGGGTTCTGCTTCAATTTGGCACGTTTTCATTACCTTTATTTAGCCTGAGCTGACTTCTTTTTTCCAATCGATTGAGCCAATAAAGTGACTTTATTCTCAGTCTTAGCAGAGCTCTCAAGCCTCACGCAATGTGCGTGACACACGCATTTTTTGTCTTCACACGCAAGCATGCCACACATGACATTCCTCACGCTTAAAATGTATTTGGTGGGTTCAAAGCCAATACTGAATGGGTTATGAGCCCAGTGATCCATTCACTGCACTCTGTCAGAGCTAAGTCTAAGCCCCGCCTCCTGCAGAGCTGCATCAGCCAGGTGTGCAAAGAGCGTGCTGGGATGACACGATCCTCGCTTCCCCTTTTTCCACTAGCAATGTGCGATTCAGCACCAAGCACGACAGGAAGAATTTCTGGGAATTCCAAGACAAGACCATCAGACGGTTGGAAGTTGGGACTTCAATACATGATCAGGTAAAAGTTACGTTTTCCATTATCTTATACTGATTGGTTATTGTTAGGGGACAACTGTGTGGCATCACACAGATTTACATTCTGCTGAAAGTCCTCCATCAGTAGCCAGTTGGCAGTGTGTAGCATTATACGGTGTTAAGCGCTGTTTGGTGTTTTTCCCCCCTTATTCCTGTCGTATTTATCATTACGTTTAGCAGCAAATGGCACGAGCAGGCTAGAATGCATAAATATAAACACAGTTTGAGCTAAAATGTTGCTACAACTGGGACCAAATGCAAATGTTGGAACAAAATCTTTGACCATCAGAATCTATCACTGGGGACGTGCTGTGTGACTTACATCAGATATTGAGTTCAGTCAATCCAGAGATTGTATCAGCACTAGTGTGATTCTCGATCGTAGGCACGAGGCCATAGGCCTACAAGCTAATTTTATTTTTCAACACTAATAAGCAACAATAGATTAGCCTATGATTTGTTTGTTTAATCATTTATTTAGCTCCAGCAACTCAAATAGTTTCAACTGGAAGGGAGACAAGGCTGTTGCCAGGCAACACAAACATTTCCTACACACAATCATTACGCTTTGAACGCATTTACAGCACAGTGATAATGTGTGTATAAAAAAAACAAAAAACAAAAATAGTGCTGTTGTACTGTAATATCAGCACTTGTTGAATCCAATTACTTGGTAGGATCCATAGGAATTGCTGTATAATCAGTCATAATGAGTTGACTGTTTTTAGAAAACCTCATGACGTGTATAATGTGCTTGGAGTATCGGCAAGGAACTGTCAGTAAAATGCAAGTAAACATGGGGGGTTCATTTAGCATCTGTAAACTGTATCAGCTGAAATGGCAAACTGGAGTGATGCAGAGGTCCAGGAGCTTCTCGCTTTAGATCTGAAGACCAGATCTCCATACAGTTCATTGGGACTGTGAAGGAATTGTCTTTTGAAACATCCTAGTTTGTAGGTCACTCAACTGACTACTGTTTCTTAATAATACTGAGCTCTGATCAAGGGTTCAAGATTTCAAGTTCTTCAATTTTCTTAATTTTTGAGCAAGCTTGGTGTTCATTTTATCATGTGTCATTGCTGGAATGACGGAGAAAATAACAAAAATATGCCTGGATTGTTAGAAGGAATTGCTGTTGGAGGACACTTTAACACATTTTCTTACTCATCCATCTATACTTTAGTATATTTGCATTGGATGAATGGCAACACCATGCGTGGATTGTATCAGGATGGGTGTATCAGATGGCACACATGGTTATGTATACTTTTTTCCCCAGAGAAGTACTTTTCAAACATCCCAATCAAATAATTTATTGCTGAAATAAATTTGACTGAATTGAACTGAGCTTAAGCTTATATGACTGATATGGTCTGAAATAGTTTTACCTGTTCATTACATGAGATATCTGCTGTAAAATGGTGCTATATAAATAACCTGAACTAAATTTATTTACAGTATCATTGTTTCCAGATATATGTCTGAGCTTAATTCTAGCTACTTTTTTGAAGGTACGATCTGAATGAAGCTGGCCAGTGCACACTGGTTTAAAAATAGTCTCCAGAGGAGATAAAAACCAGTAAAAGCTAAATTATCTGGACTTCAAAGCAGACAAATTGTCAATACTCTTACATGGCATTTTAAGTTGTGCCAGTTCTTTCATCTCTGCCCATGGTCCTAAGGGGCAAGGCACTTAGATGGAGCCAGGAAGTTCTTGGTACTAGTAGAGATGTGGGAGGACTGGCAGTATTCTCTGCACCACCACCAACCATAATTTAGACATTTGCATAGACTGTTCATCTGTGTTTTGATTTTCTTTTATGTCCTGATTGTCTAAATCTACTCTAAAAAGAAACTACGTTGTTGCTGGACAAAAAAAATCTTTGGAGATGTATAAACTCGTGTGGCTTTCTCACAAACTTAGTGGTGCATGCCACCAGCTATGCTTTGACATGACAAATCATTCACATTTCCAGCCTAGGAGTTTCCTCTTACATTTCAGGGACAAAAGAAACCTAAAAGTGCTGATGTGGCATGAAGGATGGTGTTTTCATAAGAGTTTGGCGTCTCTGTCACACAGACTTGTCCATTCTCCCTTCGTGGGACAAGGGAAGTGATCTTGGGGACCTATTGTGTTTTTGGATGAAGTTTTGACTGGCTTTAAGTGTGCTGGTGGGACACCCTCAACTGGGGGCACTAGTCTTTCATTGATTTCCATCCTGGGCAGTAGGAGAAACCAGACAATAGGATCAAGGGGGTGGAGTGGGGCAGAACTGAAGTAAATGAGCAGAGGAGGTGCTGGGCTGGCTCTTGCCCTCTCACTGACAGGATCTGGTCAATGTCCTGCCTCCGAGGGTCGCGGCCCAACTTACGCACACAAACTTATCTCCAGTGAATCTGCTGGGCCGCCTGTGCAGTCAGGCTGTCTCTACTGCAGGCCACGAGCGTTTTCCTGCTGATGGGGTGAGCAGAGCATGGTGGGAGGATAGCAGGAGGAAAAGGAGGGGGCACAGAAGCGTTGAGCTCAATGTAAAACTGCCCCTGCTGAGACCTTCCAAGTCGTTGAGCTATATGGAAAGCACAAGCCCCTTTTGAATATCTACTTACATAAATAGCTCTGATCTCTGGATACAACCTCTCTCTTCCCTGGCCCTTGTCGCTCTAGTTTTGTCTGTCGCGTCTAAATTCCCACACTGAGACCAAGCTCTTTTTCATTTCCTAATATCTGAGTAACGGAGTAACTCATTCATTAGAGAGTTTAAGAAAAACACACAAAGAAATATAATAACTGTGCCGAGTTGAGGGAATTTATCATTTTTGCCCTGAATGGAAATGTCCTCTCGGTGACCAATCGTGTAGACCTTAGCCGAGGTCCCTTTGGTGAGCCATTTCATCATTTAAACAGCACAAGTTCCAATTCTCATGACCTAATGCATTGTTGAATGCCTGAAATCTGCTGCTTGTGTTTTCTCTTTTCTCCCTCAACCCTCTCTCGATCTGCTGCTGCGGCACCGATAACACAAGAAAGCGGTTGGCAGGCATGAGTTAGTTTTGAGATGGCATGTTAATGAATGACATGTTACAAGCACAACTAATTTAGAGTGAAAAAGAGTTGTTTTACACTCATCCCAAACATGTAGTCACAAGAAACTTTAAAACTGAAATGGTAGATATGGTTAATATTTTTGGGTTTTAGGATATTCTTAGAATACTCTCATTGGAAACACTGCCGTTTCTTTGGGGTTAAGAAAACAAGGAAATGACCATACAGAAAATGTCCAGGCTAGCTTGGGTCACGAATAGCAAATGTTAAGTATTTGCAGCATCAACCAGAGAGTTTGTTCCAGCAGTGATAAGCTTTTTATTTTTTTTGCAGTTTCTCCCAAGCACTCTCTAGGCACACATTCCACAGAGGTAGAATATGATCAGGGCAAATTATTGCAATATTTGTTTCAGATGTGTTATGGTCTTTTACAGTCAGCTGCTTAGTACAGACCTGATCATTGTATAGGACGCAGGGTTCAAAGGAGATGAGAAGTGTATGTATGTATGTATGTATGTATGTATGTATGTATGTATGTATGTATGTATGTATGTATGTATGTGTGTGTGTGTGTGTGTTTATATTCCTCATTAAAAAGATTTATCTAATTGGAGGCTTTATAATTAATTAATCTCAATTAGTCATATTTTAAAAGAACAGCGATTTTTATCCCATGAAAGCACAATTATTTAATATGAACGGCTTTTGGAGGACGACAATCAAACACCACAGGCATGAATGCTGTTATTTTAAGGTATTTTAATATTAGGAAAGCCTCTTATAACACTAATGTTATTGCTGGGTCGCATTTCTGGCTCTTAAACTTCCAGAGGGAGTACGCAAGTGCGGGCAAGGGGGGGGGGGGGGGGGGGGCTGGTTCCAGAGAAGTCTGCTTCTCAATCGCAGTATCCAGCAAGCGTAGCCGAGCTTCTGAAACTCCATATCGGTTCCAATTCAGCTGGACTAAGGTGTATACATGCATTTTAAAAGTCTGATTTCAGTCGGACTAAAGACTAGTTTATGCTTCTCCGACCGCAAATTTGCACTAAGACACAGACGTATTGACAGAGACGTTTTCTGTTTATAGTACTATGCTCTTGCACTCCATTCTCTATTGTTTTCTCAGCGTTGCTTGCAGCAGGGGGCGCTAAGTTTTCATGGCATCTCTGCCTACTAAAACACAGAACCGTTTCTGCTTTTTTCTAGGCTTGTGAACGCATTTCTTCCTCAAGGACCAATGAACGAAAGAAAGTACGTTTTGATTAAGCTGTAAAGCTTTTTACTAGAAGTGTGGATTATAGAATACTCTAGAAACACATGGAAACAAAACACAGCAGGCGTTTTTTTTTGGGTTTCTTTTCCCTACACCTCCTTGTGTTCAAAATCGCCAAAGGAACAGATTAGACAACTTATCCTTTCAATATAAAGCATGTAGTGGCCAAACGCTGCATGAACTACTGATTACAGCGACTATAGAGCCCCGTTCTGGTGATGCGATCACTGGCTGTTACTGAAACTGACCAATCAGATGCATACGCTCTCCGTCGACGCATAGTTAAAATTTGGGCCTCTACTCCATGCGTCCTTGCGTAGGTGACGGAGAGCCCTTGCCTTGGCGGATAATGGGGTTGCGTCAATCCGTCTCCGTAAAAACGCAGAAGCATAAACTAGGCTTAAGGCATTAATTCAAATTTCTCTTGCTGCATGTAATCGTACTGAAGGAATCAATGATAAGATGTTGGAGGAGGCAGTGGGTTGAACTGAGTCAGTTTAAAAAGACGACAAAAGCTTTCAGAGGACATAAAGAGCCTCAAGAAGACGACATCTGTGGCTTTAGTGAGAGAGACGAAGATTAAGATTGCAAAAAATAATTTTTTTTGGCAGGCTAAAGTATGTTTTATATTCAAACAAGGCGTGTTACTTTTGTGTTGTGTTGATGCTGTGTTTATAGCATACTGCTGAATATCAGACAGATCTTAAAAAAATCAGTTTTAACAACATGTTTTAACAACATTAAAACATGTATTCTGGTGTGGTGTGTGTGTGTGTATATATATATATATATATATATATATATATATATATATATATATATATATATATATATACAGTATATATAGCAGAAATTAGGGTATATAGAAATCCATTTATCCTTACACTAAGCATATGTGTCTGTCTGTTGCCCTTGGTTTTTGAGCAATATTCTTTGAAAAACAGCTCAGGTTTAGTTATAATGGGTTGAGCGTACCCGATCCAGAAAGTCATGTCTGAACTTCATCTGTGCCATTTCAAACAAATTGATATTTTGATATAAACCATTCCACTGTAGCTATTGCTAAAGGTTTTATGCTAATGTGTTGGAAAAAAAGTACAACAACCAAATTTCAATTCACTTGAAGCCTCCAATAGTTTATTTTTTTATCCAGGATTGGCCTCTATTTATTTTCATTCTTTTCCCCATCCAGTTCTCCATTCCCACTGAAGAGAAGCTTCAACAAAGCATACTGCAGCAATCACTGTATTTACCCGTGGGCACAGTTTGATTTTAATCAGGAATTCTTATGGATTTCATTCAAAGATGGTTTACTTGCTTTATTCTTTCATTAGGAGCAGATTTATAAGGCAGTTGGTTGAACCAGAATGTATTTAAAAGGTATTAGAGTTAAAGGGCTAAACACAAAATTACAGCAAAGCTTGTACGATTAGGGCCATTGTAAACAAAACAAAATAATCCACCCAAAAAACTCTGAGATCAAAGTCACATATTTTCCAGCAAAAACTCAGAATATCTCTGAAATCAAAAAGTAGCAAAGTTATGAGAAAAAAGTCAGACTTTCTGAGATTAATTGCATATATTTTCCAGAAAACTCAGAAATTCTCTGTCACAAAAGTCCTAAAAGTATGAGTTAAAAGACAGAAATTTTGAGATCAATTTCATAAATTTACTCCAAAATAGTTTTATTTTGTTTACAGTGGTCGTAATATTCCGTCATAGATCTTCTGACAGATTTTCTGACAAAAAAATTTAAAAATGTGTCCTTTTGCCCCCCTGCACAATGTTATATGTTTTTCCAGTAACAACAAAGAAGTGCGTACAAGTTGATAGGAAGAAAAATGGAGCTAATTACAGAGCAATCTGCAATTATCTATATGTCTTTCCTTGCTCTGGATTCATTTGTGGTCCTTAAGTCATTTACCTTTAGTGGTGATGTTTCACAATTTGACACTTAAACAGAGCATCATTCATCCACATATTAACCCCAAAGTGCTAAGACCTGCGTTTAATCCCCCGAGTGCCCACACAACAGTACTACCTGACACTGAGACATGCACACACAGCTCCCCTCATCTGCGCCTCATTGGGCTGTGCGCCCAATGGCAGGACCTTTAACACAACGGTAAAACCCTCGAAGGGGTGTTTACAAGACAATGTCTCATCGTGTGACTTCTAACCTGAAGCTGTTTGACAGAGACGGAAAGAGGAAAGGAGCTGCAGGGCGAGGGCTCGGTTATGTCAAGGTACTCTTCAACTTTTTCTTACCCTTTATTTTTGTTTGTTAGACATCTTTCAGTTGGGACACGAAACCTTTCTGATTTCGCAGACATAATTAGGATTATTTCAAACTCAAACATATTTAGAGTGAATGTGGCTTCCAGAAGAAAGAAGCAAGAAGAGATGACCTCCTTAATGTACATTCTGTTCTGCTTTGGCTGTGATTCCCAAGGTTGCCTCTCTCTCATGTGGGTGTGTGTATGTGTGTGTGTTTGTATTTGTGTGTGTCGCCGTGCCAGGCACAGCGTCTCCTCTGGCTCACACTGTGTTGACCCTGCCATGTACTCTCCTCCTACTCTGGGCGAGGCTTGGCAATGCATCACGTAGCAACACTGTTAACACTGATATGTGCAGACGCAGAAAGGCGTGTGCACTCAGGCCAACAGACACAAACACACGCCTACACACTACGAGAGAATAAGGATTTTGGAGTTTGCTCGTTCGATGCATTTCAAGAAGTGTTTCACGCTTTGTGTAGAAAGAAAATGGGTTGCACGATCCCAGACAGAACAGCAGTAGGTAATATAGACGTGTACAGAATAAGCCAGTATGGGTCACATACTCTGCTAGAAGAAAAGAATTCAAATAAAAGTAATTTTTCTTCTTCGACTCACTTCTCCATTAACATCACCAGACACTCCTGAGCTCTGATTTTTTTAAGTGAGACAAATATTCCCATGTGGAATGAACTGTAAAGTATGCGAAGCTACATTCCTCGGTATGCTTTACCCTGATTTAAGGCTCTCTTGCCCAAGTTCGGGTCTTACCTCGTTTAAAACCCACAAGTTCAAACTGCCCTGATTATATCTCGCCCATGTACCACTATGTCTCTCACCCACTCATTTCTAAATTAATATAAATTAGTGTTTTCATTGTGAGACAGACCAAAAACAGCAAAGTATGTTAGCAAAAACACTAGCTAATACTTATAAAGGGAACTAACTCTTGTAAAAAGAAAACAAAAGTAGGAAATTCTTGGGGGGGGGGCTCCTGTTTTTTCATGTCTGCATTTGAATTTTGGACCAGGCTGCAGAATAACCCCATTGACAGGAAGAAAATTAGGAAGACGTTTTGTTTGGCTGACATTTGAATTCACTTCTACGTATTTGAGTTTGTTTTTTGCATGCAAACTGTTAAATTTTCCCTGTCCCTGAAAGGAAAAGAGCAACTGTGAGACAAGCCTGCATTCCTTGACCAAAAACTTTACAAAGTGACTAATAGCCAAAAGTGTAGAGGTCAAAGAAACAGGACAAAACCACTGGATGTGACAGGGCTTTGAAAAAAGACACAAAAAAAAGAAAAGAAAAAGAAAGTGCTTCAAGCTTTCATGTACATGACTAACTTTTCTGTCCCTGCTTGCAATTTGCAAGACAAACAGGAAAAAATAACTGACCTTAATGTTCCCAAAAAGGGATTTCATCATGGCTGTGGAATCCTGAAAGATGCCAGGAACATGTCAGTGTTCCAAATAATCCAGGCTGCATTAAAGCTTGACAGAAAGTGTACACTAATGTGTTTAGAGTGTTGTATGATAGAGCTGTGCATTTGGGGGGGGGGCAATGTGCAGAAACGACTACTTTATCAGTCATGATGGACCATCTTGGTAAAATTTAGAGGCTGTAGTTTGGTTGGTTGGTTGGCTGGTTGTGTCTGTCCATGTTCTGAAGGTTGGATGAGTTTAAATCTTTCAGACTGAGAATCATGTTGACCTTCAGAGCTTGAACTTGTTTGGAAGAGGCCTTGGCTTCCTTTAATCTCATGAAGAGATAAATCCTTTGACGGTGTTGTCGTCTTTGGGTCTCCATACATCAATGTATTATGTCAGGGGAACTGTGACACAAGGGTGGGCTTTTTTTTACCTTTCAGGAAGACCATCGTGAGATTTAGTTATTCCATCACCTTTCCTCATTGCAACTCCTCCCTTCTCCCCCAGCAGCTTTCAACTTCCAATACCTCCTGCTATATTTATGTACCTCAACACAACCAGCCATTGCTTCTTAGCTCAAAAACACTGTCACTGTACTAGCATAACTTTTGAAAAGTGATATATTTTAAATAAAGGCTGTAGAATAACGTAAACACAATTTTCATCAGGGAAGCCACCTGCAGTTCAGTCCACCATTTACCTGAGAGCCAAAAATAATGTTTATGTTAATGTTAATTTTCATAGTGATTCTTCAAGGCTTTTTGTTTTCTGCAGATGTCAAACTCTTTAATTTTCATATTTTTTCTTAAAGGATATTTTAAGTGAAATTATTTTTGAGAGTTGCATTTGTCGACAGAGTTTAAGTAATTAGTTGTAGCTACCTAGGAGCCAATACAAACTTTACAAGAAAAGACATTTCCCTTCCAGAATTGCAAGAGCAAAATTACGTAATTCTGTACTCACACCCCTGATGTAGGATCTCTTGCAGCTTGACACATATTTTGGGGAGAATGTTTTTCTTGTGTGGTGTCCGGAAAATGTTAACGATTGCTTCACAGGAGTTCTGCACTTAAACTCTTGTAAAGTATGAGATCGTTTTTTTAAATGACAAATTTCCAAGTTCTTGTAGAAGAGAAATTGGCCTTAAAGAGCAAAAGCAAAGTGTATAAAAGTAAAGTTTGATATAAAAATTAAATCTACCTATCACACTACTTTAAAATCACTCAAACTTACATACATTTATACAAAGCAAAATGTAAAGTCTTTTTTTTTCCAATTAGTTTTGTTATTTTATTGTAAATCAGGATTTGGCAAAGAAAAAGTCACCCTCACAGCAAACCAGCTTTGGCATTCTCTGGAGGTGACTTAGAGATGCCACATTGCTGAATATGACCAACGTGTTAAATAATGCATTTTTGTCTTCTGTTTTTTCTATTCACATTTGTTCTTCAGAGGGACCTCTCTATTCTGTAACTCGTATAGGGTGAGGTGTTTTGCAACTAGACCAATGCAGCTATTTATTTTTTTTCCAAGGGGAAAAAGTCTGTCAAGCTGGATGAAAATGCTTCAGAATACAGATTGGAATCTGCCATATGCTTTTAGGACAGTTCTGTACCATCAAACATTGTCTATTGAAGCCAATAAATCATCATTCCTTATGTATTCATATTACTCTTACTTTCTGATATCCCACATGTGCAGAAAGAGTGGCTATCTTTATCAATCTTTTTAAACATTGTCCTACTTCTGGGAATTCTTATGATGGAATTTCATTTTTTATCCTCCTGTGTGTTTTCATAGTTTTTCATTTGCTGAGAAGGAAATGCACCTCCGCAATACATTAAACTATTCCAGAAATGTAGGCCTATCATCATTAGTTGTTAAAATTGGGGGGAAAAATGCACATAATTGTATCATATGTTATAAAAAGGGAACATGACAATCCCTTCTACTTGGGTTATTACCCAGAAGTTAAAATTATAAAATAGGTCAGTTACTTGCTGATTTATTTATATCTGCATTAAATATTTTTCCCAGCTCAAATATAAGCAAGACAACATATCAATCTATAAAGGTTACTCATTGTTTCTGTACAAAGAGTGATTTTGAGAAGCAGTGTTTGAATTCAACTTGTACTTGGATCACCAAGCTATCAGAGCACCGATAGCAGTTGCAAACCTTATATATTGCGTCAGGGTTCAATAATTTGTGTGCCCAGACCTGGCTTGAGAAGTTAAAAAGATTTTCATCTAAAAAGTTATAGTATACAAAAGAGTTTATAGTTAAACAAAAAGACCTTATTGTTTTATCCTTTTAATTCCTAGTTAGAGAGTTGGAGATGGCCACAAATCTTTTCCGCATTTCAGCTTATTTTTTCCTAACTAGATCATGACACTTCTTTTATCACCTGATTTATTTACCTAGTTTAAACAACACTATTACAGGTTCATAATGCACAAGGTTGTTCATTTTAATTTGTTGGTCAATCACAGAAGATCATAACTGAAACAGAATGAGGTGTGTTGTTATAATATAAGGCAATGGGAAAGGGTCACAGGTATGCATACTTTTGCAAGACACTGTAAGTTGTGCATAGGTGTGTATGTGATTGTTTCCAAGGGTGTCTGTGATTCTGCCTTTTAGTGATTTTCACAGGGGGAGGGTGGGTGAAGCACTTTAGGAAGTCAGAGTGCCCGGAAAAGATACAAACTGGAATGTGACATACATATTTCCTCAGCAGGATTCATCTTCCATCAAACATCCATTAAAACAAACATTCCCTGGTTTCCTGTCTTATGCTGAGCTGACTGAATTCTGGTTCCAACTGCATATATACTACAGGGCAGGTTTCAAGCATACCCATCAATCACTAACAAAGAAAGCAACTCTTTACACAAAGTCAGCTTCAAAGTCAAAGAAATACACATTTTCCTTATAATTGTCTTCAGAAATGTAAAAATAGGACATGATTTTAGTTATAAATTACTGTCACATTCTCAGGTTAAAACTACAGTTTTCAATGTAGATTTTATTTATTTATATGACAGACAGACATAAAGTACTTGTCAAATCAAGAGAAAATATGAAACAGATTTCACAATTTTTATGCTAAAGTATTTGTCAAATATAGAGATAACGTAATAGAGATTTCAGAATTTTTATGCTAATCAAGTGTATTTGATGCGTGATTTGATCTTTACTTGGTAATAATCCAATAGGGATGCATCAATGCCGATATTGGTATCAGGCTGATACTGTTCTAATATATTCATACTAGTTAAAGTTAACAAATACTGTGAACAAATACTTAAATGTGGAAACTCTGCAATAGTTTCACAATTTTTTTTTCTTTTTCACATCAAATTTTTGTTTTGTGGTCCTTTTTTAAATGTATATTTTTTCAATCTAATTTGCTATAATGTTTTGTAACAAGCAGTAAAAAAATAAATAAAACCTGTTTCTCACTGCATTTTTTTCTGTGGTAGAAGAATTGCACTGATACTCGGCATTAGGAACTACTAAGATCTTAGTATCGTTATGACTGCATCCCTCAAGCCCAGCCATTGTGTGAAGGCCTGTTGGTTTGGTAGAGAACATCAAAGAACAAACCTCATCTGGAACATTTATCCTGGACAGGGATAAAGTTATGGAAAAGTCTAAAACGGGATCATAAAGCATTACCCCAAACTTTAAAAATCTCACATACTTTTCAATCTATCAAATGGAACAAGAAGGATCGGCACCACCGAAGACTAACTAAAACATGCCCATCAGCCTAAACTGACTTGCCGGGCAAGGTAAGTGTCAATCACGGAAGCACCCAAGGGTAAATCTGAAGGAGCTACAGAGATCCACAGCTCAGGTTTGTAAATCTATGAAGTGTGCACTTCACAAATCTAGTTCAAGAAACCCTGTCTGCAACTCACCATAAGCCGTGTAGGGGACACAGCAAACATGTTGATGAAGGTGAGTCAAAGGACCAAAACTTTTATATACAACACAATATATGTGAAGAAAAACTAACACACCACATCACCCAAACCATACCAATCCTATGGTAAAACATGATGGTATCAGCATCATGTCGGGATGCTTTTCTTTAAAAGGGACAAAGAAGCTGGTCAGATGGATGAAGGAAAATAAAGGGAAATGTGGAAAACTTGAGAAGGGAAAGGTCACCTTTAAGCTGATCACACAACGAGCAATACGCTGTTCTGTAAGCTAATAGCTAATGTGGTATCTGTAAGTCAATTTTTATCTGTAAAAAAACCCAACATATTTTTAAAATTGGACCATTACATCAAATCCAAATTAAAAAACTTGTGGTTATTAGGTGAAGCATGTAAAAAAGTTCAAGGGCTGTAAAAACCTTTACAAGGCACTGCTACAAACCACACTGTATGCTTGTACTCTTGTGAAAGTGAGTGGTCCTCCCTCAAGAGTACATCACTGGGCCATATATGTGTCAACTGAAAGCTTGCGGTTAAACTGAGGTGAACTTCAGGGAGCTCTTTAGATTCCTCTGATAAGACTCCGGTCCCATTAAGAAGGGCCGTCCCCCGTTTGAGAGATCAGTGCTGACCTCACACGCTCACCCTTATCTAAATCCCTCATCACCACACACCTAATCTGATCACGACTGCTAATGTTGATAAATTTGATCCTGCATAGGGAATAAGGGGAAAAAAACGTATTGTCAAAAACAATAAAAGAACAAAAGATCTCAACAAGAGTAAAAAGTCTTATTAATCGGTCCAGAGTGTGTGTATGTGTGTGTGCGTGTAGGTGTGTGTGTGAGTGTCAGCCTCCTATCTAGCATTTAAACTGTGAACAATTTTTCACTATTTCAGGTTTTTTACCTGTAAAGTGAAAACCATTTAATACAAAACGATGACATTTTGCCTGGTCCTCACTTTTGGACAATGTCACTGAGCTCTACTGGTTGAATTTAGTAGTATGGTGTAAATTAAATGTTATAATCAAGTTTGGGGTAGAAGTAGATCGATAATGGTTAGGAAGCCAACAGACGTCCTCACTACCATTAGCAAGACAGGAATGTGTGTGTGTGTGTGCGTGTGATGAGTGTCACAGCAAAGACACATCAGGCCAGCAACAACATTAGCACCCCTGAAATAGCTTGGCAGGCATTTTAATTGCTTTACTCTGCAAAGCCTCAAAATAATGCTCAAAAGGAAACATTAAAAGGTGAAACCTTTCCCAGGCATGGTATTTCCAGTAACACTAACTTGACATCACCGTTTCTAAAAAAGTGAGAGCTTAACTATATGATTCTGATCAAGCAATAAATATTTAGATGACAGAGTTTTATTTCCCCATTGTAGTCTCTGTTTTTCGCCCTTTTCCTTCCACATTCTGTCCTCTCACCTCAGGACATTTTTCTTTCAGGCCTCTCCTGGGGTTGGCGTGATCCTGCACCTCTGCGCAGCTCTGCACCCATTAATGGTCGTACCATAATGTGTTTTTTCTTCTCCTGCAGAAGCATTTTTGTCTTTAATCATCATGAAAGTGAGAGCAGAGTCATGTACATGGAGCTTCACAATGAGGTGCTGAAGCACTTCATGAGTAGGAAACTTCACACAAACACAGGAAGCTCAGTGTTTCTCACCGCGGGGCAGGAGTCCATACTCTGAAGCTGCAGGACTGATGGGCAGTTCAGATTAATGGCAGCCAGAGAACCTGCAGTTCCTAGTTTTCATAGTTGCCCAGACTGTATGCAGAAAGGTACAGCTCAGTGTTAAGAGCTAAAAATTGAATTTAGAATGTATGGGTGCATTTAAAGTTCTGGATTGATAATATAATCATTGCAGGACAACCTTAATAATTATTTTCTTTATAAGGGATTTTAATTGGCAAAAAATTAAGTACATTTGCATATTGTGTCATTATATTTTGCCACAAAAATCTCACAAAATATCTTAAGAAAATGAACCTCTTTGCAATCTGATTAAGTATCTGCAGCCGGTTTAAGTTACAGGATACAAAAAAAGAAAGAAAAAAATAATTATTTGATCATACGTTATAGTGTTATGTATACAAATGAGATTTTCTACCAGCAGCTAGTTTCCCTAGGAAATTCCGGGAAACATAAAATTTAGTGCAGCAGGGACCTCTAGTGGCATTGTATAGATTTGTTTCTAGCAGTGCAAACATGCTAACTTTGGTTTGATTTATATTAGACCAGGGCTCTGTAACTCCATTCCTCGAGTTCGGTGTCCTGAAGCTTTTAGGTGTGGCTCCGCTTTGTAACACCTGAGTCAAATAATCAGATTATTAGCATGACTCTGGAGAACTTGACTGCATACTGAGGAGGTGAATAAGCAATTTGATTGAGGTGTGTTGGACCTGAGATCCTTCTAAAAGTTCCAGGACACCGGACCTTGAGGACTTGATTTGCAGACCCATGTATTAGACAAAGTTAAGTTGTGTCTGTTTATTGTAAAGATCCACCAAGACTTACCCTCTCATTTAGGGCACCTTGTGATTTTGATAATAAGCTTCAGTTAAATTCACATTTCCATAGTTCATGCCTGCTTTTGCCTGCTAGGTCGTGTGGTGGTTGCCTATAGTTGTCATGAGGCAAAAGGCAGGGTACCATCTAGAACAGGTTCACAATTAAACACAGAGACACATAAGACACATATCCATGCAGGCACACACTCATACCTGAAGGCAATTTAGAGAAATTAATTAACCTTAACTGTCATGTTTTTATACTGTGGGAGGAATCCGGGGTACCTGGTGAAAATCCACCCAAGTACCACAAGAATATGGCAACTTTGAAATCAGGACATTCGTGTTGCAAGGCTTCAGTGAACTCAAGAGCCAAGTGGAATTGTCAGTTCAATTTAATTCAGTTCAGTTCAGCTGAACTTAGTTTTTTTGCCACAATGCATAATCACTACCAAAGTATAATTAGAGCTCTGATAATTTAAGTTTTATAACAGACTCAGTGTAGTTTGTGGTGGCTATGGGGATTAAAACTCTCCTATACCGGTCTCTGCTGAAGCTGAAGAAGCCTCCCACTGGATACACTGCATTGTTGAGTTACAATGGATCTCAAAAAGTGCTTGTACTCCTTTCACATTGCCCGCTTTATGTGTGTATTATAATTTTGATTATGTTATTCCTCTTCACTTATTCCTTTGTATCCTTAAACTAAAGCCATCGTTTGCACCAAGTTTATTTAGAATAATAGGGATAGTCATTTTTCAATGTGTCATGATAAAAGTAAAGATACTACAGAGTCAAGGCTGTCACCAATGAAACAAAACTGTATCAGATCTTGGTGAGCAAGAGATGTGCTCATAATCTGACAGATATAGGGAGCTACTGCAGGCCAGAGTGGGCAGAAATGTTCAAGTCAAGGTTTGAGATTTTAATACTCCAAACAAAGAAAAATAATTTTGAAACTGAATCCAAAGGTGCTTTACCAAAGTTTTTGTTTTATAGCGTGCACATTAATGCAACAAAGTAATTTAATATTTTATGTTGTTGGTTTTTACCCTTTTCTCCTAATCTTTTTCCCAGTTGAAATTTATAGGATATATGTCACAATAAAGTAGGACAAAATGTTAAAAAAATTTGATTGAAGTTTGTGTTAAGAGAATAAAGAGAAAAGAGTATGCTCAGGCTCAGCATTCCTCAGAACGAAAGAAGACTTTTATATCAGCTTGTCCAGTTTATTTCAATGCTCACTGACTCTGAGGATGAAACTACCCTCTTCACAACAGACTTTTAGGAGATACGACAGATGTTGAAAACAGTTAATGACCTCAAGAAGAACAGTCTACTCTGATCTAAGTGAAGACAGGATCAGTGTCCCATCCAGTCTGTCGTCCATCTGAACGCTCCTCCACCAACTCCACTTCTTTTCAATTGATGGAAATGTTGTTTGACATGATCTTGTTTCTTCTGAAATTCTAAATTATCTCTTTTGTTCACAATCCAGATGAGAGGATTGTTCCCACATCATTGACACCAGCTCTTGTAACTCTCCATCTTGTGTATACCTGTCATTTCTGCAGATGTCAGGACTCTGTCTTGTACAGGAGATGCGAGGTGTGAGCAGCACATGCTTGACCACCTGGTTAGACACACACCTGTCAGTCTTACAAACTGTGGTCTGTTTGTTAGGTAGTCACTGATCCAGGTGATTGTTGCTCATTTACCAGTGTCTTCTGGAGTTCATGGCACTGGATAAATCAAATAACATGGTATCCAGATGAGAGTGACTTTGTTGAAGCAGGTGCACTCTAAATCCACAAAGCTAAGCAAACTGTAGTTGGTCCTGAATGGTGCTTGTTTGCCTAGTCAGGTTAGCCAACAAAGGTATATCTGGAACTTTCATGACGTATCATGTGATGCCAAGCAGGCCTATACTGTAGTTACCAAGGATATCATTGGGATTTCTTGGGTTTTGGAGGAAGGCAGAGTGAAAGAGGTGCAATAGAATATCATAGATCTATTTAGCAAAATCCTTCATTCTGCAGTCTTGTTCCATTTCTGTCTCACCTGTTGTCCGCCCACCTGATTCCTGGAGGTTAGAGGAAAAGGCACAGTGAGTGCCAGCATCTCCTGATGAGGTTAAAGACGACAGAGCAGTGGCTACTAAATAGGTGTTACAACACAGAGACAGACAGGACAAACAACCATGAATGCACACATTCACACCAAAGGACAATTTAGAGAGATCAATGAACCTAACAGTCATTTTTTTGAACTATGGGAGGAAGCCAGAGTACCTTGGGGGAACCCATACATGGGCAGGGAGAACATGAAAACTCCTTCCAGAAAAACCCATGATCTTCTTGCTATATGGAAACAGTTCTACCCTCTGCACCACCGTCCAGCAACTAAAAAGTATTCAATTCAATTCAGTTTATTTATATAGCGCCGTTTCACAACAGATGTCATCTCAAGGCACTTTGCAAGAAGAGTTATTACAATACAATGTTTAATGTAGAAATTAGAGAACCACAGAAGATTGCGTCGTGTAATTCTCAGCAATCCCTCACACTGAGCAAGCATGAAGCGATAGTGGAAAGGAAAAACTCCCTTTTAACAGGAAGAAACCTCCGGCAGAACCAGGCTCAGCACAAGCGGTCACCTGCCGAGACCGTCTGTGGTGTGGAGAATACAGGAGAATTGTTTAAAGGTTAAAGATTTTTCGAGTCACAACAATCTAAGTTTTCCATAATTATATTTTTAATAAATGGCTGAAGAGCTTCGGGAATCATCTTTAGCAGTAATAAGTTTAAGAAGTTGTCATTTCTGAAACATTAACCATGTGTCCCCTGCTTGGGATAGATTGTCCTCGCTTACTATCTTGCTTCAGTACAGTCAGGTTTGATGTATTTGTACGCATATCCCACCAAGCATTTTAAT
This sequence comes from Apricaphanius iberus, assembly GCA_028564705.1. Classification (NCBI taxonomy): domain Eukaryota; kingdom Metazoa; phylum Chordata; class Actinopteri; order Cyprinodontiformes; family Aphaniidae; genus Apricaphanius; species Apricaphanius iberus. Next base: position 723,870 of record JAPXFQ010001925.1, read on the forward strand.
CAAAGTGAGATCTGGACTTTGACTAGGTCAGTACAGCCTCTCACTTCACATTTGACTCTGGTATTGTCTTTGTTTTTATTATTTATTATTAATAAAAATTATTTATTATTAATAATAATATTTATTTATTATTTTTTTCAAATACATTTTTATTATGTCTAAAGTTTGCTCCTCTTACTGTTGTTCAAACACTAACCATCATCCCACTGAAGCTCTTCTGAAAAGTTGGCAACCCTGTTTGAAGGTTATGCTGCAAAAAGGTTGTCCACTGCAGGGTGCAGCAGAGGCACAGATTCTCAGCTCTGGTGGGTGGAGCTGGCAGTCAGTCCTTCTTTGCATTAGCTTTTATCCTAAATAGCGCACCAAGATTTTGTGTCGACCACAAACACTACTCCGTTAATCTTTCTGAAACTAACTATCTCATGTCCTTTGCAGGTTCCTCATCTTCAACCATTCCCCTTATGAGATTCAAGCCTTCAAGCTCATATTCACTTCCAAGATTCTTCCGTGGTTTACCTTTCTCGACAGGCTGCAGCCTTCCTTCTGCTAAGGTCCGCCAGCTCATCAGAGAGTCTCATCACAAACGTCACTATCAGCATGTCTCCTGTCTATCCTCCAACTGCAACCTGTAAGACAAACTCATCTACTTCTCATTATAAATATCTTGATAGAATACTCACCTTCCAGCTTACACCCAGCCCTTGTAACAACACTCTCCTGCATTACCACCACAACAGCCTTCTCTAGACTCCAGTCAGTCCTCCCTGGCATTTTCGTTCATCTCCATGTGCTTACAGATGGAGATGAATGCATCTGCTTACAGATGTTAAGAAGATGCTCATCTTATGCTCTCCAGCTCCCGTTCCTGAATAGCGCCCAGCTCCAGCTGCATCCAGAATCAAACTACTTTCAATAAACTTCTTAAATTCTATCCGTCTCCTGAGAGTTTCATGCATGTGGATCAGGCAGCTTCAAAAATCATGAAAGTCGTAGTTGAAGATCATTTCCGTAAATCTGATTTTCCAGCTCAGAGTGGTTAAGAGCGATTACACTGCATTTTTGGAATAATGACAGACCATAACCTCAACTTCAAAATCTAAAACACAAAGAAATAGATAATCTGGACTGGTTAATTCTACATGGAATACAGACACCTTTAATCACAGCTCTTGCTTTTTTTTTTACCTTTGTCTAAAAATCTAAGGTTCTAAGTTGTCAAAAGCACAACATATAGTGAAATTACCATTTTTATTTCATGAAATGAGTTTGCAGTTGATTTTGGTCAGACCACAGGCTTTGACAGCATCAGCAACGTCAAGATCACATGTTAAGTCTATGGTTGAGGCCGTCAGAGGAGCGTTGCAGTCACTGCAACGCTTTGTGAGCATTGTGAGCATCTCACTGCAGTGACGTTGCCTGACGTCGACGCTGCCTAGCCATCCACGATTCGCGAGTGTTTAAAACATCCAGCAGAGAAAGGCCCGCCTACGAGCTTTGCAAGCTTCAGCCTAAAAATGTATCTTCTGTGTATATGCGTCGAACTAGTCGCTTTGTGAGCGTTGTTTGACGCTGAAAAAGCTTGCGGTCTGAACGCACCATAAGCCTTTGAAAGACTGCATTCAGACCGCAAGCTTTGTCAGCGTCAAACAACGCTCATAAAGCGACTAGTTCGGCAGGCCTTTCTCTGCTGGATATTTTAAACACTAGCGGATCGTGGTTGGCTAGGCAGTGTCGACATCGGGCAACGTCTCTACAGTGAGATGCTCTGATTGGTTGCCGTGCTGCGTCAAAGAGCGTTAAGATCGTCAAAAGTTAAACTAACTGAACTTCTGCGTTGCTAGCGTTATGCGCTTTGAAGCTTGAAATGCAGGAAAAGCTTGAAAAGTTGACGGAGCCAACACTCACAAAGCGCCGCAGACACCGCGACACTCCTCCAGTGGCCTCAAACGTAGACTTAACATGTAATCTTGACGCTGCTGAACCTGACAAAGCCTGCGGTCTGAAGGCACCATTAGTTTCAGAGAGGCTAATCAAGGGTAAAGGAAGTCATACACATGGAAATCAAACTAATTAAGTTTTTCTTATATCAATAATTTACATTTATATCATAGGTAATGAGGGAAAAAAAATTGAGAATTAAATATTTTGACATACCCACTGTTATAGATCTACATATGTATGATTAAACCTGAAAACCACCCAAATTACATTTCAGACTCCATAAATTGGGAAAATAAAATAAAAAATTAATAAAAGATAGTAAAATTGGGAGGGTTACAGTAAGCCTACTTTAAAACTAAGGATGCATTGTTTTACAAGGTCTAAATCCTTTTCTAAGATGTATTTTTTCCCCTTTTTTGGTATTTAGGTGCTGGAAAACATGAATTTACAGACTATTGGGTAAACATGATCTTTTTAAAATCCGACCTAATTTCGAGTTCCATCATATTAACATAACTAAACAAATTTCTGAACATCTGTTGTGGCTTTTTTTTGGTATATCCACCCCAAGATTATCAGTAGCCCCGACCTAGTGACTCCTTACGAACTTTTTGGAGCCCCGATTCCCCCCTCCCATTCCTTTTTGCAACTAGTAACACCAGATTGCACATTAAAATGGGCTACGGCCAGTAAGAAAATAAAAAATAAAATACAAAATGCATAGTACACAACCATACACAACGCATGTCAAGCAGACAGATGGCGCAGTTGTTCCAGAGATGCTGACTCTTATGTTTTAGAAAACAGTCTATTATCCAAAAAGAAACTAAGCCAGGCCGCACTCTGCAGGCGCCTATTGATCACAGTGAAAACATCTGTAGCCCATCTTGTATTAGACAAACAGAAGGCACATATTTCATCATGCCTTCGTCAATTGAAATAAGAAAGTTTGATCACTTTTGTGTTTGAGATTGTTGTTTAAATGAGTGATGCTAAATGGTTAATGCGGCAGGAACATTTTACTTTTTTTAGATTGGAGATATGCTTGCTGATGAAGTTAACGTTATTTTTGGAAAGCCCAGAGAACAGAGAGGCTTCAGCAGCCAGGAAAAGCTGAAAAAAAAACTGGACTTCCTCAAAGCTCATTGGTCCAGATTTTCCCTGTGCTGCTACAATATAGCGCACACGTGACCTCCCTGTTTTCACCCAGTTAAACGCATGTAGTTAAAAGACAGGCTCCTCCATTCACGCACACAAACACGATCAGAACAATCCCCATGTCAACAAGATAAGATCGAGATTCTGATCCCTGGGAGCGGACCATGGCGGCTGCCACAAGCAGCAACACATCCACAGCCACGCTTCAGCAGATAAAGCACCCCAGCATTGAGCATTCACGGAAACGCATAGACCCGATGAGGAGGCAAGCAGCACTGTCCTTTCTCAGCAACATTTCTTTAGACGGCCGACCCGTGCAGGACGATGCGGATGATGAGAGCCAGGAGGATACGTCGCTGGAAGCACGGACTAGACAGAGCCTGGTTTCTCTGGAGCCCTTCGGGACGCACGGCGCTGCTGGCACCGCCGAGGCTGCAGCTGCAGCGGCTGCGACCACGGCCACCGAGGCGCTCGCTTTAGCAAACCAGGCTCGCCTCGCCAGCAGCTGGGGCAGTAGTGGGACGGGTTCCGCCGCTGCTCCGGCGGCTGCAGACACAGAGGGCGACGCTTTTATGCCCTCCACGTTCAGCTCGCCTTTCTCTGCGGTTCCAGTCGCGACCAGAGGGAGGCTGCAGACCTACACTCAGGGAATCCTTCCTGCCGCCTACTCCAGGCAGTTCTCCCCGAGCTTCAGCCTGGAGGGCGGACAGATAGAGCAGCCGAGGTCAAGGTAAATGTAGATAGTGGCTTTTCTTCACTCTATAGGTTTTTGAGGTCATGCCGTGCAAAATGTCTGGTAATATATTGTTAAAAACCTAAAGTTTGTCTGAGGATTCTGCATGGTCACATCACTAATATGTGGTATTACCTCAATCAAAGCAACTAGTTTTTCTAACCTCTATGTGCCTCTGCATGGATGCGTTGTCCCGTTGCAGGCTTTCTAGGAGTGGGTTAATATTGCATGGGCCAAACTTTAACATGGTGATTATTTTTTAAAGTTGGAAGCATCAGCTACCACGGCATCACTGTTGAATGTGCATTGTCACTCGGCACGTTTTCTATGACACTTTTTTTCTTCTGTGTTAAAGTTCAAGTAAATTTCCACCTTGCAGGACAACTGTAGTTATGTAATATTGTAATTTATCACTGTATGGTGTTTTGTCTTTTGTACTGCAACATATAAAATGAGTCTACATATTCTGTAATCGACTGTTTTTCATGGTAATTTTTAAGCAACCCTGGTTTCTGACCTGTGCTCCCCAATGTTAGACGGCATAATAGTTCCCAAGGTTGCATTGGGGCCAAACCATAATTTTACTTTTGAGGTCCCACCTAAAATTAGGACCATCACTTTGAAGCTGCCACATTATTACAAACATACATTTTAAATCAAATTAGATTTTTTTTTATTGCCAGGTATGTGAAAAAGTGCATACACTTAAATGCATAATATTAGACAGTGACCTGTCAATCAAAAAAACAAAACAAACAAAGCACGTTCGAGTCTCGAGACAAAAAGTCAAGAAGGGACAGTCAAAAGACGTTGAGAGGATTTGTTCTGGTGGCCTCAGGATTGGCTCTCTGCTTTTTGCAGATGATGTGGTCCTATTGACTTTATGGGAGCGCGCTCTACAGCTTTCGCAGGAGTGGTTTGCAGCCGAATGTGAAGTGCCTGGGATGAATCAGCACATTCAAATCTGAGAGGGAAAAGGATAGAGTGGCTTTTTCGGACAAGGTCCTTCGCCAAAGAGAAGAGTTAAAGTATCTGGTGGTCTTGTTCATGAATGAGGGGAAAATGGAGCGGGAGGTTGATAGGCAGATTAGCAAGGCCTCTGCAGTGATGCAGGGGCTGTTCTGGCCTGTCATTGTAAATAGAGTTGAGCCAAAAGGCACATCTCTTGATTTACTGGGTTACTGTACGTTCCTACCCTCATCTATGGTCACAAACTTCTGGGTAGTGACCGAAAGAATGAGATCACGGCTACAAGGGGTCGGAATTTCCTCCGCTGGGGGTGTCTTGGCTCTCCCTTAGAGATGGGGTGAGAAGCTCGGCCATCTGGGAGGGGTGGACCTGCTGTTCCTCCACATCGAGCGGAGCTATTTGAGGTGACTCGGGTATCTGGGCAGGATGCCTCCTGGGCACCTCCCCGGTGAGGTGTTCTGGGGATGTCCAACCTGCAGCAGACCCAGTGGGAAGACTCAAGACACCCTGGAGGTTTCCTGGCTGGCCTGGAAACACCTTGGGATTCTTTCCGAGGAGCTGGCTCAAGGGGCTGGGGAAAGGGAAGTCTGGGTCTCTTTGCTTACAGTGTAACTAAACCCCAAAACAAAATTTTTTTGCTTATAAACTGTATAACTGGGTCTTTACCAATACAATCTTTCAGTTTCAGGGCATTTTTGTTCCATTTTCGTGTAAACTTGTTAAATTCCACATTTTTTGGTCAAAAAAACGTGGTAATCATGGTAATCGTGGGGTACTGCATTTGAGTTTTGTGACTGGCTGATAGTGGTACATCTTTTCCATTGTCTACCTCACAGGCATGGTCTCACAGAGATGCCCTCCCTCTTTCAGACACACTCGCCCCTCCCCGTCGGGAAATTGCTCATCTTGTGTGCTATAGTCTATGGCGCTATGTGTGCACATAGAAGCATGTCGAGAGAAACAAAGGAAGCTGAAATCTGTATATCGTACTTTGAAGGACCACAACGTCAAAGTGGTTTAAAGCCATAAGTTATAACCTATATGTTTTAAACACGCAGTGAATAAGGAAACAAAAGCTGAGGTAGTTTCCTCTAAAGCTACTTAGCCTCGAAGCTAGCACTAGGCTCTCTGTGCTTGTTTGTTACAATACATGCTGCCGGCTACAGGCAGCGCTGACTCAACGCCCTGAGCCAATGGCTCGAACTGATACACCGTTTGGCCGCTGCGCTCCATAAAGCCTCTCTTTACCTATGGTGGATGGCAGAGAAGAGACCTCATTTCTCCCTTTACCGTAGGTAAACTGAGGCTTTACGGAGCTCGGCGGCTGCATGCCATAATTCAGCCATGACTGTCTTCCAGACCACACCCCCGGGTCCTCCCCTCGCGCTCATCCTCCACACTTGGCCATGCCCCTCCATGTCTCCTGGTCCTGCCTACTTTGGTGGAGTTTTTCAAATGTTGCCTGGGGGCAGGATGATGCTTTTTCACGGGGTTCAGTTACTCTTTAAGCTGTTGCCCCCATGACCTACCCCGGATAAGCGGAGAAAGATGGATGGATGGATAGAGACAGTCATATATCGATCAAATAGCAGATATCTAATTGTAAGTACATGTAACTTTGTTTGCAAAATCTCAAAAGCTGCGCTCAAACCAAAACAAATATCATATTTGAAAGCAAAAAAACCCAAAACATTTAAATGATGCTAAGATCATGTTTTTAGGTTACAAGTTAGGCAGCTACAGATAGGTCTGTGTGATGGCTCTGGAACGACTCAGTACGTTTACATGTACATCTAAATCAACTATTGGCAATAATTAGACTAATAGTTTAACAATAAAAGGAGACATGTCATTCAGAAGATTTTAATATTGAATGAAGTGCCTTCGACTCTGAGAAGCTTTGTAGCCACATGCACCCTTTCACGTTAGCATTCTTCCGGTTGGCTACAAGAGTCACACAGATAGTAAACAAATAGTAAATGACTGCTGGCTGTAATAGCAATATATACACAATGACAGAAGAAAAGGGCAACAACAACGCTGCAGTACAGTACATTTCATAAGTATTGTACTGTTTGATTATGTTACACTCATTGTCGTGTACCTGTTATTCCTGCATAAACAGTCTTGTCACTTCCTGTGTAACGCTCGGCTAAGCCGGGGTCGGAGTTTACATGGAGAAACAATTGGTTTTTGAACTACATTATGTGGGTGCATTGGTCTGATTTAGAGAAGTTTGGTCCAACTTCAGTTGGTCTAAGGCAATAGTTCGACTTTCCACTGCATGTACAGGTACTGACAGACTCCAGCCTTTTAATCACCCCCTAATTCTTGAATGGGCTTTGCTTCACAATACTCTTAAGACTGCAATTATCCCAGTTATTTATTAACTTTTCCATCACATATTTCCTCTTTATCAACTTTCTATTAGTTGGATACAGCACTCTGTGAACACCCAGTTTTTTTAATTTTTTATTAATGACCTTTTGTTGCTTACTTTCCAGGTGAAAGGTGTCCATGATTATTTTCTGGACACCTGTCACATCAGCAGTCTTATCCGATTGTGTACACCAAAACACAAACTTTCTGCAACCGTTATCCTTAAGATTTTGTTTGTGGAGTTTCATTTGGGGGTCCCATCTATTCTAGGTATTGAACAATCGGCAAGTCTGCAGCAGTCCTTTGTGCTCTAGTTGCTTGATGTGTGATTTTGTGACGGATTGTGCCGTCCATCAAAAGCAGCTTTATATTTGCTATTACTGTTTGCGGCTTCAAGAATTCCTGTTGATAAGCTAAACTTAAGAAATAAGATCCAGAGAAATACATTTTGTACATTTGAAGCCAGCAATAGTGCAACAATTTCTTCTGTCTGATAAAAATCAAACATTAACAAAGCTGAGGAATTTCCAGCAGTCATTGTTTCATTTCCTGCACTTCCACATGAATGAACAAACATTATGATTTGTTTTTGTGCAGGTCCGGTACAGTCAGCTGCTTTGCAAAGTTACCTTCAGTTCTGGGCAACACACTTGGCTTGAACACAACAAAACAGCAGGGGGAAAGTTAATCTACACTCCATTTAGGTGCTATCATGGCTGTGACTCACCAAACTCCATAGGGAATCAGCTGTTTTACGTTTTATTTCATTTCCTTTTGCATTCTGTGCATCTTCTTCAGTGTGTGTGTATGTATGTATGTATGTATGTATGTATGTATGTATGTATGTATGTATGTATGCATGTATGTATGTATGTGTGTGTGTGTGTGTGTGTGTATATATATATATATATATATATATAACGAGTGGACTTTTAAAGCTTATCACACGCTTGCTTTTTGCTCTGTGTGACGTAAACATCCTGTAACTCTACACCCTTCTCCAACTCCACGTGCAGCAGGGGCTAGCCGTTTCACGCGTCTCTCTTATTCGCCCCCTTTTGTCTGCTTCACGTTTGTTTTGGAGCAATGAGGACAGATTGAGGGAGGTTCTCAACTGACCACAGAAGGAAGAAAGATGCCACCCCTCTAATGACTCTCTCAGCCTTCTTTCAGGTCCTTTCTGCTCAGTTTTTTTCCATTCAGAGTCCAATCCACCACCCCACCCCCCTCAACCCCCACCACCATGGCTCAATTCTCTCCACCCTCTGGTGTCTCTGCCACACTTCTTCAGGAAGCTCCGGTTCGTGGTGAAACACTCTGTAAACTGTTATTTCCCCTTCTTGGCAGAGTGGTGGTTATACAAACCAACAGGTTGTAGTCTTGGACAAAAATATACGTAAAACTATAAATACGTCAATATGCTACAGTTCTTGTTACTCAGATAGTGCAGGTAACAAGGAAACAAATACTTTCAGCCAGTCGAGAAGCACTCATGAAATATATTGCGGTCAAAAAAATTGGCTTTGAATATAAATACTTTGTCTGCTAAAAAAAAGAAGAAAAAAAAGAAGGAAGAGGGCAAAGCTTTCTTACTGCATAATGAAGAACAAACGTATGCATTAAAAAGTAAATCATAAAACCGAAGCAAATTCACACCATGTGAAATAAAAAGGAAACTTACATGTGTGTACTTCTTAAGAGCTTTTGTAATCAGATGTCCAAGGATGTCATGTGTGTTTTAGATGCATCATAGTATCAGGAAAAAGTTAGATGCAATAATTTTGCCGAATGCCAGAATGAATATATGATTTCCGTCCATCGGTCTTTACATCCATCCATCATCTATACCCACTTGTCCTGCAAGGTCACAGGGAATCTGCCTGACTACTGTAATTTTGTGCGGGGCTGGGTACACTCTGGATATGTTGCTAGTCCTTCACAGGGCAGCACAGCATGCACACGCTCACACCTACTATAAGGATAATTAGGAGATACCAGTTAAATTAACACGCCCATGTTTGTTTTTTAAACTGTGGAAGGAAACTACACTACCTAGAGAAAATGTGAACTAAATCCAGAAAGTCCACAGGTCAGAATTTACGTTAAGAACCAGCCCTATAACATCTTGTCATTCTATAACATTTTTTTGCTGTATTGACGCTCAAAGATCACCAAACATATTTCTGGCAGCAAGAGCCTGAATGCACATTACTAATATTAGCATTTCACTCATCTTACGACATTTTAGATGATGATACTGCATATTACGATAAAGATAAATGTACAATTATATTATGCACCCCTACCTCTGTGTTTACGCTAAATCTACCAGAGTAAAAACAGGTTAAGGAAACTGAAATTTACCCGAGATAGACCCTGGTAGAGAGGTAGAACCTTTTACTTTACCAGGAATCTTAATTGATTGATCTTAATGGAGGACGGGAAAGTACAAAATATTTCAAATGGGTTTCCCTTTTTTCACAATTATAACACCACTGTTGGTTGGATTTTTTTTTTCTCGTTGTAAAAACTTTATTGACTTTAAAGGGAATTAATGTAGTTTCAGAGCATTATCAAACCATCAACACTGGATTATAATCCAGATTTGAGCTCTGTCTCCTCTTAAAAAATACAGAAATGAAGTTTACCATTCTTTGAATTTTGTTGTGACTATATTAGCTATAATGTGTAATTGCTGTGAAAAAATAATTGGTTAGAGTCTTATAGCTTGGAAAAAGACGACCAATAAGAATTAAGAGGGACTGCTCTGTTAATAAATTTGATTTTTTTTTTAAATATACTAAAAGATCAAGACAAATGAATTTAAACAACTTGCCTCACCAGGCCATCAGCACTGATAGTTGCCCATGCAGTTTGTAGTTTTTTCGCAGTTTCCTCTCTGCCCCCCTCTCCTCACCCCACCCTCAATCTTACAGTTAAGTAACTGCTATTTGGGCTCACACTTTTTTTTTTCAGGTTGTTTTTTTAAGAGACCAGATATTTTTCAAAGAGGCCTGTATTTTGCGGGTCTTAAGCAACCCCACAAGTCTAACCCTGTAACAGCTTCTGTTGCTCCGTTAATAATACAGTATGAAGTTGCTGAACTCTGACTGTTCCCTGCTTTTAAAGGACATCCACATAGAAGAAGTTTTAATGCAATGAAATGAGTAACCTGCTGTTGGAGTTCGAACATGTTCCATGTGTACAGGGACAGACGAGTGGTCTCCGCACAGTGCTGGGTTTGTTTTTGCTTGGGCAGCTGGTGGAAACATGACGAGAGGTCCCTGGCTGGGAGAGGCAGGAGGCCTGTGCTTTCTGAGAAGCAGCCTGGCTCTGGGCACTGTATTTTCTGCTATCCGCTTCCTCACTCGGGGAATCAAAGACACACTCTCCCTTCAGAGTATTTGGCCTCGAGTCCTGCTCCCATTCAGGAAGTCGCAGAGGCTCTGATTTGTCTCCAGAATAGAATCACTTAGAGGCCAAAGGCTTCTTCAAAAACTCGGAATGTAATGTGGAAGTATGATGATTAATTTTAAATGATGTGCCCTCTTCAGTATATATTAATCCTGAATCAGTACATCAACGGCCGAGCTTTAAATATAGCACACTGTACTCCATCTGGTGCTGCATGCTGGAGGAGTAGAGCAGTTTTCACTATTCATCTTTTCCTCCTCCATCAGTGGCATAAAGCTTCTTACATCCTGTTTTAATCTTGTTCACACCAACTAGCAGTAATCCAGAAATGTGTACTTTTGTCTCATGTTTTGTGTGATTGGGTCACACACGTTTGGTTATGAGGTCGATTGTTGTGTGGTGAGGTCATGGTTGGCAAACTCACAGAGTTATTTAAGAAGGCCCCAGTTTCCTTCAGAGAGTCTTGCAATATCTGCTGCAAAACTTTTGGTCAGAAAGGCCCTAAAGAGCTGAATATGATATGGTGTAACAACGTCCAGTGTGTGTGTAATTATAAACGTGTTTTTTTTTTTTGTTGTTGTAAATGTTAGAATTATTGCAATCCTTTTGCAATTCTTTGGTCACTAACCCCATTTTCATAGTTTATGATTTTTGACCATTTAGCTTTTACAAAATTCCACCCATTAAGCAGATGCAGGCTTTGACTTAAAGTAATACGTTTTTTTTACTTTCTTAAAAGTAGTTTTTCTTACACAAAATCAATCAAAGAAGACTCCAAACATTTCACTCTTTGATGGCTTGCTGACTCTCCATAACTTAAGCTAGAAACACCATTCAATCCTTAAACGGATCACAAAACTATTACTAAATGCTTAACCTTTTTAACATCTTTTAAAATCAGTTTCATGAAAAGTTTAATCACTTTGCTCCTCTGCTGTTTAACTGAGCTCCTAAATTCCACAGGTTTTGCAAAAAAATTCTTCCTGTTCCCACAACTTTTACAACACGTCAATAATTAATTCATCAAAACGTATGTCCCCTTTCACGTGGCATGTGAAAGGGGACATACGAATAAATGTCATGTCTTTTATTCCAAAACTTATGGCAAATGGCCTGTGCATCACTTTATTTAGTCCCTACAGAACCCAAAGCATTTTACATTACATTCAGTCATCCACAAACACATTCATACACTGATGAAGCTATGTTGTAGCCACAGCTGCCCTGGGGTGTACTGACAGAGGCAAGGCTGCTGGACACTGGCACCACTGACCCTTTGACCACCACCAGTAGGTGTTGTGTGAAGTATCTTGCCCATGGACGCAACGACCGAGACCGTCGGAGCTGGGTCTGGAACCAGCAACACTCTGATTTAAAGATCAAATCCTAACTTCTGAGCAATTAACATTTAAATAAACACCAAATTAAATATTGTGTTAAAGATACATTTTGCTTCCATTATTTTGATATACTTTCTTGTAAAATTGTATTGTCTGTATTTTAATGCTTTTGCTCATTTCTCCTATCAGAACCTGCATGACATTGCATGCTGCACTTCAGCTTTTTCAGCTTATATCAGGACATTCCTTAATATCAACAAAATCAAACTGTATTTTCACTAGAAATTAGTTTTCTCGCTCTCACACTTTTACTTGCCATGCTTCCCAGTGAGAAATTAATAGTCCCATTTTTGATAGAACTTTGCTTATCGTCTTATGTGCTTAATTATTTTTTACGTTTGCCGATGTATCCCATTTGTTCCGGTCCTTCTGAGGATCAGTGAGACCCAGCTTCCCCGACTTTTTGTTTCTTTTTTCTCACAGATATTCAAATTCCATTCTTTGGCAGAGCCTCATATCTGTGAAAAAATCCAAACCTTAAAATTTGCTTTTACTCAGTTTCAAAAGGGAAGACTGTGTCCTGTGGCAAGCTGCCAGCGGGCCGTACGTGTGAAACCTTCTAATCTTCACTTCCAGCCCCCTTTAGTTTTACAGACTTTATGCACAGCAGCAGAGTAGAATTGGAAATCCCATATGAACATTTCATTACAAGATAGTTTCATTCCATTCATAGAAGAATTGATTCAATATCAGATGAATTAAGTTCATGCTTGGACAAATCACTTGAGGCAAAAATAGCAAGGATGGTTTGAAAAAAATGGAGGTTACAAGTCATTTCAGAAGCTTTGTACTCAAACCAGTTAATGTCTAACTGAAGGGTTAGACACAGATTGTTCTAACCATTGCCTCTAGAGTTTTGTATGAGAATGAATGAATAGCCAGTTTGTTGTTTTTGTCTCCAGGACTTTATGCTGGCCAGAAAAATATATTTTGCATTAAGAACAGCAGCTGTTCATCCATAGAGGTTGGATCAAAGTTCAAATATGAAAGCTGGAATTGCGTCAAAGCAAACAGGGAGCATCACGACTGGTTCACTAGTGAATAACTTTTCTAGGTTTTTAATTTACAGAGAACGGAAAAACATGTCTCATAGAAAAGGGGTTAACCCGTTTGTTATAGCAATGTCCTATCAAGATTTGTTTCTGTCCCAAATAGTAAGTTAAGATTATACAGTTGGTCAAAAGTTACCTATGTATAGAAAGCCAAACCAAATGCATAGAGTCGTTGATTTTGCAGCAGTCTCTTCTTATGAAAAAGCATACGTCTACAGTAGAGAGGAACAGGTTTGTTTTAACAGGACAAAACCTACAACAGGGATTCATTGGGCCAGTATATTAACGAGATGAAAAAGAGAGAAAAAAACATATAGTTGGTCTCAACAATAGATCAAGTAACATTTAGAACACTGCCGTATTCTATTTTAATTCTAAAGCACAATCTTATATTTCTTACAGTATACCTGATTCAACAGCAAAAGATTCAGTAACACATTTTAAACTACTGTAATTCTTTGCTGAAATTACTGTAAATGGATCAAACAAATATAGTTTGTGCCAAAATCATTTTTAGATATTTGAATAAATGTGTAAATTTTTAGGTTTCTAACACCAACTGATCTACAAGAATCCTTCGCAGATATTGAAAATTATTGTTTAAAGGGCAATTTTATTTTCTCACGTTAGCTTAAGAGTAAAATCTTACCTGGTAAATTCACCAGTCTTTTCTCATCACTGCAATACTGAGAGGAACAGACTAATTAGACAAACAAGGGCAAAATATTTATAAAAAAAATTGCTCATTGTTCATGCAACAAATACCAAAAGATTTCCTGGGAAGAAACATTTGCTTAACGTGACTCTCATTACTGCATGTGTCTGCAGGAATGAAAATTAAAATGGTTAAAACACTAAAGCAGCAAACTGAACTCCATGATTTTTAGGAACTGTGTTGCAATTAAGAAAATGTCTGTTCAGTTAAACTACATTGCAAAATATCAAGTTAAGGATATTTTAAAATGGGTTCAGTGGCTTTTAGCAAGATTAAGCAATTCCATCATTAAAGTGATGCACTAGAGTAAAACGTGCCCCTTGAGGAAAGCTGCAGCAATGGATCGTTATCTGCCTTTCCACCTCTGACAGGGGCCACTGAAGGAGACTGATTAAAGCCATAAATCACATGATCGCTCTTCCTCGACCCTTGGGCAGAGGTCAGGCCAAGCCCTCTTTTATTATGACGCTCAAGCAGAGACCCAAATGACGTCCCTTTGAATCATTCTAGATATTTATACTTGAAATGAATTGCTCAAGTGTTTATATTTCATTAGAGATTGCTGTTCTGTGTTTAGGCTTATAACTGTTTGGTTCATGTTAAGCAGCATTGTCTTCTCGTCATAATCTTTTTGTAAACAATCCGTTCATGTGATTTTCTTATCTATACAAAAATCTCTCAGGATGTTTTTTTCTTAGGTCTGGATTTTTTCAAGTGCATTTATTTGACATATTTCTTTATTTCTGCTCCACCATTTCACCTCTTTTTGGACAGTTGGGTCAGAATAAATTCCATCCTGTTGTTCCAATCAAATGGTGAAGAAGAAAAATTATATTCGGGGATCATTAATGGGTTTGCTTCTCACATTTTAAAGGGTTGTGAACCTTTAAGTGTTTCCAAAAGACGCACTGTGGTGGCATATTGGTTAATGTAATGCGGCATTCAGTAATAGTACCACAATATTCCCGCAATGCTGGATTTTCGAATGAAGATCCTGCCTTGGTGCAAACAGAGCGTGATTTTGTGATGTCACAATGTTGTGTGGAATGTACGCTGAGGCCCAGCCGACAACAGTATTTCAAATGCAAGTAAATCTTTTAAAAAATACCTGATCGTGCTTCATTGCCGCCACAGGCGGGCCACTTATGAATGACGAAAAGGCTCACTGATGCAGGACATTGTCTTTTGAAACAGGCTTTTTTTGAGTCAGACAAAATTGTTAGACAGTATTGTTACTGTAGGGCTAATTTTGCAATTATAACCTAACTTTCGAACAGCTTTGCGAATCTTATCTTACACATGTGGGATTATTTTCTTAAACTGACAGCTGATGACATACTAAAAGCGTTGCAGTAACAGAATTGAGTCAAGCAGCTAAAGTGTGAAATAAAGGCCATCTGTGACCAAATGCGTTACAAAAAAGCCAGTGAGTGGAGGAAGCTCGTTATCCTCTTAGCAGCTCTGATCCTCTGAAATACTACGTGCTCTTCATGAGATTGATCACCGAGCACAAAACTGTACAGTGTTATGGCAGATCTGTTACTACAAACATAGAAAATCAGTGCTCAAACACAATTTGCCTCATTATAGCTCTACCTGAAACTGACCATGAAATCAAGAATATATTCCTAGCTCTATTTTTTGTTGAATATAAAGCTGGACAGTATTTCTACTTGTAGCATTTATGGAAAAATGCAGCTGTTGTTGCAATATTTTGACATGATTTGATTCTTAGAATTCTGTCAGCAAAAATATTTCTGTTCTCAAAGAATGATGGAGAAAATGTGATGATGAAAAGTAATAAGGATGAAAAACATTTGATAATCAATGTAGTCTAGTTTTTATGAATGTAGCTTTTGCTGCATTTTTTTTATTGTTTATTAAAATTATTTATCTACCACCGTGTCACCACTGACATTTCAGTATAAATCTACTAGTACCATTTGTTTTATACAGTCACCTTCAATAAATTTAGAATATTATTTTAAAAACCATGTTTTTTTTCACTGACTCAAATCCCTAAATAGTTTTTTTAAAGCAGTTAGTTTCAGTCTGAAAAAGTGGCTTCATATATTCATGCATTCTAAGTATAAAGGATTGCTGTAAAGTCAATGACGCAACGCAGTAAAACTGTCTACTGTCGCTACATATATAAACTGAATTGAAATAAACTGAAATGAGCTGAATACATTCCAATTCATTGAATATGACTGTATATATTAAAATAGCCCTTTGTTTTGTTCTTTCTTGGAAAAATAAGAGCTGTAAAGAGTCATATCTGTTTTTGAACTGCAGGATATGTGTGTGTATATATATATATATATATATATATATATATATATACACACAAAGATCTGAAACATTTTCTACATACACAAAATAACCATTTCTCTCAAATATTGTTCACAATATTTAAGAGAAGAAAATGTAGAAAATGTTTCAGATCTTTGAGTTAATCTCATAAAAAATGGGAGCAAAAACAAGTGTTGGATTTATACATTTGTACGGTGTATATACTGTCTGTATGTATGTGTGAATGCATGTATATATATATATATAGCTGGAGCTATTCTTAAAAGTCTAATTTAGTCTGTTATTTCAGTGCTGTAGGGATTTTAATTCACATTCTTACATTCTTTCACTTGTTTCCACAGAAGGAGACTCCTCTCTCAGCGCTCGTCTCTAGAAACTCTAGAAGACATTGAGGAAAATGCTCCTCTACGAAGGTACGAGACAAAATTACCCACATTAATCTAAAAATGACATTGAGCCTTGTCTTTTCCTATTTGAGTTTTATGCATGTTTTTATTATTATTTTAGATGCCGAACCCTATCGGGTTCACCCCGACCAAAGAGCTTCAAGAAGATCCACTTCATAAAGAACATACGGCAACACGATATGCACAATGGAAGGTATGAAGTCAAATAGTGCTGTCCTCCAGTCAGTGTAGGGTCCACACTGAGAGATGGCAGACTGCCCCAGTCAATGAAGTGCAATTGGTTGTTTCTCACATTACAACGAGCAGGCCCGGTTAATTCACAGCAGCTCTGACTCTAAACAAACAAACAAGCCGGAAACCCCATCCGGTGCTACAATTATGTAATCCTAATCTAATTAACTTTTATTTAAATCTTTATTTAATCACTGTTAAATTTCCTTTTAAATCCCACAATCAGTCTCACTGCTGAATGCTGAATCACTTAGTATCACAGTTTTCATAAGCATGCATGCAGCTCAGGAATTCCACATGTCACATAAATTCTGCATCAGGTGTAGTGATCTTTAAAAGAATACTGACTACAATTTGGAGACTTTTAGTATTTTATTGCCGGTAACATCTTCTCATGGAGATTCAAGATCCGGTTGAATACTGGTCTTTTTTTAGATGGGTGTAAGCTTGTGTTGTTCTTTCAGAGAACTGTTGAACCTTTGGCTTATACAGAGAGGGGGATCTTGTCCACAGTTTGTTAGAAAAGATGATGAGTTTGATTGTATTCTTTAAGACGAACTTATTCTTGCCCTCTCATCCTTAGTTTTGTTAATTAATATGAGCGAGAGAAGCTGGCATTTTGGTACTTTGTTGTTTAGGGGCTTGATTTTATATGATCCTCTTATCTTCTGTCTATGAGAAGAAATGTTCAGAGTAAGCATTTAGCTTGTTTTTAAAGGTTTCGCCCAGCTTAACTGGGAAAAAAGGATTTCAGAAAAATGCATCGTCTTTTTTCTAACTACCGACTATTGTGATAAAAGGGTCTTTAAGTGTCTTTTTTCCTTCTATGAAGACTTTTGAAATTAGTTCTTATACATTTATTTTTGTTCCAGCCCTTGTGCCTGACTTGTGCATCTGTTTCCTGCCTATAAGGACTTAAAAAACTGTTTTCCTCTTTACATACTTTTGTTTTTGCATTTTTACCCCCCACACGTATATATTTCAGATTGTCAAACATTTTTTAGTAACAGCAAGAGAACTCAACTTAAAAACAGAGACGCTGCAGAGACGTTTTGTCGCACTCCTCTGTGCAGAATTTAAGTTCCTGAATAACCTGTTAAAGTCATCTCAATCAGATTTAGGCCCATGCTTTGACTAGGCCATTCCCAGACTATCAGACAAATATGTTTGACTGTTAATATGATGCATATATTAACAGATGCTCTTTCTGTTAATATATGCACTTAATATTATGTAATGAGAGCAAAACTTTCCGGAAAGTTCCTCTTTCCCTTCATCAGTCCATAGAATATAGTTCTAGATGTTATAAGGAACTCTCCCATGATTGCTGTTTCTGTCGCATCTCTTTCTTATTGTTGAACCATAAACACTGGCCTCAACTTAGGCTGCAGTTTTTCAGATCTTGTTCTGGGTTCTTCAGTGACTTCCTTCATGAGTTGTCAAGTTCTCATGAAACAATCTTGGTGGTTTACCAAAGTCTTACAGGCTTACAAATGGCTTTGCAGCACCTCTAATTCTAGAGTAATTGAAGTCATTGATTGGGTTCCTCATCTGTTCTTTAATTGCTTTAGTTTTTGGCACGTCATGTTGCTTTTTGCTCTCTGTAACTCTTCTTCATATTGTGATTTCAATTTTCTGCAGTTCAGGCAGTAATCAGACATGGGGGCAAACAGTGAAAGTGAACCAATAAAATGTACCTTATGTTTTTACTCAGGTTATCTTTGTCAGATGTATTTGATGATCTGAAATATTTAAGTGTGAAAAAAAGAGCAAAAACAAAGAAGAGGCCAAATACTTTTCTATGGGACTGTATAAATGATTTAAAGATACTCCTAAACTCAAACAATGAACCCTATATGTGATAGCGATGTCGAAATATATTACTTATAAAGTGCGTTTCAAGCTAACCCTTGATCAGGGTGAACTGACACAACACTGTAGACAGAAAACCGACAGTTACTGGAAGAGTAATTTACTCAGGGGTTCTCTTTACAGTTCTTTTAGAAATGTCCTTATCTGAACCATGTTTCAATACTTGAAATTGGATTGAGATCTCCCTAGAACCAATTTATGCATCTCAACACTTAAATATTCCCTTAGCTTCTTTTTGGAAATATATGTTGGATGGGGTTTCAGATCACTGTCCATCATGGTGATGTGAGCCTAATGTTGGGGTAGGAATAGCCTCATTTTTTCCCAAAATAGCACTTTCCATGTCTAAGAATCTATATAGATATAGGCATAAAATGGCTGGGTTATAATGCCTTTTTGACATTTTCTTTAATGTATACACACACTGATAGTTAATGTTATAATTTTGAGGCTTTTGTTCTTTAATAATATTTAAGCTATTTAACAGCTTGAAGAGTTAATAGAAAAGCAATAAAGCAGCCAGTTTAGAGAAACAAACATTTTTTTTTCCATTTTGGTAGATTTATTGATCACTGTTGAATAAAAAAATAGCATTTTTTCTCATTAGAAGTGAAATATTAATAACTAATAGTGATATAAGACTGTTACATAAACCTGTGGAGAACACCACATGCCACAGTTTCACACTGAAGGTTTTCAATCTTCTCTTTCCGTCTGAAGTTTTACCTGCCATCTCTATCCAACTTTAACCTGTGGATCTTCACCAGATAGATGTTCATTAGCTTGTTCATCATTTTCTTTTTCTTAGGATAGTCCTTATCAGTGGCAGAAGAGCCTTCTATAGTGTATTTTCTGTCCTGCCCTATCAAGATTGTAGCCAAGCAGGGTATGTATCAGACGGCATGCCGTACCTTTTATGACTCTGCCCAACCTTTGCTTCCTGTTTCCCTGCCCTCCATCCTTCTCCTCTGTCGACTCTCATTCCCTTCAAAGCTTGGTTTTGGCTGGTGCATTTTTATCTTGACGATGTAATGCATCAACAGTTGGCCGAAAACAGCTTTCAGGGCTAAATTATGTGTATACTTGTGTAAGTATAAGTAAACCATATCGTTTTTCTGCCTGTTGCTTCTGTTGCTTTTTGTCATAATAGCTTTGGTGGCTTGTGGGCACTCATCTGCCCTCCCCCCATAATTTTCATCCATGTCTATCCTGTTTACCATTCCTGGGGTGATCGCTCCTCTTAGATGTAGTCTTTTTAACCCTGAAGCAATAATGCTCAGCTGCTTTTATTAGATGGTTTCATTCTCAACCATGCTTTTTTTTTTCTCTACCAATTTTACAACTCTCAGCTGTACAGGAGCCATTCTTTGGCTTAGCCTTCACAAATACTGTTAGACAACACCTATTTCTGTTTTTAAAATTCAGTAAAAATAGGTTCCACCTGGTTTGCACTGAGATGATCTTTATTACAGAACTGCTTAGGAACCTTCTCTGGTAACGTATTTTCAGAGGAAGCGGAAGGGGAAACAGGACAGGTAAACAACCGGGAGCACAATGCGCTGAAAGAAAAGCTCCATGTTGAGGTTTAGTGCAGAGCACAACAGGCTCAGAGTATTTGTGGAATGTCCTAAGCTAGCCACTCACTGCAGGGTCAAAGGTTAATAAACATCCATTGCTCGGTCAGTGTGCCCATTTGACTGCTTATCGAGGCACATTGGCAGTTTTCAGCCAGTTTCAAGACTTTTGCTGCTTGTTTTTTACTAAACATGCGTGATTATAATGGACAACTCAACATAAAATGCTGATTCAGATTTAACCCCAACTCATCTTCTCTGAATATATAGCTTCATATTGCTGTAAAATATGAGTTCCAACGAGAATGAATCAAACTAACAATCAGGATGTCCTTTTTCACATTTTAAGTTTTTTTGTCAAGCTGATGTTTTTTTTTTCCATCTTTATTGGACAGGATTTGGTGACAAGAAAGTTCATTATCTAAACTCTTCCCTTTCAGCAGGCTAAACAATATTAAAAATAGTCACTGTGGAAGATGATGATGGAAATTATAAAAAAAATCTCCAGACCGTCCTCTCTTGTCACCAAGTTTCCATAATGGCAATTTGTTTCCAAGCTTTTGAACACATAATCTACTGTTCTTAACCCTAACTTTATTTTTAGCTCATTGGGCTGTTAATTTAACTGTGCTTCAATTTTCATTACCGTAGTTAAATCACTGTTTTTTATTAGTGTTACAGGTTTTTTTTATTTACTAGTGTGCACTTGTACAGATAGTGCATATATGTTTAGCTGGGAATGTGATTTTAAAGCCTCTCGTAATTTCACATGTTTGTGTAGAGTAACCATATAGGAAAGTCTGAATCTAAATCAATTTTTTTAAAAATATGATTTATACTAATATTGGGGGATGCTATTTGATATTCAACAATAACTCATTGTTTTGTTTAATATTAAACATGATCTGCTGGATAATAAAGAGTTGCTTTTCTGTTCAAAATAGAAGCTGTCATATAATTTTAAAGACTTTAATTTTACATTTTGTGGCAGTATTATAAAAGGTAATGTTTAGGCCACTGACTTTAAAATCTATCAGTTGTGTTTATGTTGTTCCAAATCACAAAAAAAATTAACTCGATACATTCTAATTGGATCAAATTTATAATACAATGCAGTCAAGCTCAACTGGTAGATGTTTAAGTGAGCCTAGCTGTTTGCACCAATTCATTGGCTTGATAGCAACCACATACTGGCTGAATGTCATACAAGCCTCACCCTATATGAGAAAGGTTGCACGTATCTGCCTGTATTTGGAAAACAAAACGATAGCAGAAAACTATATGAAACTGTTCTCAGCTCTTTTGATCAAGTGTTTTTCTGTCCTGATAAGATAACTATGAGTCAATCGACTTATTTCTATCCTGATAAGATAATTATGAGAAAATCGACATATTTAAGTTTAAAGTTGACCTGACTGCAATCAAAAATGAAAGTTGGACTTAGAATAGGAGCGTTAGCCTAGATATTCTGCATCGTGTTTTTATACCTTTCTTGCACCGCCAGGGTTCTGCTTGGACAAAGAGGTCATCACTGTTGGCAGTGAGATTTGGTGGAGACCGAGTGCTGTATAAAAGCATTAAATATGTTATGATGCTGATAATGAATGATCTTACAGGTATTGATGAAGTTAAAGAAGCACAAATGTGTCCAAATGGGTGGAACTAGACAATAGTGTTGGGGGTTATGATTACATGGCAGAGGTTATGGCATAGTGAATATTTAAGCTGTAGAGCGTTCATTAAAATTTCTTACATGGCTTGAGATTTTGAATTTCTTTGTTGTGATTTCACTTGTTTTTGAATTTAGAAATGCTTTGACATGATAAGCACTTGAAACACTAACACACAGATTAAATAAAGCTTTAGATTCATGCATGTTAATATAACAATTGCTTCTCTTATTTCCTCTTTCACCCTCAGCATAACAAAGCACATCCTTTTTTATTATGTCTTTACTTTTTAAAACATTTTCCTCTTCCTTTTCCCTCCATTTTTTTATTGTTTGGTTAAAGATGCCATGCTGCATTGGGATCTCCCTTCCTGCAGTGAATCAACATTGTGCCTTGGCCTGCTTGTCTGCCTGATAACACTGTTTTTATTGCAGCATATTAGGCTCCACGTGTTGCCAAAACACAGGATTTATATGTATACAGATTTAGACG
Source organism: Apricaphanius iberus (assembly GCA_028564705.1). NCBI lineage: Eukaryota > Metazoa > Chordata > Actinopteri > Cyprinodontiformes > Aphaniidae > Apricaphanius > Apricaphanius iberus. Next base: position 746,190 of record JAPXFQ010001925.1, read on the forward strand.
GAGAACAAGACTGAACTAGGGATGATAAGGGGACAGAAGATATCTAGGACAATGTTTGGACGTCACCTTCGCTGCCAGCGCAGTTTTGCGCAGCAATAAAGAAAATTTTATTTGGCTTCAGGCTTTAAACACAAAAGTATATTTTAATCTAATTGCTTTCATTTAATACTGAAAAAGAAAAAAAATGTCCCCCTCCTGCTGGTAAAGTAAAAATATAGTTGATTACGGTGCTAATAATGTTATCTTTAACAGTTATTTAGTTATATCATATAGAATAAACAGCAGCTTAAATTAATGCATTTTCAAATAGAACTGCAAGGTATTAGCGGTCATGCAATGTCGATGTAACTGGTAAATATTGTACTAAATGTATGAGTTTTGATTCAATTTGAAATTATTCGTCTATATGACCTTAAATATCCTTAACTCTGCATCAGGTGTTCATCACTCTTCTGCAGTATGAATATTGTGCAACTTGTATTGCAATGACAATAGATTTGACATGTCCTTATCTTCATAACAGAAGTACACTGAGGCCCAAAATTATTTATACTCCTGGCATTTTTAGATTTTACATTATTTTCATTCATTTGAGGCTTTTGTTTCTGATTTGCTAAAAATAAAGTAGAACAGTCTCCAAAAAATAATAAAGAAATATGAAAAGATTTGCTCTTTGAAAAAAAAAAATGGCACGAGGGAGCCAGATGGCTCAAGTGTAGCTTATACAGAGGCTGCAGTCCCCCATTTCAGTGATCCCGGGTTAGATTCTCAGTTCCGAGTCATTTGCTACATATCAATAAAGGCCACAATTGCAACAAAAATCTTAAAGAAAAAAAATTAATGGGCCTTAGTAATTAATGAATTGTATTGGCATTACAGCAATCAAACATGGCTTTGTCCATGTTTTTTGTTTGTACTGTATTAAAAATATAAATATATTCAACATAAATTGAATTGATTTTCTATATATATATGAATTCCCCACTGAGCGATATTAAATGATGTTTCTATTTCTATTTTATTCTATTTGTAATGGTTCATCAGCTGTGATGAGCTCCAGGTCTTTGAGAATTTGTGAGTCATTCCCTTCTCAGATAAAAGTAATGGTTTTGACTTGGCCCCAAAAAACATTATTACTTTCACTCAGAATACAAATGTTAGTCAAATTAGAAGATCAGCTTAAATCTTAATGTGCCAGCGGTAGGAATAAAGTTGGGTTTAAGGTAATATTAGCTGGTTAATTAGTCTATCTGCTTAGGTTGCTACCATGCAGTTGGCTGGCTTCCCACACATGAAGCTTGATCCTTTTAAACTATTATTTCAAAGCAGTGTTGCCCTAATAAATATTATGGATGTGGCTCATTTGTTGTTGATTTTTTTTTTCCACCCAGACATTCCATGTTTTTGTTATCAGAAACATTTCCGAACGGCCCAATTATTTTTATTTTATTTTTTAAGTGAGGGAAAATTGTTGCAGGCTTTATTTCAGCCACCTTAACTGACTGTACACAACAATCTTGCTTATAAGTGTATTTTTTCTTTCAACCAGCTGCCTGCAAGTACTCAGCAACTGGTGGAAGAGGGGGGAGCCCAACAAAAAAAACCCTACATAGTTTAAAACCTCTGTATATGTCGATGCTGGCCGACCCTTGCCTATTTGGCTTGCTTCATACTAACTCTGCACCTTGCATCAAGTTTTGTAGTTTTAGATAATAAAAGTAAGACTGATTCATTGCCTAGTCCATGTATAATTAAACAGTTACTGGGAAATAAAAAATGACGTTTGATTATAAAAACTGCATTAGCTTTTCCAAGTTCAGTTATTTAAGTCCAGACAATCCCAAAACAGTGTTTGTTGCAATGGTGACTAGCTACTGTATAAAACAAGTATGTTTTTATTATTTTTTTATGGTGGGTGTTCAGAAGCATTTTGCTTGTACAGCATGTGTACTGTCTCGTGCTGTCCACACTTTGCCTCATTGACACACATTTGGCTCTCCAGCCATTTGTTTTAACACATTCTCCCACATCAGTATGGCATTTCAGGCTTGGGTGAGGCAGCAGCTGAAAGAGTTGGGCTCCGTTTTCTCCTCCATCCTGCCTCCCAAGGGTACAATTTGTTTACGACTGCTCTGAGAAGCCCCTGAAAATACAAGCCGGTAACAGAAACAAGGCCAGCCGATAGGCACAGATCGATACGGAGTCTAAATGTGTAAAGCAGAACGTGGGTGTGCAAGGAAAAAGAGATGGAGCAGGGCTGAATCAAGAAGGGGTGGGCGGGGGTGAATAGGGAGTGGGGGCTGGATGAAGCTGCAGCATAATTTGTTTGATGAGGACTCTAAAAGTCTTATGTTCGCTAGGGACGTAAAGGCAGAAGGGCGTCAGCGTCATCCGTCAGGAGGCGTGAGTGCCAAGGAGATGGTGATTGGACTGGAGGGAGTGGAGTTAGGAGCAGATGGAAAGGTGAGGAACCAACAAAGATCTGCAAAGATCACATTTCTCTTGACTTTGATCAGAAAATATCTAACATTTTGAAGTATTTGCAAGAGTATTCATACACCTTAAATGTATTTTGGTTTTTCTTAAGCATTTTGTCCTATTACAACCAAAAACCGAAACAAATTTGGGATCCTTTGCGATAGACTAACTCAACATAGTTCATAATAGTGGCAGTGGAAGTAAAATTACATGGTTTAATATATATATATATATATATATATATATATATATATATATATATATATATATATATATACATATAAATAATTAGTGTACTTTGCATCTATATTGAGCCCCCATTACATCCTCCCTAATGAAATCCATTTCTTAAAACTATTAGCTGTATACTCCACAAATCAGACCTTCTGAAGAAAGCCGTTGTTAAAAGGAAGAATTATCAGTAGGAAGCATTTTTAGTTTGGCATAAGCGTGCACAAGGTGGAGGTTCACCTTTCAGGAGAACGAACCTATACTGCTAGAGCTAAACGGTGGTTTAGATTGGAGGCTTCAACGAGACTCCAATCTTCAAGGGGCTAGTTTGCTGCAAATGTTAGATCCAACTGAGAAACTATGGCAAGATAATTATTTAAAGGTTTGGTTGCAATTCAACAAAATTTGAAAATGATTTAGGTGGTATACTACTGAAGGATTTTGCATGTGGATATTTAAATTTTAAAAAAGTTACTCAGGCATATTGTTTTAAAGGCAGATATAAATGGGATTTATGCACTTTAGGATTTGTTTCACTGTACCAACTATACATAAACTGGTGATTTTAATTGGTATTATGCTGTGTAAACATGCATACAAATATACATGATATAAATTGTATAGTTTGAGTTTTTCCTTATATTGAAGAGATATGCACCTTCAAAATTCCACAGGATTAGGTGCTGGATTTTAAATATCTAATATAGAAATATATTGTATTATGGTTAACGTTTGACATGCACACAGTGTGTTTTTCAGTCTACCTAGTTGTTATTTGGTCTGTAGGCTCAAAACGTCATGCTTAAATAATCAATATTGGAGCTTGATCTGGTCTGTTTATCTATTTTTAGGGGTTGTACGCTAAAAAATTTTCTCTACAACATTGAAACAGATTTTTGTGCTACACAAATAGGCCGGGGTGTCTAAGATTTTCCATTCCAAAGTTTTGTTGAAACATTTAGGGATTTTATTGCTCAGACCAACTCTTTTGTGTGCAGACCGTTTCCTACACCCAGTTCTTGTATTCCACTAATGTTCTGGGCGGTCGAAGGAACACCATTGACTCCACGTCGTCCTTCTCTCAGTCTCGAAATGCGAGTCACCGCAGCCTCAGTCTGGGCAGAGCCAATAGCAACCAGAGCAGCTTGGACACAGGTGAGTGAGCTGAAAAGAAGCAGTTCACACGCAAATTCCAACTTCAGGCTCATGCTGTTGTTTGTTGTTGCTCACTGCAGGGAACGAATTTGGAGACTTTCGCGAGTATGACCCCAACCTGCTGGACGACCCACAGTGGCCCTGTGGAAAGCACAAGCGGGTGCTCATCTTTCCCTCTTACATGGTGAGAAAATACTGCGTCTAACCCGGCACTACAAGCAGCAGCAACGACATCCTCGGAGCGGCTTGGGAAGGTTGTTTTCATTCAAAACAAACGAGAAGAGGCTCGTCTCTGCTTTGACATGTAGTCTCAGTATTTCAATACAGCTATTTTTTGACCTTTTGTGCTCAGCCTCCCTCACCAACCAGAAACGATAACACCGGAAAGATTTGTCTAAAGTTTATTTCTGAAAACTCAATTTACATTTTATCAGCTATTTTTTATGTTTTCAGACCATTTCTAATCACCAAGGTCAGTGCTGCAAGTCTTCCCCTGTTATGGAAAGCAGTAAATGAAACACTTTGTCTCTGCTGTTTTTTTAGCTTCTCGAAAACTTGTCCTGTTATTTATTTTTTTCTTCCCAGAAAAGAGCGGATGTTTTATAGTGCTTGAGGAAAAGGGACTGCATGTCCAAACTCCCTCTTCATTCCTTCCTGTTTTCTGTCGTTGCTTCGCTGACCTGCAGAATGAACAAGGACTGATATAATTATAATGTCTGTCAAAGCCACTTTCTCTTCCTTCGATAGCAAAAGGCAGCATCTGGCAACAATAGCTATTGTGTTTACTACAAGTGCATTCTCTGCATTTCAAGAACAGGGGCTACTTGGTAGGCAGCTTAAAAGCAAATGTGTGGTTCTTAATTGATGTACAGATTTTTATAAAAAGCAGAACAACTTTATAGGACTGAATTATATGCTAAATAAATGGGTTTAAAAGAGTTTTCAGGGTTTTTTTCTAGTTTAGTTAAAAGTTTCACTCAATTTATAGCAAAAATGCTTTGAAAAAAGCTCATTATTTTCCTTTATCTTATCAATTATGCATACGTGTCATGCACATATGAGGATGTTAAGTTACCCACAAAGAGGGATAGATGACTTTGATAGTCTTTTTTTCTTTCTTTTTTTTTTGCCTTCCAGACCACAGTCATTGAATACGTCAAGCCCTTTGATCTCAAGAAGGACATGAACGAGACCTTCAAGGAAAAGTTTCCCCACGTCCGGCTCACTCTAAGCAAGATACGGAGGTAAACAAACCAGAAAGTCAAGAATTGACGTTTTTTTATTTATTCCCACAATTAAGGTTAAATTGGCATGAAGTTAGGATGTGTTGCTTCTAGTTTATTTTAATCAACTTTGCCTTTTGTATCTCCTCTTCAAATGTAAACTTTTCCATAGCTTGAAAAGAGAAATAAAAAAACTGGCGCAGGATGAATGCGGGTATGAGGAGCCGACTGTGGCCATGGCTTTCGTCTACTTCGAAAAACTCGTTCTTCAAGGCAAGCTGAACAAACAAAACCGTAAACTCTGCGCTGGAGCCTGCATCCTCCTGGCAGCCAAGGTTGGCGGTGACCTTAAGAAGCATGAGGTCAAGCTTCTTATAGATGTACGTCTACCCATCAACTCAAGCATAAACCACCCAAAAATTGTGGTTTTAATGTAAGGTCCCTTTAGAGGGGAAACATCTAGTCTTTTTCATAATAATTGTTAAATCCACTAAGGAATATATATTTTTTTTTTACTGCATTCAGTTTCAACACCATTTGCTGGCTGGTTTATGAAACACGGCAAGCTCAAGCAAGAGCAAACATGCACGGGCAGATAAAGCTGAGGGTAGAGGAAAAATTACTTGCTTTTGCTTTACTTTAAAAAAACACTTTAAGGTTTAAATGGAAGAATTTTCTAATATTTGCTCAATGATCTCAGATAAAAAAGTATTGGAAACATCAAAGATATGGTCTCATAAATTCTAAGGAAAAATACTGACAGTCAGCAAAGGGCGTTCAGAAGTTTCTCCATTTCAAGATCAGCAGAAGTGAGGAGTTTGCTGCAAGAGGTTCATTTTGGATGGAAATCCAGGTATGTATTAAAGAAACATAAAGAATTAAAACTTAAGAGTATTAAGGGTGTGTCCCACATATGAACATTTTTCAATCTGAAAGTCCCCCTTGAACTTTTTTTTACATTTTGTCACATTAAAACCACAAACTTGAATGTCGGGATTTTGTTATAGATCGTGAGAGTCTAAACTCCAGTCGTCCTGAGCTGGTGACCTGCAACTTTTGCATGCGTCTCTTCTTCAACTCACCTGAATTACCTAATTAGATCATTAGCGGGACTCTTGGGAAACTTGGTGACATGCTGAGGCTTCAGGAGTTTTGGCCGAGAGAGACACTTCAAAGTTGCAGGACAAAACCGCTTGGGCTTGGAGTTTGAAAAAGCTATTATAGAACAAACAAAGTAACGCATAATTGTGCAGTAGAAGGAACACAATGGGGACTCTAAGTATCCTCCCCTTCCAGTCGGCCCATGGGTCCCCTGGACGAAAAAATAATGCATGAAAGTCAATGGAGAGATAAGTTACTTTCTGGTCTGCTTTGTCTTACGTCCTGAATCACACATATGTTGTACCTCAATTTAAACTATAATTAATGGTGTGTGTTTCGACCATTGTGATTTGGGATTTATTTGATTGTAAATATTCGCAATTAAAATGCCTACAAATCAGAAGTCAGAAGTTGCATATATGACGTAACGGAGCTATCGCCAGCTAGTACTAGCTAGTACGTAAAAATCACAGAGACCTCCCGCATGCTGCCTCTCACACCACCTACTGCAGTTGTAGTCCACTAAGTGTTATCACCGAAAACCTAAACTTTTGCCGCTGTTCGAAAATCAGCGTTTTCTCTGCATCAAAAAATGTCTTTAAAATTCACAAACATCATATGTTCGATCCATGGCGCATTTCAAACAGGATCAGAAAAAAAACTTTCTTTGCTCCATTGACTCTCATTGACTTTTTTTATTTAACATTAGGGGACCCGTGGACCGGAAGTAGAAGGGCGTGACTTGGGTTCCCCGGACATTGTTTTCAAAATGTCTGCAAATAGTTCATTTACAGTACATTTGTTGGGTTTTTCAGTCTAAACTAACATTACTGTTTTAATGATTTAGGCTAAAACAAAGCTGGATAGACTGTTAATAGAACCTATATGGATATCACCTATATAGAACTTAATATAATGTATTTTACATATCCAGGGTCAATGTTGTTGTTTTTTTCACGAAGTACAACGAATGAATCTTGCCTTTAATTTTAGCTCTGATCTCCCTAAAGAAAATATAATAAAACTATCTTCAGAATTCATCTATTTTGTAAGAGAAGTCAACTTGCTGGCTTACTTGTAAAAAATGTTTTCTGGCAGAAAACTAGCACTGCATAGCGTCCCCTGTGTGTAATTTTATCTGACTGGGAATCCAGTTATCAGAGGTTTGTAAAAGAACATTTGTTAGGTCATAAAGACAACAGACAGGTCAGTGGTAAAGTTGTAAAGAAGTGCTCTGTTTGATCAATCATCTGAAAATGGAAAGAGTATGGGTGCAAACCTCTCAATAAAACCGAAGGCTGGGCAAAGAGAGCATTAATAAGAGAAGCAGTCATGAGGGTCATGGTAACTCTGGAGGAGCTGCAGTGATTCACAGCTTATGTGTCCTGTAATGTGAATTCTCTTGGCAGAAACTGGAGGAGCGATTCCGAGTGAACCGCAGAGAGCTGATCGCGTTCGAGTTTCCTGTCTTGGTAGCGCTGGAGTTCAACCTACACCTGCCAGAACACGAGATCATGCCTCACTACAGACGGCTACTGCAGACTTCTTAGCATTGGTAAACCATCAGGAGGATAGCAGCTGGGTTCTCCTGATATTCCCCCAACCTCATTCATCATTCTCGTCCACTCCCAGTTCTGACCACTGCAAATGAAACTCTTCCACTCATTTCACTACGATTCGCCAAAAAAGACTTTTATTTTTAGTTTTTGACATTTACTACATGGAATTTTTTTACCAATTTGTATGTTTAATCTGCTTTTTCTTCATAACTTTATCAACTTTCTCTTGTTGATTAGGAGAATGTTTTGTTTTATTTTTTAAATATTGTTCTGCCTCTACATAAATCTTATCTCTCATCTTACCTCGTAAACTGCATTACATTTTCAAACAAAAGCCTTTTTTAAAGCTACAGTTTCTAGCAGGACTGTTATTCCTTGGGAGGGACTCATCTTTACGAAAGTCTTTGTAATAAAAGGGCACTTTTTGGCATAACAGAAGATTTTTTTACCAGAAGAACAATAAGCTAAACATCCGTAATTTTATTGGACCTTTGATTTGTTTCGTTCTTTCAGAACACTTTCTAGCCAGAAAAAAATCAGAATGAAGTTTCCTAGTATTTGAACAGGGGCAGAAAAGATGCGGCCTCCTTTTCGTTCGGATCGTTTTCTACCACTTAAATGCTTGCAGATTCCCTGAGGCCAGACACGCTTTTATCAGTGTCAGTTTTCCTGTGCTCTATGTTAGAGTGTATTGCTGGCACGTTTATGGTGCTGTGTTGTGGGAGCTGTTAAAAATGCCATTAACCAGACACAGCTGGCAGTGGAGTGCTAGTTCGTCTAGGGGGAAGCGTTGGGATGCAAATATATCTACCCTGCTGAAGTGTCCTTGAACAAGACACCGAGGTTCCTACAGACATAAAGAGACGTTTGTTTTAGCCCACTGATCACCTCCGTGAGGAATCTGTTTAAAACCAGGGCCAAGGCAGGGAGCGTAGAAAAGTTGGATCAAAGATTTGCTTTAACTTGAATGTGTTGCTTTGAAATGTGCAATTTCCTAACATTTTTCTTTCTTTTAAAAAAAATCAACATTCAGCTGTGTAACAATAGCTTTTCTGGTGTGTTCTTAATAAGTCTTTAAAATGTCTCACACATTACCAGAGTTCTGAGAGGTAACTGCATTAGAAGTGCAAAATAAATCTGCTTGTTGGTGCTGCTCTATGGATGGATGGTGTTTAAGAGTGAAGTGGTAATAAAAGAAATTTTCTTTTTGTTTTTTAAAGGAAAAAAACTTCTGTCTGCAAGCCCAAAGATTTTGCTGTATGATGCACTCAGAGTACTCTGTGAGTAAGGACTCATGGGTGACATGTTTAACCTGTGTATGTTTGTAAATAGACATCTCTTTGCTTGTGTATCTGAATTAATTCAATAAAACTTGAATAAACTATTTATAGAAACTTTTTTTTTTCTTACCGTGCATGCGCTTTGGACATCTGCACGTTTTATAAAGTCAACAACATTAGGATTTTGTGTGATTGACCAATAAACCACTTCAGAATCATGATACGGAAGAAAAATAATACATGGATTTAAAAATAGTTTTCAAAAAATGTAACTTTCATCTGATACCTTCCCCCCTTTAAGACTCTTGAGTAAAATCTGATGCAATTATCATCAGAAGTCCCCTAATTAGTAAATGTGTGACGACAGCAAAATACTTCATCCTGTAGATATGTAAAACTCATAAGGACATACCCCAAAAGCTCTTATCAAAATAAGAGTTCTACATTCTTCTGATTCAGAGAGACTGAATGCACAGTATTCAATCCCTTCTAGCTGTTGCCCTCTACAGGAACATAACCTGCATAAATAATTTCCCTTCCTCTTCATAAGTATAAATTCATGTTGGTTTGTAGGACAACACATATAAAATTGTTTTTGTGACATAATAAAAAAGTGAAAACATTTTAGAGGCATTAATACTTTTGCTTTATCCATGAATGAGGATGTTGTCAGAAGAAGAGAATGCATAATAAGACCGAATGCCTGGAGATGGGAGCATTCAGCATATCAAGATCATGTGTGATTCACAAAATAATTGCCATAAAAATCACACCAATGTTAAAAACATTTGTCTAAAAGGTATTTAATATTAAGAGGAAAAACTGTAAAATCAGGTTCAAACTGTAGGATAATACATTTTGAAAGGATTCCATAAAAGATGCAGCTTAGTCAGGTTTTCAGAGTTTGGAAGGTGTCAAACGAAACATTTTCCCATAAAAATGGGATAATCCATTTAGTCACTCCAAAACAAATGATGGTAGAATGTTATCTAAGTTAATTTAAAAATAATAATTACAAGTTAGCTGTATATCAAATGAAATAAAAAATACATACTCCATAGAAAGAAAGTATTGGAGGAAAATGTAATTTACCCACAGAACATACGAAATTGCTTGCACAGAAACCACAAATCATCTTTTTCAGATCAAAAAAGTTTTTCAATCTTAAAAAAATAAGATGTGCCCCCAAATGTGGACTTACTACAATTGTAAAACTGCACGTAAAATGTTAATTCATCAAGACAAAACCCGATTTTAAGACTTAAAACATATTTACAAACTTGTAGCTGCATTTGTTGAAATCTGCTTGATCCATTCACACTCAAGCAACTAAGACAGGTTAGACACACCCTGACCTTTGCTCATAAAAAGTCTTGAGAGGTGAGGATCCGAGGAGTTTATCAGATGTCTCAAATACTCCTATAAAACTCGACAGCTGTATTCATGTTCATCTTAAGACAATCTGTAATCGCATTAGTGTAACAGATGAATGGATTATTTTCTAAGTAACCCTGTGAAAGTAGCTCCTGATGAGGCCAGTTTTCAGCTCCGGTGTTGCCACACTTAAGGCTGAACCAGTCCTAAAAGTCTGCCAAACTGGGGAGGTTTTTCACAGATCTACTTGAATCACTTTTTTCTACCTGTTCCGCTGTCACTCTGAATGAATGCTCATCATCCCATTAGGTTGAAATTTCTTCTATTCCAACAGGAGCTCCTATTGTGTATATGTAAGAAGAAAGGGTGGGTCTTTTGGGTTTTTTATCACATTCTCTAGCTCACAAATGTCTGCTCTACATTTGTTTCACATTCATGTCATCATATTTTATTGGGATCTTATCTAATTATACTCCAGTGATTATTAATCAGAGAAGAAGACAGGTGTTTGTTAGTAACTAGATGAGCAGGAAAGATCAACAGCTCAAGTAAGAGAATCTATCTGTGATGCACTCAACTAATCTGTTTTTTTTGTAGGGATGACATGAAGAAAGTTATTAAAAGTTCCATTTACTTTAATCATTTAGCAGCAGAGCAAACGTAAAAAAAGGTTCTCTGGTCAGATGTAGTAAAATTAAGCCTTATGACCTCCAACCATGCCTTTACGTAAAACATGGTGGTAGCATCATGAGGTGAGGATGCTTTTCAGTAGGGACAGAGAAGCTGACAGATTTGTTGGGTAGATGGATGAAGCCCCAAAAATTACACTCCTGGAAGAAAACTGTTAGAGGCTCTAAAATACTAGAGAAGAAGTTACAATTTTTATCTTAAGACATGCAAAGCTTGTGGAGACACAGTCCATAATGGACCTGCACCTCAAACTATACCATGGGACTGTTCTTTAAAGTAATTAACAAAATTTGTAAGATCATGATTTAAATCCCCTCCACTTCATTCACCACTGTGTTTTGGTCTATCACCTAAAATCCCAATAAAAGACAATTATGTTTGTTGTTGCAATGAAACAAAATTCAAAAAATAATCATTTGTTTGCAACATATCATCATTACAGGCAAAAACAAATCAGAAAATTAAACTTGTAGAATAAATTATATTTGTTTCATTTTTTCAGAAGTTGTACTCCTGTAATCATCTAGATCCATGATTCTCAAACTGTGGTACATGTACCACCAGTGGTACTCAAGCTCTCCATAGTGGTACTTGGAGGAAAGTTCTAAATATTTTTTTGAAAATAAGATTAATAAAAAATGTATAATTCAAATAGTGTAGCTATGGCTGGTAACAAATACCAATAAATAATCCTTATTAGGAGTAAATAAGCCTCCTTTGTTAATTGTCTATAGTTAAAAAGATAAGCCTTCTCTACTGTATGTTTAGGCTGATCAAGATTGTGGTATTTGGAGGACTTGACATTGGTGGTACAGTGGTAAACAAGGTAAAAAGTTTGAGAAATACTGATCTAGATGCTTTTGTAGCTCAAAGCAAAAGAAAATACTGAGATCAGGACAGAGTTCAGAAAGAAAATGAAGAAACAAATGCTGCTGTTTTTGTAATAAACCCGCCATAACCCTTTTGTCGTCACAGTCTAATAATCAAGAAAGATTTTTTAGAAAAAACTGAGACATTAATTAGGTTTCATATCACACATTTGTTTGGATTTTTCTAGAAATCATTGCACCTGCTGTTCTGATGCAACTTGAGAGGTCAGTTTCTCACCAAGTGGGAGCTGTCCTCTGCCTCACACACATCCAACGTAAACAAGGCCCGCAATCACACCAGTCCCGTGCTGCCTTCAAAACAAACAAGTCGGGCCCAACGGTGGGTGAACACTATGGCTTAGTCCCACTCTATTCAGGGCCTAATTCCCCCCTCACTGTCCCATTAAGCATGCTATTGACAGCCCTTCCTGAGTCCAGATCACACATAAGTGACCCTCATTGTGAAAATATGTGTTCCATCGTTGAGATGAGTCCATCGCTTTTCGTGTTAAATCAACAACACGGCACTGAAATGGCATGTTTGCACCATTCTTGTCACAATACAGTGACTCAGATTTTTGGGTTTTTTTTTACCGCAAGCAGTTTGTAAACATTGCTGCTGTGGCTATTTAGCTGCTGCCCAACAAAAACATATCTTGATTTTCTTAAAATTCCACGACTTTTATTTTGCAATAACTAAATTGTTTTCCCAAGACTTGTCTGAGGTCAGCAGGGGTGTAAAGCCTGAAAATATGATCCTCTCTCAAGCCAGCTACCTAATCCCTTTTGTTCCAACCCAAGGTTCCCTTTTGTTCCAACCCAAGGTTCAACTGAGCCCAGCGTAACCGAAAACCACTGACGCAAAGCAGACATTAAACACTTCTAATTGTTATTTATTGATGGATCTCGGAATTAAATAATAATAACACTATTAAAAGAAATACTGACATCCATTTCCTGTATACTGAACAGATGAGAGTTTTATCACTGAAACCTTAAGATTACTAAAGATTTTATCTTAATCATCAGCACCCCGAAAGGTGCAGATTTTGAAGCAGGTTCTCATTTCTTTTTCGTATTTGACCATCTGGGCTTCTTTGCATCCACCGGTACCAGGGACATCAGAACCGCTGGAACCATGAGCTGATGAATACAGAGACCCCCCAGTTTCAAACAGGATGCAGTTCTCATCTGACACAGACTTTTACACTAAAATCAGCCCCTAAATCATTAGTGTTCATATTGTCTGTGTACTTTAAAGGGAAGTGCTGTAATGTTTTTTTGTTTTTTTTTGCAACCTGGACCTTATTTTCAGCATGCATTACATTCCTTTACTCAACCAGACAGGTTTGGAGCTACTTAGAGTCCTTCGGGAGAAGTTTACATCCATTCCCGATCAGCATGTATCAATATAATGGGAGTTAATGGGGGCAACCAAAGTGCAACCTATAAAAATGGGATGATCGGCCACAAAACTCCTTCATTTCACCAATGTTTTGTTATGAATCACTAGCAATATTCTGAGAGTTCGGAGCATCTCAGAGGTGCTACGTTGTTCTCTTTTTGGCTGTTTTTACATTCTTTTAATCCATCTACATTGACACACAATTTCAATTATGTCACTTCCATGCGGCATCCCAGTTGTAGTCTGAGCAGAGCTTTCACTCTATGCTTGATTGTGGCCGGTTAGACAGAACTTGCTACTGCAAACAACATGTTGCGCATTTGCATGTTTCCGAATTGTGCTAACTGAATGACTAATTTCAGTTCATTTCAGTTTATTTACATAGCGCCGTTTCACAACAGATGTCATCTAAAGGCACTTTACAAGAAGAGTTATTACAATACAATGTTTAATTTAAAAATTAGAGAACCAGAGAAGATTGCGTCGAGTAATTCTCAGCAATCCCTCACACTGAGCAAGCATGAAGCACAGTGGAAAGGAAAAACTCCCTTTTAACAGGAAGAAACCTCCGGCAGAACCAGGCTCAGCATAAGCGGTCATCTGCCGAGACCGTCTGTGGTTTCGAGAATACAGAACAGAGACACAGAATGAGCAACAGAACTGATGCAGAAGTTTGTTGCAGGACGTGGTGAACTTTCCGTCACTGCAATGCCATCTTAGTCAGGGTCGTCAAGCAGGACGGGTCAGGAGCACCTACTGTAGGAAGAGAAAACAGGTTAGCGCTTGAACTGACAGCACATCATGCAGTTGGGGAGAAGTAGGAGAGAAAGTAGGAACAGACTCTAATAATGTCCACCAACAGCCTAGCCTAAAGCAGCATAGCTACTAACATTACCTGTCTCCTGACTAACTGGACTATGTTTAGCTTCCACAGGTTCCCTTTCCACAACCTATATACAGCTGCAATGACAGCCCGCTGCGACGTCATCGAAATTGCTAGTAAAATTGGTTGGATATATAGATATACGCAGCGATGAACTGGCGACCTGTCCAGGGTGTACCCCACCTCTGGCCCGTTGACAGCTGGAGATAGGCACCAGCCCCTCGTGACCCCTTGAGTTTAGAAAATGGATATATGGATGGATATAGATATATGCTGATCATAACTTGTCTGGGTGAGTAAATGAACATAATGCATGCTATAAATAAGTCCCAGGTTGCAAAAAGGTTAATGGGTGGCTGAGGGTTCAAATCATCAATCAAATATCAGAGAGAGATAATGTGAGTAAAAACAAAGATGCTTTTAACTTACCACGACCAGCCTTGATTTAAAAAAAAGAAAATAACACAGAACCTCTCTGACAGCATGAAGTAAGATGAAAAATCTCTTACAGCAACACATCCTGTCCCGATCTAAAGAAATTCTAGATCAGATCAAAAACAAAGTCCTTGACATCTGTCAGCCTATAAATGGTTAGAAAGCCATTTGCAAATTGGGTCTTAAAAGAACCACAGTGAGAACCATTATCCACACCTGGAGGAAACATGGTACAGAGAATCTTCTCAGTAGACGCAAACTCATCAAAATTACTTCAGTAGGTGTATTGTTCTTTCAGTATTATCGATATTACCAATATTTGGGTTAGTCCGCTGTAAGCCCCAATTACTTTACTAACCTATATAATACTGAGCTGCTATTCTTTGGTTTGTAGGCTTTACTAGGCAAGGCAATTTTATTTATATAGCACACTTTCAATACAAGGCAATTCAAGGTGCTTTACATGATTCAGTGATAATGATACCAAATACATGATTACAGAAGCATGAGTAGAGAAACTATATCTTTTTTGCCTTCAATTCTAGATTTCATTTTGCTTTACTAAACTTTTTATTGCTTAAAAATCATCTTTGCATTCATACATCAGGTTGAGCTTAAGTTAAAGAGTTACTTTCATTTCTCACACGTCAGGAAAGACTGCACTGCTCATACTGTGTAGTGCTCCCCTCCTCTGCTTGCAGTGTTTTTCATGCCTCACCAAACTAGAATACCCTCCTCTGTTCAGTGTGTCTGAGCCTTGATGGAACACAAGGAACAGGTCAGAGTCTAGGAGAGAGTGGGGAGCCTCTCCCTTCTTACATAACAGCCCTCTGGCAACCTGCACAAACTCTCCTGTAGACAGCAGCACAGACCTGCAGAGGAAATTAATATTTTAATCACTCAGTCACACTGAAAGGACAGTCACGCTCCCACAGGGGAGGAAGATAAATAAGTCATGAACCTGCGCGGTTGTGCGACAACAGGGCTGAGGAGACAGTCAAAACAACAAATAGTAAAAGGAAGTGGACAGCCTTCAATTTGGCAGCAACTTTCAGATAGGATGAGTCAAATCAATGACATGATCCAATTAACTGGGTTTCCTTAGAACAATTTAAAACTGATCGGACTAACGAACGGAATGATTAATTAGAATGTATGTACAATCGAATTTGAATTGTTTTTCTTATAACGTGTCTCGACATGACTTGTGTTGTGAATTAGTGCTACATAAACTGAATTGAAGTGAGTGACTTTATAGCCTCCCATGATTTTGGGAAGCAATGCCAGAATGTGGTCTGTTACCATGGAAATCAACCAGCTTTATTCTAACTGGTTATACATATCTTTCTGCTGATGAGGCAACTACAGCACTTGCAGCCCTGCAGAAAATTAAAGTAAAAGCACTGCCAGCCTCTCAGAGTCAGAAAAATGAGGTAACTCCCACTAAAGATCACTGAGAGCTCATGCAGATGAACGGATTCAGGCGCCACACTGTGGTTAGACTCAACAATTTCAGTCATGGTGTAGTAAAATCTTTGTGTGGCTATAGAGTAAAAAAGAGAAAAGCACACAAAGTAATGGAAATATAAAAACACATCAGAATAAATTAGTCCATGAATTAGACTGTGTCATTAGAAAATGTGAATCTTCAGTGGTAAAGGCTACCCCCTGAAGGGATAAGCACACATTAGCAAAACAATGAGACATGTCCAAACTTTTTGCATTTGATCCAGAATCATCAAGTCAAAAGTGTCCATGGGCCACATTTTTTTTCTCCATAAAAATAATTTCTGCTTTTTACCTGCTTAAACTTAAATGAAATTTTATACTTTAATGAAACAAATGAAGTAGGAGTTCTTGTAGAAAAGACATTTTTAAAGGATTATAGATAAAACTTTTTAAAAAGACTCCTGTTTTCAAATATTTCGTAGGGGCTAATTTTAAAGCAAAAACCTTTTTTTTTCTCAGCAGAAAGAATAGGGTTTGGGTTAGTCTTTCTTTGAAAATGTTATTTTTAGCTATGCCTTGTTGTCTCAGTCTGCTTTTGCGTTAGCTGTTTACACCATGAAATTAAAAAGAAACCAAAAAGAATATGATTGTTAAAAGATGCCTAATTTTATGTACATTGAAACGTTTTCTGATCTTTTTGTCAACAAAAAAGATGCCCTTATTAAAGAAAGTCTCCATCTGCATCAATCAATGTGCTATGGTGCAAAATGCAGAACGTACCAATCTTAAATGTTAAAAGGCTCTCCAGATTCGGTCCAAGGGCCGTAAATGCCCCTGGGCCTCACTTTGGACACTCCTGCCTTAAGAACAGAAACATATTAAAAGAGGCTTAAATATAAGCTGTGGCTGTATCATAACCTGCTCATCTTTTTTTTTTGTTATTCCAAGACAGTGAAACTGGAAACAATTATTGATTCATTAGTAAAAGTGTGGCAGCAAAGTGAATTTATTTGCAAAAAAAATGTGTAATGTATACTTTTGACATATTTTCAAATTAATTTTAAATGTCAGACAACTATAACCTGAGTAAATAAAATATAAAGTTTTCCAAAAAAGAAAATTACTCAGTGGAAAAACAATCCAAACCCACTTTGAAAAAAGTAACTTGCCGCCTTGTTAAATTGTGAATTAACTGCAGTCAACCACATTTCTTGGCTCAGTTTCACTAACCCTACCCAGCCCGATTACTGTGAGCTGTAGAATCAAGGAAAAAAACTGAAAAGACTTGAGAAGTTTTGATAAAATATCCTTTTGACTGAGAAGACAAAAATGTTACTTGTTTGGAATATTTGGAACCCGTTATAGTCAGTCAAACATGGAGATGATAATGAGACAAGCTGGGAGGGCTTGTGCTCCTCCAGACACCATCCCAATTTCAGACCTTTTGAAAGAAAATATGCAATTAAACCAAGAAGATGCCAAATAAAGGCTCTTATAGTAAGTATTTTAAACATTTTAGTAGGCATGTTTAATACATCTTCCCTAGGTTAATCCGCTTTAGTACTTCATTCAACTTTTGGGTTGACATGTGGTGTAAACTACTTGGGTTGACATGTGGTGTAAACTTCATGTCAACAACTCTGTTTTAAATGTATTTACAGACACTTTCTGTAATTATTTTGCCTATTGTAAGTGCATCCACACAATTGCATCAGCAGATTTAAATAATGTAAAAAAAACAACAACATGCGGTTCAGGTAATTCAAATACAAATTAAACAAGATGCAACAGAAGAGGACACTGTGCAATTGAACAGATAAGAGATAAGACAAGCTTTGCATTGTTTTTGAGTAATTTAATAAGTGTTAAAAATGGTTAAAAACTAAAGTATCCCATGTTTTTGCTCTTTTTTTCTTCCAATGTCAGATATGATACGGAAACACACGACACAACTATAACAATATTGTTTTGTCCACATACAGATGCAGCTCTTTCTCTGATACCAATTATTACTCCATCTGCAATAAGTAATAAAAACAATGAATGGTTTATAGCTCCAACAGAGTGAACACCGCTAGAATGTTAGACATGTTGAGGTAAAAGTGAGGCATATAAACGATAATTTAAAGCCTTGATTGGTCACATAGGGCTTAAATCATCCGAAAACAGTAGGTTTTGTTTATAGGTACCTCTAACATTATGGAAGAAGTGGTTCAAAGATAATATACAGCAAAGCAATGTTAATAGTTAAAACAATAATTTAATGGCAAATCTCAAAACTGCGTCAACTGCAATGACCATAGAACAAATTTTAATTAGTCCTGTTAGCTTTTTACAGTTCTTTCATACATGTTTTTTTTTTTACCTCTTTCATTTATAATGCTACAAATTTTTTAGATCAGTAACCACAGAACAAACCAGATATGTGTCAATCCAAGACGTTCAGTCCTAATAAATCTTCAAAAAGGACACCTGTAAGTTGGCGTGACCTAAAGTGAAATTTGGTGTTTGGTAATGTAAACAGCTCACCAGTTTTAAAATAAATAAACTGAGGAAAAGGTGGGAAGGATAGCGAGACGCAGCTTCTACAGGGCTGGCTGTATGTATCTAGACATTTTTTTTGTTAGGTTTAGAATAACTGACCTGAAAAAATAAAAGAAAATGAGAAGGTGTGTTTTAAAAAAATCCACATCAATGTAGATTTTTTTAAAGAATTCCTAATCTAACAGAGGACGATCTGTCTAAAAGTGTCACCATCTTCAGATGAGAAAGCTGACCTGCTTCCCAGGTGTTGCAGGCAGATCACCATCATTACTGATTCCACTCAATAAAGGACTTGCAATATCACCTACTTTTAGAAATTCTTAACTTTTTTGTGGCAACAAGAAATATTTCATACATTGTTAATCTGGTCTGAACATTTTTATAAAAACTGACCAGTTTTACCATTTTAAATTTCCCCTGAAACAAAAGCTCTTTCCAGAGTTTAACAGGCAGAGGAACTACCTGCGTCTCTCCATCAAGGTGTCTGTTCCTTGGTGTGCAGTTTAAGCTGCAGGTATTAAAGTCTTGGCCTGTAGTGTCAGGGGGGCGACGACAAAGATGAGAGCTGTTTCAGTGTCTTAAGTCTTCTGAGGAAAAATCGATCTGTGCTCTTGGACATGGCCTTCCTCTCGTCCAAAATCATTCCTGAGTTAAATCCATGCATAGTAGCTGGGATGATGATGTGTGTCAACGGATGCCGAAGCAGCTTGAGCCCACACCCGCGCACAGTCCCTCACAGGCAGTTAGGTAATTAGTTTGCTCGTCGTCTCAACAGGTTAGCTAGTGTTTGATGAGGGACTCCCTTTCTGTGCCGGCAAGACGCTGGTTAGCTGCAAACACCTTCGCCTTGTTAGCCGATGGACCTTTAGAGAGGATTAAAATGTAAGTAAATCACACTGGTGTAACATCGAGTTCAATACTGTTTAGACCAGAAATGTATACACACTTAAAGCCATGATTGTGTTATCAATTTGAAACTTTTGACCATTGTAAGCGGCTCTTTTTAAAGGGGGGCATGATCACATGACATACAAATTTAATTAGTTTGGAGCTTATACACATACATTAACAAACGGTTTAATATTTGGCCACATTTCCAACAGGGTTTAAGCTTTAGAGGCCATAATAAACCCTAACTGTCACCATTGACGAAAAAAAAAAATGACGTTCATGAACAGCTTATGGCTCAAGCTTGCCACAAACAAAGAAAAATTTTTCAATAAATTTGCTGTGACTAATAGTATGAATGGATGCCTTGTCGGCAATTTATATATGGAATATTTCTTTTCCTCACACTCCTGTTTCAGGGGGTTAGAGGTCCTTTCTGTGGCTAATCCAGGCAATGGGAACTGAAGATCATCATCATGTGCAGCATTCATATCCCACTCAGAGTGGCCAACCATATTTGGTGAATGGCCTGCACTCGCATAGCGCTTTTATTATAGTCTTGAGGATCCAAAAGTACTTCACACTGCATTCAGTCAACAAAACACACATTCACACAGGCGAATGACTGAGACTAATGGAGCCAGGGCTCGAGCCAGCAACCTTTTGGTTATAGGACAAGCTCCTACCTCTGGAGCCACAGCAGTGGAAGATGTGTTGGTGGCATACCAAGTGTGTGACCTCTCTATAATTTGTTCAGGGACCTTTATCAACCAAAAAAAAAAAAAAGGAAGTTGTACGATGTGTAACATTACTTACCAATATAGCTTAGAAGAACTGGGAGGAAGATGAGGCCGTGCGCTGCCCCGAGCAGCACCATGGCCAAGTACATCCTGAAGTAGAACACCTGGAAGATCTGCGACTTGGAAAGCGCCAGGATTAAAATACCTCCAAACTTTGTTAATGTGATTCCACTGAACACCTGTCAAGATGAAATAAAAATAAAAACTTAGAATATTCTAAAAATAAGTAATACTAACCCCTACTTTCCACCGGGTGCGTACCGTCTACGAAGTGAAGTACACAGCTGATAGCCGCTGCTATAGTCAATTGGTCTGTTTTCACTGGGCGCAAAAATAAGATATTTGCAGATTTTCAATTGCTTATCTTTTGTTTGTCTATATCTATTGCATATATCTATTGTTTTTTTTTAAATCACGTGTGATGAAAATTTTATCTCTGATGTGGAGAATCATCCAGTTTATATTATATCAGTAATGATTTTTTAAAAGGACTACGTGAAAAAGGAGAAGGCATGGACAGAAATATTTGCAGTTTTGGGAGTCGATGGGAAGGCAATTGCAATTGTTCTGTGATTTTTTTCGATCTCCCGGGACTAGCTGCGTGGAATACATTCGCTTCCGGGGCGGGGGCGGTTTGGGGGGGGACGCGCTGTTGAACTGGAGAGTAAAATTTGTCCATTACCTGACGCATCGCTTACACGTCCTATGGAAAGCAGGGGTAAAAACACTCTTTCCTTTAACCATACCAAAAAATAAAATAATAATAAAACAAACTAAGTGTTATAAAGTTTTAGAAAAAAGAATTTATTTTTTTACCAGAAAATTTATTTATTTTTTTTAAAGGAAGGTACATAGAATTCACTTCATGTCATGGATTTAACAAGGCTGCAACTTACGGAGCTGCCCATATGAGCCAAGGCCTCCTCGGCCCGCTCCACTCTGTTCTTCCTCACACTGATGGAAAATGCTCGCACAATGTGACTGCAGAACTCCACTGAGATGCCACAGCTCTGCAAACAGAATAAAAGAAAAAAGCCTTTTGAACAAAAAATCACACTTCTGCTTTTTAAAGATAACATGTGGTCATCTTTAACCTCTAGCTTCTTTTTGGTCATTCTGACTATTTGGGATCATAACTGTTCATGTGACATTTTTAGAACGAAGTTCATCGAAGTTTAACAGTTTACATATATATTCACAGTGCTGTAACAAAGTATTTCCCCCTTTCACGGATTTCCTGTTTATTGTAACATGTAAATGTTTGAGATTTAAAAAAAAATCTTAATAAAGATGAACTGAGTAAAAACAACATGCAGTTTTTAAAGGATAGAGAAACAACCAACCTGGCCCTACATGTAAAAGTAATTGCCCTCCAAACCTTGTAACTGATTGTTTCACCCTTGGCAGCGACAACCATCATGCAGTTTTGGTAACTTGTAGATTCGGATTGAGATTTATTCCGACATTTAAACATTTAACAGATGACGACATAAATAAACAAAGTCTGAAATGGAATAGGAAGAAGCTAAAGCATATTGCGCCTAGTGAGACTTTAAAGTATTGAGGGGACTATTTGGCCTGCACTTCTCTGACGAATATGTTGTTTCGACACATTGGAGGGTTTCGTGCATTAAAAGCCTGTTTAAGACAAGAGGAAACCATCTTAATCAGATTTAGGTCCAGACTCTGACTATGCCACTCCAAAAACATACTCCGTCTTATTGAGCTATTCACAAGTGGACCTCCTGGAGTTCTTCAGATCATTGTCCCATTGCGTAACCCAATCACACTTGAGTTTAAGGTCACAAAGTGACCTTAACATCACTAATTACCAGCACATTCTTATTCAGGATTTATTTTTCTGATCAAATACAGCAAGTTGTCACAGTCTTAAAGAAGCAAAGCAGCTCAAGACCATAACAAAGTCACCATCATGTTAGACCGAGGTCCTTACTGACATTGTCTTAAGTTCAGAAATCCTCCACTATGGAACTAGCAGAGCCTTCCCGAAAGGCACACAATGTGGTTTTTGTTGAGTTGCAGCTGTTTCTAAATGCTTCAGCTTTAGTCAGGTACATATAAGGAAATTAATCAAGCATTATTTAAAATATATATTTTTTTCTTTTACCAAAGTAATTCTCCTAAAAACTGAAAACCTATTGCTCTTACCATGACGAGGTTCACAAGAGACACCGCGTTCAGGCTGATGTCCCACAGCCACATGACGCCGAACATGTTGACCAGGATCATGGCGATCGTAATGCTGACCATCAGTGCAGAACACACCTCAAAGCCCAGCAGTACTGTAGTAACCACAAATATGGCGCCCAGTGACACGCATAGATTCAGAGCCGTGTCGTAGGCAATGGTGAGGTACTGCTCGTAAAACACGTAGAAGACGCTGTAGGGAAGGAAAACATTAATAAGTGACCAGACATCAAGTAAAACAAACGGGAGACGGTGTGGTTAATTACTGAACATAGATACAAGTCTATGCACAACTCAGCTGAATGTTACAGCTATTTAACCACACACCAAATACTTTGCTTCCACACATCAGTAATTTTTATTAATGCTAATGCAGTAGTCCTGGTTAAAGACTAGCTAATATATCCTCTCTCTTTATCATGTTTTCTGTGCTTATCTGTAACCTGCATGTTCCCAGTGACTCCCTTGAACACAGTAAACTAGAAACAACAAGATATGCTATCCCTGTGCAGAAAAGGTAAAGATACTTCTAAAACACAATATCGGCAGGAATTATTAAAACCCCTGCTAAAGAGCTTTAAAATGGCTTCAGATACACTTAGAATTTAAAAAAGGAATTTGATAAATGGGTAAATGGGGGGGGTGGGGGGGGGAACGACAACACCAAGTCTCCACAACACTGATTTCTTTCATAAATATACTACATAAAAGCATTTTTTTCCTCCCACATGAAGTTAAACATGTGGAGTTCGCTTAGCTTTACTGGGACTTAGACTAGAAGCAGTAGGTTTGGTCAGATGAGCCTGTCTGGTGCAACAAATGATGAACATGGGGAAAAACGAGTCATGCATGTTGTTAATCATATAGGAGAACCTATGATGCTGGAGCCTTTTTGTCTTTCAAACCAAAGCATGGGTAAAACCAAATTACCTAAGAAGCACACAGAGGAGCTCGTCACCAGAATCTACCTGTAAGCAAAGACTTTGTGATCCATGGTCTGACTGATATTGTTGGCGAGGATTCGAGCCATTTTCAAAGCATCTATGAAGTCTGGGGACTCCTTTAGGATGGTGTGGTATGTCATGAAGTAAGTGGCTCCAACGCCCGTGTTGTTGGGATACTGCTCGACTGCTGTTGCATAAGCTGCATGCCCGCTGGAGGAGGTTAATACAGGCAGATTAAAAAAAATGAAAGTGAAAGGATTCAAGAACAAGTGAGGTGTTTTTTGTTAGAATAAAAATACATGCAATCATTTACCCTTTGCCACATTTGGGATTAGGGTTGTCAGACAAGAACATGGGCAGAAATCGCATAAAGTCTTCTCCTTCAGGCCTCTGTTTTCCACTCTCCGTCATGGGCCGACAGGAAACACAGGATGGGTTCACAACTAGAAAATAGATTTAGAAGCACGTTAATCTATATTCAGAGGATTTGAGAAACAAATTTAACTGAAACAAGATGAACTCAAGATCAGAAAAAAAGACTTCAAAATTAAATGGAGGATAATTTCTACTGTTTAAGCCTTCAAGCATCAGCAGAAAAATCCAGAAGATAAAGAAAAGAAAGAAAGTGAATTAGATGATGAGATATGAAAATTCCCACATTTTTTAATGTAGAAATTCCAAACTTTTCCAGACTGATTTCAGAGCCAGTTATTAAGACATGTTTAAAAATATAAATGAAGGAAGGAAGGAAGGAAGGAAGGAAGGAAGGAAGGAAGGAAGGAAGAAAAAGACCTGAAGAAGGAGAAAAGGAAAAAAAAAGGTCAAGGGTTAATGACTGCATAAGATATTTCATAAATAAAACAGCATTTTGCCACTAAGAAAATGACAAAAGTGCTGCCTGGTTTTGAGATTCAGATCTCTATATCTTCAGTGCACAGACACTGAGTATAAAACGTACCTGAAGCATTGCAAAAATCCCCAGTGTTGTTGTAGTAGCGACAGCAGGTTGACCGAGGCTTCACCCAATCAAAGTAGTCGTCCAGCCAAGACGATGGTGTGTAAGCAATGGTTGTGCTGGGAGCAAAAAAAAATTACATTTATTAGACCATGTAACAACATGATTAGCTTAGGATAATAAAAGAAATTCAATTTTACTGCATTAGTCTTCCAAAAATCATTAAAAAAGATTTTTGTAGTCTCGACTTACTAATTGCTGATAAGTGAGGCAGTATAGATCTGCTGCACCAAAGAGTCGTTGTTACACCCCACTCCTCCACACACAGAATTTTGGCCCTCTGGGCTACTGTAGTTGAGCCCATCCTCCACTACAAAGTAAACTGGAGCTCCAGTGTGTAGGTACTCGCTCAGGTTCTTGAAGTAGTCCAGAACATACGAGTCCTAAATGAAGAGATGAGCTAACAGATTAAACTGTATATGATGGGTTTAACAATTAACAGCATATGACCGGGAATTCATTTAGATTCTTAGATTACTGACAACTCTTTGGGACAGTCTTCCAGAGTAAAATCTAATAAAACCGACTGTCTTCAGAATTTGCCTAATTAGTAAAAGTTCACCTGAGTGTAATTCAATCTAAGCATAAATCTAGCTGTGGAATGAAGGCCTTAGAGGTCTTTTAGAGAACATTAGTGAAAAAACTGAATGTTGTGAAAACCAGGGGAAAACAGCAGATGGATGAGTGAGAACGTTTAAAGAAGGGCTAGGTTATAAAACAATATCACAAGCTTTACATATGTCACAGAGCTCAGTTAAAGAGGAAAATGCAAAAATGTTCATTTTCTAGCTGTAAAATGCTAGTAGGGACGGAACATGGATGTAGATTTTCATTTGTGAAACATTTTGAATGAAATTTCTTTTTCTTTCCACTTTACAATTATAGACTACTTTGTTTTTAAAAACAACCCAGTAAAACACATTGAAAATGGAGGTTGTAATGTGACAAAATATGAAGATCAATACTTCAAATAAAGAGCAAGGCTATATGGCTTTGTTATGTTTGCATGAACTCAGAATCTGCACTCAAAAATGACGGGGGGTAAAAATTAAGAGGAAAAACCCCCCGAAAAACTTACATCAGGCATAGATAACTTCTGGTCAAGCCCAACTTCCACTTTATCGACAACCGCAATACTGAAGGACAGCATACCCACAAACATCGCCACCTGTTGATAGGAACATGACAGTCACATCCACCCAAAAATAATAACCTTCAACTTGAACTCATTGGAGGATATTAAATAAGAGGATGGAGATGGCTGCTGAAATGTGACTCACTATGATCGGTCGAACCCACTCTTTAAGGATGAATGGAGCATAGACTTTCTTGAAAAAGCGGAAGAGGAAGCCTGTCTTGACTTCCTGACGTTCAGGCAGTTTCACGCAGCAGCAGATGTCAAGTCGATTCCCCTTTTAAACACACCAGACAGACCGCAGTGTTTAAAAAAAGTGTAGTCCAGAAGCTTTTCCTAAAGTTAAGCATTACAATACCCACCAATCAAGCAGGGCGATATAGAATAAGGTGAGTGGTTTGCACATCAGTTTGTTCAAAATACATGGGATTTGTATAATTACAGTTGTAGATTATACATTTGCACATTACTTGAAAGGTTATTTTATTTTTTTTAAATGAATCGCTAAAAATAATTTTCAAAAGATATTAAAAATGAATTCCCTCCTAAAATACAAAATTTAATGTTGATGTTATTTAAAAAAAAAAAAAAAGATTCATCAAACCCCGAGAGGGTTTCTAACTTTATTATGTATATACAGACTGTTGAAGATTACATCATTGCTCAGCATGTTTTAAAGGAAAAGCAAAAGCATGACTGCAACGGTTTAGTTATGGTAAATTATTCCAGAAAGCTGGTGACCTATATAAAAAAAATAAAATCTAATGAAATACACCTCATACGGAAATTAGGAAGTCTAGAAAGAATGCCACTGAAACGATGAAAGCTTGCAGTTAAACTACAGTAGAACTCAGGAGAGCATTTAACACAACCAATGGATAAATGAAAACAAAATACATGTGTTCAGCTTCATAAATGTAGTACGGTTACATTAAAAAGAGATGTAACAAAGCATTTACCCCCTGATTTTTGCTTTACTTTAATGTTTGTGATTTTCTGAAGAGTTTTAGTCTACTTCACGTTGCCAGACAAATACAATTTACAGGAAACCTAGTAAAAGTGAAGCAAAAAATTTGTTTAACTATATTTAACTCATATTTTAAACGAGAAAGAGGATAATTACAGATTCACACAGGGTCAGGTTGGTTTAAAAGCTTTAATCCAGTGAAGTTGTGCCTAATAAATGATGCTGCTGTTTAAAAGCTGTTATTGTATTTACTCAGATTACCTTTCACTGAAATTAAAATTAGTTGTACGATTTGAAAGATTTAAGGGTGCTGTAAATATTTGTTAATTACTCCTGCTAAAGTCTGTTTTTTTGTTGTTGAAAAAAATGAATAAAAAAATAAATAAACAAAAAGCATTAGCATTTTTTTTACGCTAAAAGAAAAATAACAAAAAACAGTAAAAATTTTCCTCTTTTCTCTTACCTCTTGTCTTTTGGCGTCCAAGCCGAGCAAGCTGACAAAGCAACTGATCTGCAACAGGAAGTCAATGAAAACAGCCAAGCCAGCAAACAGAGAAAAGGTCCTTACAGCAGGCATGTTCGACAGGGCACCTGGAAGATAACCAAAGATACGTCAGATTGACGCTCAGCAGAGAAATGAACCAATCCTTCAGTCAACTGTGTCATTCTGACCCTTAAAACGTTTAGTTTAAGCTCAAACATTTAGAGTTAGATTTGAGCTGCTTTAGGTAAACCACTTTTTAGTCTTCATTTCAATAAGCCGTTTGCTAGCAGGTAGAGTTTGGTTATCTACTCCAAAACGACTGGATGATCCCATCTGCATTGTTTCTGGTCTGTAACCCTTTGCTAATTTGAAGACAGACAGTCCATTTGACAGCCGTGGGTTCATATTGTGTTCATTAAGTAGCAGATTTAGCTTACCCAGAAAGAAGGCCACAGTCTCCGAGAAGGAAGACAGAAACATGCTGGGAGCTATGTCTCCAAGAATACGGCCGATCTGCTGGTGAAGCTCTTCCTGTGGCATGCGCTCATCTCTCTGTTCACAAACGCACACGCTAAAATGTAACATCTCTTCTTTGAGAAGAAACCACACACTAACATTATTACCATGAAATAAAAGTTAAAAAAAAAATCTGCAAAAGAATTGGAGTTTACCTGGTACGTCTGCACGATGATGAAGATGTTGTCTACCCCAACAGCCAGCACGAGAAAAGGAATGACCTCGATCACGATGAGTGTAAGTGGGATACCCGCGTAGCTAAAGATCCCCAGAGATGAAGAAACCGAGCTGAGCACAATCAGGATGCCAGCTATACCCAGAGATATCTTAGAGTCCACCTGTACAGATTAAAAACCCAAAATGAATCATCTCCATCCTCTAACCACATCCGTTTCATGCATGAGTAATAACCGACGTGACCCTGTCTTATGAGGTCCCGAAGCAGAACAGGAGGGACGAGTTTTGACACGTAATATGAGAAACTATTTAAGCGATGCGTGACAGCAATCGGGATCGAAAGCTCGGCTACTGGAGGAAAAATGTGAATGATATCATATCAAGGTTTCATGTAATACCAGCAGCCTTCTGAAACTGTGGATGTGGCCCAGAGCAAGGGATATGTAGATGAACATGATGGCATAGCTGATCACAATAGTGCTGATGTCGCTGTTGCTCTCTCTGTCGATCTCGTCCTCAACGCTGCGCTCTGCGCTGAAGGCTACAGTCAGGTTGGGGTTGCTAAAGTTCTTCATAAACCTGATGAACCTGAAATGGACACACACACACATAAAATAAGAAGTTTGTACACATGAACACCACAAGAGGCAGAACCCCCCCCCCCCCCCCCCCAAAAAAACAAAAAAAACAAAAACAAAACAGAAGTCAAGCTGGATTTGTCTGATCGACTGCCATCTTACTCTTTTTCCCATGCAAGAGCTTGGCCCATCTTGACGGAGTCGTTCAGGTAGTTGTTGAGCGGGAAGGTGATCACAAGAGCAGTAGCATTGTTGTAGTTTACCTCTGTAATTTGAAGTAATACAACATATACAGAGAGAAAAGTTTAAATTGTTGTCTTTTAACTTTAATTAAAATAAATCGTCTTTTCTTTAAAAGAAAAGACAAAAACCCCAGTACATAGCTCCAAAAGTGCCACAAAAAAACATAAAATAAAATTTCAAAATAAATCTACATTTTTTATTGAAATATACAACAAAAAAGAGAGACAAAAATGTATATATTTTTGCAAAACACATATATTTACTGTTTTAATTATCTCAATGTATCTTGCTTCAGATCAATAATTTTTAGCCATTCATAGGGCAAATAGATCCAAAACTGACATTATATTGTTAGGATCAGCCACAGTTTAAAGTATTTAATGATCCACTGTAGCCACATTAACTCTGAAATAATGAGCTAACATTATATATATTTTGAATTAATTGCTTATTAATTTACCCTTTTATTTTCACTATTTACTTAGATTATTTGTACACAAACATCATCAATAACAAGCATATATAATACAAAAACAACTGTGTAGGAGAGATTAAGAAGAGCCAAAGGGCTTAGAATGCCACCCCTGCAATGACCATCGCTGCTTTAGTAGCAGAAACAGACAACTAATACTTTATTGATGCTTTTGAATAATACTTTATGTTTTTGTATAATTTCTGGAGTAGGATCCAATGGAGTTTTATCTGCTTACGGGTAAAACAACAAATATCCCATGATTTTCCTTTTAAAAAAGGTGGATAGAGATCTTGACTTTCCCACAACGAAAATCTTTTTCACATGTAATAACATGTTCCAAGCTAAATATTTTTAAAAACTCTGGCGTCTCAAAAAAGCCTTTGATCACAAACACACACATCAACATAAACCACATTGTACCCACATTTCCCCACACACTGAACCTCACAGAAATAATATATAATACACAAGCCTCCCTCTTTTTCCTTCCCTCCACCTTTTGCTTCCTCTTCTACACATCAAAAGTAACAACACACCACAGGGAACTCAAATTAAATAGAAGATTGTCAAAGGAGTTCAACACGATGATAGCTGAGGAGACAAAGCTTTCCCTATAGTGGGTATTTCCCCCACGTTAGAGTTCTGTATGTGCAGCCCGATGTGGGTAAAGTGAAGGACTGATTCAGAGGTTGGTAAGAACTGTTTTATATAGTGCATGTCAGGCATAAGGTTTGTAAGTCCTTGGTTGTAATCGTCGGGTTATTCACATTTCCTGCCAAATGTTTTACATTTTTTCAAACTTCACTCAGGTCATGACGCAGTGTTTATATCCAATGAAATCCTTTCTTAAAAAAAAACTATGGGCAGTGCCTGGTGATCAGCCCAGAGGAAGACGGCCAATCAGAGCAGAGGAGGCTTTTTGGTGGGAGAGGTTGGTTCTATTTCACCTTGTTTTTTTAACTGGAAAAGGTGTGACACACAGTTGAGTGTAGTATAGCAAGCAATGACTGCTTAACAGTGTTGTAAGAGTTATTATTGCTGTTATAGGCTTTTTCATTCATTACTCACAGTACCTAGATAAAACATTAGTTAACTGAACATTGCTCATTTATGTTGAATTAGTACTGATGCATTTAAAAGGCATGTAAAATAAAGAAAACGGCTGTTCCTTTTTTTCTCTCATCCGAGGCCTCTCAGAAACCATGATTTCCACTACAAACAGCACCCTACTGCGTTTCCTAATCTGGACAAGAAATAAGATGCTGGTTCATAGGAAAAAACTTTGGACAAACATTGTAACAAAGTTAAGGGAAAAGTGCTGAAGGTGAATGACCAGAGGGCTGCTGAAGTTTGATTTGTTTGCTCATCCCAAGCACACACAAATGGGAGTTTTGTTTTACAGAGCCTTGCAAATGTCATCAAATCAGTTTTCCCTCAGTGCACAAAAGATTGTGGTACTTCTGCAAGCTGTTGTATTTAGTCACCCTCTCCTGCATGCAACAGTGCTGCTAACCACCTATATGTGTGAGATTTACATAGAACCCATGGACCCTGAGATCCTCTGATATAAAAACTACTCCTTATACAGGGATATCATTATATACAAGTTTTATTGACCACTCACAGCTTGGAAATGCAAAGAAACACTCTTAAAAAAAAAAAACGTACCATCATATCCTCCAAGTGCCAGCCAAGGGAAAACTGGGCCACCAAAGGTTCCTAAGCAGGGATCATGGAGGTCAGTAGTGTCGTTGAGTGATGCTGGGGCACTGCAAGAGGGAAGCATAAAGAGTTCCGATTTTTTTTTATTAACACTAAAGCCTAAATACATTTTAGTTGTGAAAGAACTGAAACACAAACATCACAAATGGGGTGGCACACTTGTATACCATTAGCTCTACTCAGATACCTCTAAATAAAAGCCACCTTAAAGCCTCGTTAGAGAACATTAGGTATTTGGTACATTTGGTATTGTTAGTACCAAACACCTGGATAGAACATGGGATGAAAGTTTCCGAAACTGTCATTTTGGAATCACCAGCAAGCTGACACGAAACTGGAGCAGGTCTCAAATTAATTCAAACACATTTTAAAGGATTTTGGGGCGCTGACTATGTTGATTGATATACAGTTGATCAATCAAAGAGAAGTTATCATTTTTAAATAGCCGATATTAATTACATAATATGCATGATTATAATGTTGTAATCAGTTTTCAGCTTTTTAAAACTCTGTATTGCTGTCAATTGCTCTAACAGACTCTTAGGAAAATAAAGGTGAAATATATAAATAATACAAATTTTAATAAATGAGCAGCAAGAACACAGCGGGCACATCAAGAATAAAGTTGTGGAAAGAACTGAATGCAGGGTTAGGTTATAAAACACCAAATAGATATAATGATCTCATGGAGGATCGTTAATAATGCATGCCACACTACTCAGGTTTTTATTTCTAAGAACTTTTTGGAATAAAAAGTATTTGTCAATATTTACAAAAAAAAAGATCCTGTAAAGAAAACACAACAAATTATATCTGTAACCTGAAGACATACATGAGAGTTTTCTAGGTATGACTGCTTTCGAAAGACATCGAATCATGAACTGAAAAACCACAAAAACTAAATCGGTACAGGGACAGTCTGTGCGGACTATTTTTCACAACAAATAGCTTCCTCTACAACTCTGTTCGAATGCAACGAGAAACAGAAGAAAATAAGCAATGAAGAGACGATTAAAAGTAAGGTAAAAAAAACATAATACAAACTGCCAGCTTATAAATAAAAGCAATACTGGTAATTCAAGCAATAGTAATAAATTGAACAGAAGAACAAAAGTACCTGACGCAGTAGAGGAAGTGGCTGTGATAGTCAGCGTACACAAAGAATTCGTCTCCTTTGCTGTGGTCCAATACATCGTGGCTGTTCTGAAAGTAGTTGAGAATACTCAGGATGGTGCAGTTATTGTTGTACGGCGCCAGAGGAGCCAGGCAGATGTCTTTCAACGTGACGTTGCGGCCGTCGTATTCCGCTACGAGGCTTTCGATTTCAAGCTGCAAGTCCAACACCTGGATGGGATGAGGTAAGAGAATAACATGAGTGCATACATAGAAAGGAGAAAAATCTTTGAATTACTAAAATAGCTTTTTGCTCCAGGTTAAGTGCAACTAAAGTTTTGGAAGTCTTGTTTCAAAGTGCAAAATATAAAAACTGCCACTTTATATGACATTTGCAAGAGCTGGTTGAAACTGCAGGAGTTATTATATGGTGTATAGAGGCTTTATAGCTTATAAATTGCAAATTTGATGTTGAAAACCTAAAATATATCACAGATTAAGTTTTGGAATTTTTTTGGGGGCGTCCTCTGCCTCATTGGGAAGGAAAGGTGGCAGGCACTCTAAAGGTTTCCTTTCTGTTTACAGAGAAAGACAGACGTTTCCTCCAAACCTTGGGAAGTTGTTTCAATAAATTAGTGTTGCTTGCCAACCTGGTGCAGGATGTCTTTGAACAGGATTGCTTTAAACGGGACATCCGAGCCTCCATAATACGGAGAGTAGATATAAGTATCATTGATTGGTGTAGTTATGATGAGCTGCGTCGTTCTGAAGAACGGTCCAAAGTGCTTGTCAAAATAGTCCTTTTCTTGGCGAGCCTGGCTGTTAGGCGACGACCAAAGCTCGACAGGATCCGTGGTGATGCGCATGTAGACCAAGCCAGCACTGCAAGCAGTCACCAATACGAAGCTGCCCAGCAGGACCACGGATGGATGCCGAACACAGAAAGAACCCCAGCAGCTGAAGAAAGTTCTCAAGAGATTCTCGAAACGTTCGCCCAGCGTTTCACAGCATGATGCATTTCCTGATTAAAATAAATAAATAAATAATAAGAGAAGAATAAATCTGGTTATTCATTAGCATTTAAATAGTGGGAGCATTAGGTATTGGAAAAGTATTTAAATCACTTTAAATTTCTTTTAGACTTATTATAAACTCAAACCTCCATTGCATTTTCTTATTAACTTAAGAGAAGATAGCTGCAGCTACGTAAAGAGCGGGGGAGAGAGAGGACGGGATGCCGACTGCAGCTTCGGCATATAAAAAAATATTGTATTATTATTATTAACTGTAATGTGTGACTTTTATGGCCTTACCTTGGTTGGGATTATCACTATTGAGGGAAAGCGGGTTGTTGCTGTCCAAGATGGGGCCATACTCTGATGTGATAGTCCTCCTCCTACACATCGGTTAGAAGCCAGTTCAGAAAAAGCATACAACTGAAATGATATTAACGCTCACAAGCTTCTTACCTGCAACACCAAGTCCCCACCACAACTCCGACAAAGACGAGCAGGAAGGCCATGTAAAAGATCCACATGATGACAGACATGGCGTCCATACCGAGGATGGTCCAGGGAGGGGGCAGAGGAGGAGGGACGGGTTTGGGGCCACAGGCAGCTGTGCAGTCCTGACAGGAGCAGGGACCTGAACCGTCCTCTAAGCCTTCTGTACAGGCATAGGTTTTGTTGTTCATGGGCGTGTAACCAGAAACCTCCACATCTGGAAAAACAGGACCATTATTTACCCTTTTTGGGGAAAAAATAACCCATGCAATGGTTTTGAACAATTACAAATGCTGTAAAGACAAATAAGTAGTTACCGGAGAATATAGGGATGATAGGAAAAGGAGTCTGGCCATTGTTGATACTGAACATGTATTGAATCCAGTTGGTTGCATTGCAGTCCTGTACATCCTTGCCACATAGCAGCGCTAAGGCTTTCACATTGCTAGAAGGTGCCTGCACATCCTGACAGGCATTGTACATAGCTGGAAGAAATCATACAGCGAAAACGCAGGATTTTTAGTGGATTCCTAAAATCGTCTCCATCCTTTTAGATTTGTATCAAAGCTGACAGTAACAGCAGGAAGTCACCAATGGAATCACTGAGAAAACAACTTCAGGAAATAGTAACGTTTACTCAGCAGATTTCTTATGCAAGTCTAGTGCGTCAGTATTTTATTATGTCACCAGTTCCTTGTTTTACATCTAAATGTACTTTTGGTTTTAAACTCACCGTTCGCGAACGTCTGTCCAATGTAGTATTGCACCTCCACTACATTGTCACCGTCAAACTTGGTGGCATTCATAAACTGACTCTGATGGGGGCTGCATGTCAGCTCACAGAACAGGTTCATCAGATTGAAGAAACAGGAAGGACACCTGCACACAGATGTAGAAATCAAAATACAAGAAAATGAACCAGAGCAACACTTAGAAGACTCTCAACAAGTATTTGCCGCCTCCTTACAGATGTACTGTGTTTTTGGCTTATTGTCAAGCTTTTAATATTAAAAAGCCTCAACAAAATACTAAACACAACTTTCAAAAGATGATTTATTAAAGGATAAAGCAATCCAAACTTACCTGGAATTATGTGAAAAAGCAATTGGCCACTAAACCTATTAACTATATAAATGATCTTAATCTGATTTAAGTCTTCAGATTTGAATGGGCAACTGTAAAACCCTCCTACTGATTTTTTTTCTGAGCCATTCAGAAGAGGGTTGCTGATGTGCTTTGGGTTATTGTTCTTCTCCAGAACCCAAGTCTATTTGAACTTAAGGTTGCGAACCAATGGCCAGACAATCTCTCTTAGGAGGATAATTTATGATTTAATCAATTATTGGGTCGTCCAGGCCCTGAAGCAGCAATAGGTGGTCAGAAAACCATTTTTGACTGTGGGCATAATTTTTTATGTGTGTCCCTTTTTGTCTCATCAGTCTATATTTTTCTAAAAGTTTTGGAGACTATTAAAATGTTTTTTTGCCAAACAGGAGATGAGCTTTTGTGTTACATTTGATCAGCAGTGGTTCTGGCCCTGGGGACGCTCCCATGGAAACCATTTTTACAAGCATCTTTCTTATTGTTGAATTATAAACACTGATTTTGACTGAGAAAACAGAGGCCTATGTTGTTTAAGATGGTATTCTTGGTTCTTTTGTGACGTCCTGGGTGAGTCATTGATGAGCTCCTGATGTAATTTTGATAGATAGGCAACTATTACCTCTAACTATGTGGAAACTTCATCACTGTTCCATGTTCCTCTGTGAGTTTTTGCTCATACTGGAGTTCTCTGCAGTCCCAAAGCCTTAGAAATTATTTCATCTTTACAGACTGGATATTGTTGGCTCATCTGTTGTGGAATTTCTTGAGATTGCACCACAACTTGTTGCATTTTAGGATATTTTACCTGTCAGACAGGTTTCTATTTCTATTCAGTCTAATCTTGCCCAAGTGTGGCTGGTGAAACTGAATTAAAGTACATATTATTCTCAGTTAATTCATGATCGAACAGCATAGGAAAAATTACCTTTTTTTACACAAGGCTAAGTTGTTTGCTTAAGAAAAAAAAAAAATGTATTACATTTTTCTCCTGATATTAAAACTAGTGTGATGATCTGAGAAACTGAAGTGCGGTGAAAAACCAAAGATTGATTAAATCTGTAAAGACAGAAAAACTTTTTCACAGCTATGTACGTAAAAAAGCTGTAAAATTTCTAAAAGTAAAAAAAAATATATATTTGAGCTGATAGCAAAAGTGAAGTAAAACAAGTTTCAAACAATAAAAAATGCTGCAACCCATAGCAATTAACACAGACCCTACAACAAATAAAGTACATCGACGGATTTATCTCTAGCATTTCAGAAGGGCAAAGATAAATATGCAAGAATGTCATGTGCCTCATCAGCTAATCTTCTAACATACCGAGACAAGAACTGAAGGGGCAGCTGGAGACTCCCTTTGAGAGTGTTCAGCTGGGTCTCATCGCAGCACACACTCCGATTCCCATAGTTGTACCCAGGACACAGCTCCTGTACATATTACAAACAAAACAAAAAAACACACAGGATGTGACACACTTTTGTACACCACCTGGCAAAACTGTTTAAAACCCTTGACATTAAAACAAATTAATTAACCTCTTTTTTTTGGGGGGGGGGGGGGTTATGTGACAGACCAATTGTAAAAGGGAAGGATACATTATTTATAAAAAAAAATAGGAAAAAAGTGTGCTTTTCTGGTGTGCACAACCACTCCTAAAAGAAATCCAGCACTAGAGTCAAAATGTCCATCCATCAGCTATACCCGCTTATCCTTATAGGGATGAGTGGTGGGGCAGTGCCTATCTTCAGCGGTTATTGGCGGAGAAGCAGGGTACACCCTGGACAAGTTCCCAGTCCATCTCAGAACAACCGCAATACAAATGACAAACAATCATGCGCACATACATAAGGAGAATTAAGAGCAGTAGTTGCCCAAAGTTGAGATCTTGAGATTCTCTTGAGAAAATAATTTCAATACCAGAAATGACAACGAGCAGCCATATGCATTTCATACAGTACAGGCCAAAAGTTTGGACACACCTTCTGCGTTTTCTTTATTTTCATAACTATTTACATTGTAGACTCTCACTGAAGACATGAAAAATATGAATGAACACATATGGAATTATTTTGGGCTTTTCCAAAAATTGCGAAATAACCTGGCCTCCAAAGTCACCGGACCTGAACCCAATCGAGATTATTTCGGGTGAGCTGGACAGCAGAGTGAAGGCAAAAGGGCCAACAAGTACTAAGCATCTCTGGGAACTCTATTGGAAAAACATTTCGGTGACTACCTCTTGAAGCTCAAGAGGAAGCAAAGCAGTAATCAGAGCAAAGGGTGGCTACTTTGACGAATCTAAAATATAACACATGTATTCAGTTATTTCACCCTTCGTGTTTAAGTACATACAGTAATTCCATATATCATGTGTTCATTCACAGTGTGATGCCCTACAATGAGAATCTACAATGTAGTCATGAAAATAAAGACAACACATTGAATGAGAAGGTGTGTCCAAAATTTTGGTCTGTACTGTAAATCAAATGAAAGATGAATAACAAGACTTAGACTGATATCTTTGCTCTTGATGTTATTTAAGTTACGATGATACCACTTTTTAAGTGATCTCAGAAAAAAATGCTTGTATGTTCCATCAGGAGTTTGGGTCACAAGCCTCTTAAATTTTTATTTTGTGGGTCTGAGACTGGAAAATTTGGGAACCAATGAGTTAGAGAAACCAACTAACCCAAAAGTCATGTATTTTGAAAGGGGGAGGAGGCCAGAGTATCTGCAAGGAACCCACGCATACATGGGAAGAACATGTGAACTCCATGCAAAAAGACCCCAAGTCGGGTTTCAAACCTACAAACAACTGTACCAATCTGCAGCCAAAGAGAACGTTTGAATTAAAAACAATACACATATTCTGGCTCTATCCATCTTGGTCTATTTAATAAAATCCCCCACAAAATGTGGCTGTAATGTGACAACGTGTCAAAAATTCAAAAGCTGAACACTTTTACTCCACCAAGCATCAACAACAAAACTATAATAGTTGTAAACGTACCGTTAGAAGCTCGTAGCCCTCCGTTTTTAGTGGAACAGGTGGACCATTATATTTACAGTTGTACTTTTTCCCAGGCACCTCTGGAGATTCTCCACATTCACCATACCACACGCACTGCTGGGCCTCAACCTGACAGTGAGACAAAATAAAAGATTGTGAGCATTTCACAGTAGGTTACTACGGTTCATTGTTTTAATACCGAGCAGGATGTCAGCTGGTGGATCAGAAGAAGCTTTTAAAATCATGTAAATTTGAGTCTATTTGTACCAAAGGACTTCCTCTATAGGCTAAAATGACCCAAGCGACTTGGTTTATTAGAATTTTAAAATTTTGAAGAATAATAGGTAAAGAAGGTTCAGTTTTTTTTAGCAGTTTATTTCCTGTCTTTCGAGTATCATCTGCTCTGTAAATATAAAAACGACATTTTCACTTCTGCAAAACTTCTTTACAACCCAGCACAGAAAAAAAAAAATAGTTACACCACACGTAGAACATGTTAAAGATCAGTTTAAATGTAATCATCTATTGTTTACAACAGGACTTAGAATAAAGCTAAACATGTTCTTTAATCAGCCGGTTCCACCATCACGTGCCATTTCTTGCGAAGGTCAATTTAGGGGAAGTTAATTCACTTACTCCACAAACTGTTTTATGAGAAACCCTAGTCTTAAACTTTACCCTACTTTTGTGGGTTTTATTCACAGGCATATGACAATATTTCAGGAAAACAACTTTTATGAAGCCGTAGATTGGTTCTATTACCTGGACTGTGTGACCATCTCGCTGAGCCATGTTTATTTAGGTTACCAAACAGGTCCCCACAGTGATCCTTGGGCACAAATTCCACTTCTGCCTAAATACTCACGAGTTTTCTTGAACTTTTCTGCTTACCCACAGCAGCTTTCAGGTAGTCAATATTTGCGCTGATTCTACCATTCTTTTCTGGCATTTTTTTTTCTAAAGCTTATCATAAAACCATAATGATTAATGATATATGAGATGTTTTTGTTCTGTTTAAAAGCAGGTCTGAGCATTGCAGAAGATCGAACTAATTGCATCATGTAAAGAAGAGCAAATAACGTAGTGAACAAGAAAGGGAGATTATTACCTACAGCTGATTAAATCAAAGGGATAGAGCTGCTTTTGGAAGTGGGTATACATGTTGAAGATACTGAAACTTGAACTCCAGATAGCAAGGCTATGCATGGTCTGGTTTGTGCATTAACCTGATCTTTGTTTATTATTTTAATGTGCGACTCTAGGTATAACTGTCAATCTGAAAAATTTAAGCTCCAGGGATGATCATCTTTGATGCAGCATCTTTGCAACATTCCCCTGCATCTGTTCTTGGCAATTCAGGCACATTTACATAAAAAAATAAAACCCTACGAATCATTCCCCCATTGATTCAATGCAACAAAACAAAGAACTCCCAAAATCTTCCGCCTATACATTTTTCAACAGGCATACTTTGATACACTTCTTTTTTAGTTTAGCATATATTATAAGGGTCAGGGAGATATTTATGAAGCATCAATTAGATTACAGCAGCCTTGTAATCTTTTAATTTGATGTTGAATTAAAAACTTTAACTTGTTGAAAATCTAATCATGACTGAAGGAATTAAAATGAGATTCATTTATGCATCAAGGCATGTCTCTTAACCTCCAAAAATGCATTAAAGTAAGTTCATGATTTACTACTTTTTAACATTATTCTTTTTTTTATCTTTAGCCTTTTGTCTTAATTCCTAATGGACAACATATATTTTAACATGATAAAAAATTGACAGATCATGGTGCTCAACAATTAATGTAAACTGTTTTGCTCCCCTTCTTTGTTTACTTGTTTATGATTTTCTTTCAGTTCGTTACTTGTTGTAAAAAAGTTAGTTTTTTTTTTTTTTCGTGATTGATTTAATGAATATAGGTTAGAAACACGATTTGACCTGCTGATCTGAGTAAGGGAAATCTGGCCAATTTCGATCTCTGGAAGATCGATCGGTGCATCTCTGATTTTAACTAAAAGGCATTCGACAAATCGCCCGAGATTATTTGCTGATTCGGACCCCTCCAACAACAACAAAAAAACATATATTGACAAGCATCTGAAGAGTTTTATGTTGCCTGAAAAATGTTAAACCTCGAGGGATATACATGTTTGATAACATTGGGTTTGTAGTATTCGCCTATGTATTTTCTATTTGGAAGAGAAAAGGCTTGAATCTGGCGCAGTATTGCGTTTCCTTCAGATGGACTAAGCTAAACTCATATTTGGGGGCTAAAATGACGAATGTCTGCTGGTTAAAAAAACCAAACTGTTTTGCCTTTGTTTCATAAAAAGTTTCGACAGCTGCCTACACAACTACAACCAGTGCAACCGGTCTCTAAAAAGAAAAACCTGTCTGATCTAAAGGATTAATATCCGTTAGATTTTAGCATCAAAATCGCAATTTTTTTAGTAGTATTTGAGTTATATTTTTAGACGAGTATAAATCCGGTAAGTGGGTTAAGCTATCTGTAGTCTATACTAGATGATATGATCTTAATCCAGTTTCGTTCTCCGCCTGGGATTAACATCACAACAGCAGCTGTAACCAAGGCTGAGTCACGGAACAGTCACGAGAACGGGAAGCCTCAGTCACACTCACCCATCGATGAAATCCTGACAGCAGTATAATGAAAAAGAGAACAGTTAAACCGAGCCTCCCCGTTGTGGCCCCCATCCCTTTCTCTGAAATCATCGAATTGAACTGACAGTCCTGCTAAACTTTTGCATATCTTTGGCTTCTTCTTCCTCTGAGGGTTGTTCGGGGCGGAGACAACCATTGGCCTCAGTGCTGCCACCAAACGGCAGAAAAAAAGGTTCACCGCAGACAATCAATGTGAAGCAAGGAACTGGATCCTGTCAACGGAATCTCTTTGCTTTGGTCACATCTTTTGTTTCTTTTTGTTTGAGCCTTTAATAGACTCACAACAAAAATACGTATATTTTTCAGCATTTAAAATCAACCACTAAATTAAACGCTATAAATGTAGGGATAAGTCGGATTTTGAAGACGTCCCTAATGATTAACATGCAGCAGCAACAACAAGACGTTTTCACATTGCAGGCCAGAAGTTTACATATCTTTCATATGGTTGTGCATGTCATACTAATTTTGGATTTATTTGAGTTTTTTTTTTGTTTGTTTTAATTTTATTTTTTTTGAGGGGGGGTGGGGTAAATGATAATACAGTAGGCTAAACAACTTTATTGAATTCAAAACAGAAGAGACTGGGGTTGAAAGTTTGAATTTAATGTAATGTTGTTTCGATTGTTATTGTGGAGACATGAAATCAAATGACACCTTGTATAAGTCTGTGTGTTTTCCTTACAATATTTAACATGTATCCTACGTTAATGTTGAACACCGTTCCCAGTGGGAAAAACTGGAACAAGTTTTCTAGGAGTTGCATTCATTTGCTTGTCTTATAAGGATATGCCTTTGGCAGACTGGTTAGCATGCATGACACCCATTCAGGAGTCTGGGGGTTGAATCCTGCCCTGAGCATCATTGTGTGCCTTGCCACACAAACTTGAAACAATAAACCGGAGCTCTAATAAAAATGTTGTTTTCACACACTGTGTTACAGGGCTGCAAGGTCGCATAGTGTGTAGAGTATAGCACTCATGCTTTCCAGCATTAAGATCCTGGCTGAGCGTTGTTCTGCATGGAGTCTGAATATTATTCCTGCACGTGTGGGTTCCCACAGTCCAAAAACATGACTGTTAGGTTAACTGGTCTCTAAATTGTCCTAAATTGCATGCTTCTTTGTCCTGTCTGCCTTATGATGGACTCGCGACCTGTACAGGGTGTAGTCGTTGACAGCTGGAGAAAGGCACCCGCCCCCCGCGCGACCCCTTGAGGATAAGCGGTTTAGATAAAGGATGAAAAAAAAAGCAACACTACCAATATCATGTGAGGAAAGAATTGGCTCTGCAGACTTTTGAAAAGAGTAGGTTTCCATCTAATACATGACGTTTGCACAATTAGAAACAATAAATTAGTATTTTTAAAGTTGAAAAAAATGATTAGGTGTATTTCATAGGGACAAGTATGTACATTAAAGCTGTACCAAACTACACAATTTGTATATCACACTGTATATGGAGTTTTCAAAGTTATATGTTCATTCAATTGCCTACATTGTTTTGTTGACTTCGCGGCAATCCCTCTTACCGAGCAAGCATGTAGTGACAGTGGAGAGGACAAACTCCCCTTTAAAAAGAAGAAACCTCAAGCAGAACCTGTCCTAGTACGAGTGGCTAACTGCCACAACCGACTGGGGAGTTTGAGAAGACAGGGCAGAGACACAAAATAACCAAAAACCGTATGTCCAGTAGGAGCACCTTCTATGTTAAAGAAAGTAAAAAGTTGATAAAAGGAGATGAAGAACGTTCAGCTACTTAGAGCATCTTCCCAGCAGATGCCCCCCTAATACAAGGCATCACAGTCAAGCCAAATGTCAGAGCAGGTATGGCTTCAAGGGAGAGAAAAGCACTAGGCAGATGCATAAAGTTTTTTTGTTTTGTTCATTCAACTATAGGAATATTTAAGCTCACTTTACATAATTTAACTACAGACATTGGAAAAAGAACCAGTCCAACATACAGTCTATTCATTTCAAACTGTTCTTTAATTTTAAATTGTTTTATATATAGTGTTAGCCCATTGATTACTGAAGAATTGAATGTTCCACCAAAGGCAACAAACAGAGATTAGTCTGGTGAGACAGTCAATTACATACTTTGTATTCAAATAAGGCTTGTCCTTAGATTACAGATGTTTGGTCAATCGGGTCCAGAGTCTAACTTCAGATTTTATCAACATGTAAAGCATTCCCTGTTCTTATCAGTGTCTATTTGAGAGAAACAGGTCAGAGAGATCTTAACTGATATTTTATGCTTCATCCAAACTTTGCCTCATGTGTCGAGATGATAATCCAGTTTGGTGCTATGCAATAAAATAAATTGAAAAATCATGAGACATGCTCATATGATGTCATATATTGGGAGAAATTAAAATTTTAAGGTTGAGGCAATTATCTAATACCCTTTAAAATATAAAATATTAAAGTAATATTCATCAGTACATTGAAATTACACACAAACACTCATATTCTGACTTGTAAGAATTCACAGCAGCATGTGTAGCTGCCACTTAATATGAGGTTGCAAATATGGTAACTGAGCACAAAGGGAATCTAATAGGTAAATTAGTAGTAGTTGCCGTAAACTATTTACTTTCTTATCAGAGCTATATAATGTTGACTGATGGCTACTAAAACATTTTTATTTAAACAAATGTATGCCTTCTATTCAAATGGCTGCTATAAATATTTTCAACAAAATAAAATACACTATGAGGTTTTTTTTAGCAGGCAGGCCGAATTTCTTATATAACTTATCTATTTTTGTGGTAGATTTATCTTGGAGAGTCTGCAGGCAGAGAAAGACATGTTGATTTCTGTTCAGTTTATGTTCAACAAGGAAATACATTTTCAAGATCATTCT
The DNA here is from genome assembly GCA_028564705.1 of Apricaphanius iberus. NCBI lineage: Eukaryota > Metazoa > Chordata > Actinopteri > Cyprinodontiformes > Aphaniidae > Apricaphanius > Apricaphanius iberus. Next base: position 789,301 of record JAPXFQ010001925.1, read on the forward strand.
TTTAAGTAACTAGGTCTATTTTGAGTAATGGTGAAAAAATCTAGTTAAACCCATTAATTAACAGATTCTGCTTGCTAAAATTTTGTATTTTGCCCATGACATGCATACAGAGGAGTGCCTTCCAGTGCTGCATTGTGAGATAGACAAGACGTCCATGCTGTAGCTTTGTTCTTCATGTAAATAAAGCTAAAGCTAATCTCAAATAATTTGGTGCGTTATGCCTCACCACGTTTGTGTGTTTTCTAGTGTACTTCCCCTTAGAAAATATCATAACAAGTTTATTATAAAGTAATAAACAAAACTCCAAGTATAAAGGAGAAGTGAATGCTACATCTAAACCTTGTTATATGACTATGTAATAATAAATGAGGGTTTCAGGAAGTGTGCACAGATATGTGACAAAGGTGCGTCTTGGGTGCGTACACATGCCTAATGGGAAACATTCCCTTCTTTCTAATTTAAATGATTAACTGCTGGTTTTATAACTTCCAGAGGTTATTGTAATATTACAACAATCTGGACCATGTACTGTATGCAATAAGCCTTCGATTAAAATCTCTGCTTTTGTAAGATGAGCAATAAAACAGCTGCAAATGCTTTAAAAAAAAAGATTTTCTTAAATTGCGTAGTAAAATTAAAAGCTTTATGAACAACCCTAAGCATGAGACAGACAATAGAATGTCTTCAGTCAGAGGCTTCTCCAGTCTCTGTAATACAAACTGCTACAGGTGTTCCTTCCTGTCCACAGAAATCAGCCCAACTCTCAGACGAAACATGTAAATTCAGTTTGGGATTAATAAAGCATTTGTTCATTCTAATGGAGTTTAATTGCACGACTGTAACATTATACCTTTTACCTTGAAATTATTCAACTAAGGGCTTGGAATTTTTCGGACCACAAACTTTATACACACAAGGTCTCACCTGAGCACAAATTCAAAAATCCTCACCGCCTTTATGGATAAATGTTTATTCTGTGGAAACATTTTGTGGCTTTGTGAATCCTAAATCCCTTTAACTAGCCTGACTAACATATTTAAGCCACGTCAAATGGTAAAGACACAAAGCAGTAGAAAAGTGTGGGGGGGTGGGTGGGGGAGGAGTGTTTCTAAGCCAATCACAAGATGATGAAAGACTTTAATGAAGTGGTTTCCTGAACTTTAGCAAAAACAAAAATAAAAGGCTCAGTAGATGAATGGATCACCTGGCACTGATTATAGCATTATTTTTTTAAGTTGGGAGAGAAACCAAAAACATATACTTCTATAGAAAGACAATTTATTCATGTACTTGAATTATATGATCTTAATTAGAAACAAGTGCATATTCACATATGACAAAACTGTATGGCATATTCATTACAGCTATTTTGGAGTATACCATATATTTTAGGATATTAAACATTTCCTGTACATGTACCTGTGTAAATTATTGAAAAAAAGATGCTACAATAGTTAATTCATTTGAAACTAGCAACAAGATAAACAGAGCTAATGCTCTTGCACGACTGACTGACTATAAAGCAAGACGACATATGGCGTCAACACCATGTGAAAAATCAATCTTATATAACAAAGAAAAACAGACATTTATAATTTTTTTTACAGTTATATAAAATACAGCTCCATGAAATGTTACAACTAAAAATTACACACACACAGGTTCATACAGCTTTTTATAAACAATATCACAGACAGAAAACAAACATCTGGGACATAAAAAATATTTTTTGGTTTGTGTTTACTAAGCAGAACAATAAAGACAGATTCTGTTTTAGGGAACTGCTGTAGGGAAGCCCTCAGTCAAATCTGCAAAAATATATACTTTTACTTTATGTTACAAAGTGCTGCAAATTATGAGCATCAAAATATCAGTCTGAACATCACCATAGTCCTATCAGCTACATTTACTCACACATTCAATGTGTAATGCACACCATAATGTTTCAGAACAGAATCATTACTTTGATTCTTCATTTTACGCATACTGTGTTATTTCTCACTGCATCGGACTTCTTGTAACCCTAAAAATAGTGCTTACTCCAAAACACCATCCTCTAATCCGGTTGACTTTCCGACCAAGAAATGTTTTGAGTCCAATGCAAACAGGTCTACAGAAATATGTGTACCAGTGGTTATTTTCACATTGAGCTGTTCAGTCTCATGCAACAAAGATTCCATCCAATCCATTTTGCAGCTGTCCTTCTCTGTTGTTAGGACCAACGGCTTAAAGGACATCTTAGGTCCATTCAACCCAGCATTTGAACCGTTTTCATTTTGGAAAAGTTATTAATGTTTGGTGCTTGGGAAAAAATTGCATATGCCTTCACTGATGGTACCACACATTGAGTTTCCTGCAGCAGAAAACGCATTTCCCAAAGAAACTGAACAAATAAAAACCCCAAACAGACTCTAATGTATTGATTTATTTGTTGTTCATCTCCCATAGACCTCAGTCTGGACCCAGGTACTCTACGTTCTCTGCTGCCGGTATGTGTCCATTTGTGTGGGTCTTGAAGGTAGGAGAGAAATCCTGTTGGTAGTCTGGGTTGTCTATGCTGTTCTGAGTCTTGCAGTTTTGATTGCTGTAGGCTGTGTTGTTGGAGTTGAAGGGAAGGGTGGTAGAAGTAGGGAGATCATTTAGGTATTCGGGTCCATTGGTCCCATTCTTAAAGTAGTTCAGGTACTCTGACTCTGTGTCATCTGAGGAGATGGTTGGAAGAAGAGTGCGAGGTGGACAAGAATGTTGGTAGACGGGATTCAACACATTGGAGACTCCGTTCTGGTTCATGTAGTCTGTAAAAAACAAAACAAAAAAAAAACAAATACAAATGTTTATTACCTTTTTTTTTAGCTGAAACGGCAGTAAATCAGAGGAAGGATTGGTAGTGAAATGAAAACTAAGGAATCTTGCTGGATAGTGTGTCAAGACAATGGTATTTGTTTTGAGGACACTGAAAAAGTAGCCGTAGCCTACAGTTTGTTCTGCAACAAACTTATTTGCCCTTTGCAGACTGTTAACACCACAATGGCTGGTGTTGAGTGGATGCCACTGAACCCTAGTTTTGAGAACCCCACATGTTGTCAGTGATTAAAGTGGCAGCATGGCACCTCCTACAGGCAGGCTGAACGATTAAAGGTCGCACATAACCAGCAATGGCCTCGAGCTCAGGCCTTTGTACATTTGGATTTCATACACAATGTTAAACAATAAAATGTATTTTACAAGTGTTCTTTTTTTTATTCAGAAAATATTCGAACGCTGAAAACAAATATTGTGATGGGTCGTCAACACATCAAACTGTAAATACAAACTTTTTTTGAAATATTTATGAAGGCAAACTGGAACTCAATTTAAATTTTTCATATATATACAACCTCATTTTTTAACAGCATTTATCAGAAAAAGTATGTCATGTTATGACTGGTCAGTGAAAGGAAAAAAAAAAAGGTTTTGTCTGAAAAAGGCCTATCCAAATTGTGTACTTACAGAAAAATATTAACTTCCCCTTTTCCATCATAAAACTTTGAAATTCTATGAAAGTAGATTTTTTTATACTTATGTATAACTATGAAAACAAAGTAAAGCAGCAGCAACATTCTTCCCCCACTAGATGTCTCTGTTTTTACCAAACAAAACTGGAGAAAACTGCAGAGAATCTACAGACACTGATACAGATACAGATGACACAGATACTTGCCTTGAGCCGGCTGGAAGGCTTCATCCAGGAATTTGTCTGTGGGGTCAGGAATATATCGGAGAACTATGCTTCCATCTCTGCTTGGTACTCCGTTCTGAAAAAAAATAAAAATAAATTCTATAATGTGTCACAATCCAATTGAGAAATAATACAACCAAATCAATACAAAGGAGGGACAGTTATTAGGAATTTTAACTAATTTGCTTTTTGCTTACCATTAAGCCATTTCTGTTGATGCATGTTCCTATGCTGCTGTTGAGGCTCTGAAACACAAATAATGAAATATCCAACTCATTTCTTGCATAATGTTGTATGTTATTCCTTATCTCACTTTTTTTTTTTAATTTGTATTTTATATTTTGATTGTGTATTAAAAATTTGCTGTGAATTGTTTAAGACTCTAAGGGGACAGTAAGGTTCATTTGAAGGATGACAATATGTTTTTAAACAATTTATAAAAAGAAAAGAGACAGGACACATTAAGAGATCAAACCAAATATCCACCAAGCAAATTCATTAATTAATCTGCCAAGCTTTGTTTCATCTGTCACGACTATAAGGCCTTAATATTGAGACTGAACGAAAATGAGAATGACAGGCCTGGCAAAGCAATTACTTTCAACAAGAAAAAGAAATTAAACACAGTGAAGCAGAAAAAATATCTTCCTTACAGTGAGTGAAAATAACAAAAGAAGTCTCCCAATGAAGTATTACTACAGTCCTCCTGACTGTCTGCAAAGATAATCAAGCTTGAAAGCTCACATGAACCAACCAGCGGCTGACAACAGTTCCAGGTGGCAGAGCCAGACCTACGCATTGCCTACACAGAAGGGCCTTATCAATCAAAAAGCCAGCAGGGAGGAAACGTGGGAGTGAGGCAGCGGGAGGACACAGAGTGGGTGAGATGAGTTTTACACATCTCATGATCAGCTCAAATGCTTATTATTTCTTTGTTGATTTAAATCAACTAAATCTTTTAATCACCTTGAGCATAAAGATGGTCTACTCTATTTTCCTTTTGACTTGCAGGTTAAAGGTATTGCAGATGGACAGTTTTTCTTCTGAGTGGATCATCTAAGCTATTGATCCTTCTAATTGTCAATCATCCTGAGAGTCTGCACTGTCAAATGTTTATCTGTTGCGCTACGCCATAATCAATTCATTCTTCCTCACAGTTCTGATTATTTTAAAACGGCTGTGAGTCGCAAGAGACTTTAAGGTGTATGACAGGAAGAAAAGGGCTCAGAAGAGAGAAACAAGACCAGAGTGTTTTTAGGAGATTTTTTTCAACAATGGCGTGTGCTGACAGCACAGGTCGGGCTCCCTACTGATTCTTCTCTTGCAAAGTTTATACCCCTAAGGTAGGCTAAAGTTAGGGGTTACTTTGTCAGCAGATCACACAGATATTGATTTATTTTCTTTGATATGTGGAAATTTAGCTAGGGTCCCTAACCGAAACCACCGGTTTCAGGAGCGAGCCTTTGGCTGCGTTGTATCCGCTCCATGAGCTCAGCTCTCGGTGAGATGGAGGGAGTCTCTGCTGTAATGTAATGGATGTATGTCGAATATTCAACTAACTTCACCACGGTAAGTTTGGCATGTTATTTGAAGAAATGCAATTCATATTACTGCTAGAATAAGTTATCTACTTCTATATGGTAACTTTCACGGGAAGATTCGTCATTGTGACTGACAAAGCTTTTTTTCTTTTTCTAAAATTGTAGAGAGCGGTTCTTTCCTGAAATTCCTGAAAATACTCCTCTATACTTTTAAGGGTTTTTGCAGAAATCCCCATTTCTCCAAAACAGAGTGAAAATTGCTCAATAAAATTTATAGTTTTAAACATTTGACAGAATAATGGTAAATTATGTGTTTTAAAGTGGATTTTGTCATTCAGACTATTTGCTAAGGACTATAAGTCAAGCTGTTGCAAGATTATTATTTCTGCATCTGTCCAAAGTATTCCTCACATTTTCATTAAATGAAAATTATTTTCATTATTATTTTCATTTCATTAAATGAAAATGTGTTTATACCTTTATAGACCAGAAATGGTCAGGTTTTCAGTTTAAATACGAAAAATCAAGAGGACAAATAAGAAGTAAAAATCTGACATTTCATGTTTGACTTCAGAGCTAATAGAAAATGGTTTGATTCCAATCTCTGGCTGATGGATTGGTGCATCCTTATTTAAATGAATCATGAGAACCCAAATCATAAAAGGAAAAATATATATATATGTGTGAATAACAAACATTTTACAAAAGAATTATTACAAATTCAAAGCAGATATTATGCTTTTCATGGGTTATTATGGTCTTTTTCCTGACCCACTCATTTAGATTTTGACTAATCTTTTGTTTTGTTTTTTCAGACTTCAGCACATAACAGAAAAACCTCTGTATGCGGTTTGCAAAGAGCAGTTTTGAAAAAAAAAAATCCTCATATTAGAAGATTATCCTAGTCAACAGTCTTTATCACATTTTTATAAAACACACTATGATCAGAATTACAAAGACAAACCAGGTTAACAAGCTCCTTTTAAATGCATCTTAAGGAAGTGCTCAATTTTCCTAACCAAGTGGAATGAACGGATACATGTTTTTTATGCTTGTAAGGTCTTCAGGTGAATAGAACAGATATTTCTTTATTTAAAATATTTATGAGATTTATGGTTAATCTGTAGTAAGATTGTAGAGTAACATTTCTTTAATCTAGCCTCTGCAACCATAAACTGAATGGTGCATTAAAATACAAATACACAGTAGACTAGGATCAGTTTTCAGGTAAAATGGTGCCATCTTGTGGATGTAGCAAGACATTTACCATAAAGCAAATAAACTGCCACACATTGGGTGTTTTTGTGGTCATTTAACTGTTTTTAGAGCAATTTATGGACAGATGTTCCTATCAAAAGTTAGCAATTAGCATGAATACAGTGAACTGCTCAATGTATATAAAAAATATATTTCCATTGCATTTTTGCTTGCAAGCAAAACAATATGATGATTTTTTCAATAAAGCCACATTGAAAACACAGCAATGAAGCTGTGAAAGAGTATTTTAATCTCAGTAGCAGAACAATTCATATAAATTATTCTTAGTTTATCTTGTCTTCAATATTGTTTTGTGTCAACAGAATGTCAAAGAAAAGCATGCTGCTATGCATAAAAAAGAACACTTCCAAAGAAAAGAAAAATGCTGCAAAGAATAATGCACCTAAAAGAACAGTTGTATTGACCATGATAAACTGAAAGTAAGACAGTCAGATGAGCTGAAAAGGGGTTCGGGACCTTCAAAAGTTTCCTGAAACAACTGTTCTTCTAAGCTCTGCCACCAACAGAGATCTATAAAAACATTTAGAACAGTTTGAATTCAGTGGATCTACCCATACAGTCAGGCAAAAAAGACAGTTCTGCCCAAGAAAAAAAAAAAAAAAACTTCCTGCACTGCCTGAAATTCTGCAGAAATTACAAGTGTGGATATTAGATGACTGTTGCACATTCTGAAGGATTCTACTTCTGATTATTTTGCTTAGGACTTGGAAAACCCTTTGTTGATAGCACTGCCATGAGTCTTGTGTGGTGCCAACAGTGAAGTATCCAGAAACAATCCATATGTACAGCTGATTCTCAAACAAGAGAGGGGGCTTATTCACAATTCTTCTCAATCGAATTATGCGAGATAGGGATTCACAACTTTTGATTGCATTTTCAAAATGGAGGAACATACTGTGGAGTGAAGCAGCGGTGTGTAGGAGGTGCTTGGGCTACTGAAGAAGCTGTGCTGTGGCACCAAATATTCATCTGCATCCACACCATCATCCAGGTCCTCCCCGCTGATCAGGCTGCGGTAAAACTTGGTGTCCGTTGGACTTGGCAAATGCATGCGGTCGTCACCCTGAAAAAGAAATTAGGTTTAGTTGCTCTGTAACACCATAAAACGTCCATCATCTGATGTACTGCAGATCTGAGCAAAGAGTGGGGTACATTTCTACCTGAATGACAAGGTAGCGGGGTGGATCTCGAGCCATCTTTGTGAACTCTGCTATTAGTTCTCGGAAATGAGGCCGGCTGTCTGCATCAATCATCCAACCTGTACAGACACAACATATAACTGTTTAGGGTTGACAAAATACCCTTTGTTAATTGCTAGCTCAATAAAAACCAATGCATGTAGATCCAATGTTGTAATGTTACCGTTTTCCCTTTATAACAGAACTTGATATCAAAGACTAACACAAAGTAATGTATAATTTTAACAAGACAAAAGTTTTTGGAACATTTTTAAAAAAAAGTATTCTGAAAGCAGTTTTCACTTGTATTCACACCCTTTTCCTCTGTTACCTTTAAATGAATTAGGTTACAAAATGATATCCCACAGTTTAAATACACAGGTAGTTTCTAAAGAGGCAGGCCAGTTAAGGAGAGCATCATTATTAGGAGAAATAGCCAAGAAGATAGTGTAGAGTAACCCTAGAGAAAATAGCAGACACGGAGAATCTGTTGACAGAACTCAACACATCTCGCCATTTTTGAAGACTGGCACAAAGAAAACTATTTGTGAAAGAAATTTCAAAGTTTGATGATTAACCCATCGTAGGGAACAGAGCGAATATGTGACATATGGGGGTTTGGACAGATGAGACCAACTTTAGAACGGTTTGCCTACTTGGAAAAACCTGTGTGGATTAAAAGTAATGCTGCATGCATCCTGAAAACGCCATGCAGACTGTGAAACATGGTAGTGCTAGCATCCGCGCTGAGGGGATTCTTATTTTTCAGCTGGGAAACTAAACTTGGTGGGGATGTGGATGGAGATAAACACAGACTAATCCTGAAGAAAGCCTGTTATGGACTCTAAAAGACTTAAAAGTTCATCTTCTAGCAGGGTGGCACTAAACATGCAGCCAGAGACAAATTGGAAGGGTCCAGATCAAAGAATTCCATGTATTGACTTGATGTTCAAAGCTGGTAAAGAGATACCCAGAAAAGATTACCACTGAAACTGCACATACAGATGGTTTTACAAGATACATGTAGTAGTACATGTATCTATAACAAGAGTCCATGTATGTCCCACTTTTCTTATTTCTAATTTGTAAAAATTTTAGTAAACCATGCATCATTTTCCAACCATTTGGATCTACACACAACTTTGTGTTGGTGTGTTGGATAAAATCTAAATTAAATGCATTCAAGTTTCTGGTTGTCATGTGAAATAAATCAAAAGGTTTTAGTACTGTGAATACTTTTACATGGCTGTAAAAATAGAACCTCCAGAAGAAGCGCTTACATTTCACCATGATCATGTAGACGTCTATGGTACAGATTGGTGGCTGAGGGAGACGCTCTCCTTTCTCCAGGATTCCGGCTATTTCACTGGCTGGAATCCCATCATATGGTTTGGTTCCAAACGTCATCAATTCCCAGACTGTTACACCTACGGGACAGACGCGAAGAACGGTTGGTTAATGTCAGGCTGATGAGATGTCATTCATTTTTGTTTTGGCCCTCAATAAAAGAGAAGAAACAGAAGTTGACAGGATGTACGCTTCTCAAATATCACACTATCAAAACATGGACAAACTGGCTCCACATGCAGGAGTGGGAGTTGACAGGATGCATCTCTGGTGTTGGAAGAACTAAAGTGTAAGGGGGAGGAAGTCGATCACCACTGCCAGGGCCTGCTGATGCTTTTGGCAGATTGAGTGGGGGGCGTGATCAAACCCTCGGGAACGAAAATGTTGGAAGCAGGCCTGCTCAAAAAAAAGCTTTACAGTGTACGGTTTCACTGTGTGTGTCAGTATGTGTGTCGACATTTCTCAGTATTCAGTCCTGAGGTGAAAGAAAATGATTCGAGTGGGACGAGATAACGATTTCCTCTGAAATAAAATCATCCATCTGAACCTGCTGCTGTGTGCGTTGCCTGTTTTGAATGTTAGTAAAAATGTGTTCCCTTTTTATTGCCCTTTATAATGTTTAGCAGATTTTAGGACTCTAACACCAACATTCTCTGTGAAACTTCAAAAAGACAATCTGCTCTCTGCTTTGGTTTCTGTTAAAACATTTAATTCAACAATTTCTACGGTAAAACAATCATCAATACTCAATGGAAGCACATTGCCCCAGCTGTTTTAGCTATTCAGAGTTACACAAGCATTAAAGCTCAATCACTGAAATTGTTTTTGCTGCAGATGCAGAGACTTTGTCTTACCATAGCTCCAGACATCACTCTGGTGAGTGTAAGTTCTATTCAGGATTGATTCAAGAGCCATCCATTTTATTGGTACCTGAAGCACAAAAACACGTAAAAGGCATAAGATTACTTTAAAGCACCTGGGATCAGTTTTGTGAGGTAGATCACCGCTTATGTTTCATGAAGCCTGCAATCATAGACCAACATTATACACCATCACATAATTGCTTTTTTGCATTTTAATAATGTACAAAGAGATATGATATTAGGTAAATAATGTTGCAACAATGCCTTTTTATGCATCTGATAATTTATCATGAATATTATGATCTCCAGCTAAGTCAGGCAGCCTTGGATTTTTCAACAATTTAGGATGAACACCACAACTTTGAGATGCATTATAAACCACAAATAAGGACCTCTGCTAAAGAAATTACATAGATGTTCTAGTAATGACCTAAAACGTCTTAAGTAGGTGCTAAGTAATGCAAACACGTTTTATGCTCCAATGAAGAGACACTCACTTCGGTATGGCAACTGCTTGGAGTGTTTGAAATGGTAGGTAATCAAGCAACTGATTAATTAACCACTTAGGTAGCTGATACAATGCATATAGAGTATTGCAATTTCGGTCAAAGATGTTCAGATGATTATTAGATACATTACAGTTACTCAAGTGCTTGCATAAAGGCACACTTTCAATTTTAGCATCACAATATAGAAGTAAAATCTGTAATAAGGTAGCGTTAGAAATGCCACATACTTTGAAGACGTGGCAGGACTGGATGTTTCCTACAATTCCTCAATCCAGACCCAAGTAAAAAACGCTTTTTTAGATATGGAGTAAAAAAGACAAAAAAAAGACAAACAAAAACAATAACAAAAAAAACAGAAAAAAGTGTGTGTATCTTATTAAAGGTCCCCAGTATTTGAAAGCGTTTAGATCCAATGTAGCCAGATATTTAAAAAAGCAAGAAATGAACATTTCTCTGCTTTACAGGTAAAAAGTTAAAAAGGAAGACCAATATATTGCAAATATTCTAAATAAATAAATAAATAATAATAATAATAATGATAATAATAATAATGATAATAATAATAATAATTATTATTATTATTAAATATTTCCTGCATCTGTTAAAAAGAGTTCCATTAATTTTGGGAGGTGTTTACTGAATAATTAAAATTTTTATTTGATCAATTAACTATTTTCTCAATTTACCTTTAAGTACATTGATATTACCAGATCTTCAGCACATAAATGTGACAAAAGAAAAGATTGGTATAGTTGTAGCGCTAGATTTTTTGACATCACGACTAAAGTTCAAAAGTAATCACCAAATTACAGTTTGCATTTTCATATACAGTGTATATGTAATGACGTTCTTCGAGTCAGATTAGGTTACTTCAAGAAAGTAAAGACAAGAAGAAAGTACCTGGCAATTGCTTTTAAAAATGTATCTGATAACAGCTTTATTCCAGAATAATCATGTTTATTTTGTTGTACAGTATACCAATGAATAATTCATATATTTTTGTACCAACGTAATTATATTTACAAACTTTTTGCCTGTAGTATTTATTAGTATTTGAAAGTACTTTGCATGCTTGGCATCTGTCCTTCAGATAATATTTGGCAATGTGTCGATGCATTTATATGTTTTTACATCATTATAACTAAAACTGCTACAAAAAATGTTCTGATCAAATAGGGTCAACATTTGGAGAAAAATGTTTGGGAATCATCAAATTATGGAGAGAACAATGAGATAATGTGTATATGCAGCTAAAGTATGTTCTTTATGTACATATATGCACAATAAAAATTTGTGTTTATCAAAGATCATTGGTTGTTCCCGTTTTGAGTCTTCATGAAAAATAAACAAACACATGCTGGTGCAAGCCAGGATTTTTAAAAAATCAGCATAGGCTCTAAAGCATTTATTTTATGCCATAGACAGAGCTATTGCAGTATTACAAGCAACAACAACAAAAAAAAGCAAACAGACAAACAAACAAAATAATTAACCACCCCTTTAAGATGTAACTGACCTTTCCTCCTTCTGCATGATATTCTTTTTCATCTGCGTTGAGTAGTTTGGCCAGCCCAAAGTCAGTGATCTTGACATGTTGAGGAGTCTTGACCAGGACATTTCTGGCTGCCAAGTCACGGTGCACTAGGTGGTGCTCCTCCAGGTAATTCATACCCTTTAATCAAACAAGGGGTTTGGAGTGAGTCAAGTATACTATATAAATAGTATACAGTAAAATAAAAAGAGATTTCTATTTCTTACCTTGGCTATCTGAACACACCAGTTGAGCAGGTGCTGGGAGCCGATGTTGTCTTTTTTTTCTTTGACGTAGTCCAGCAGGCAGCCGTATGGCATCAGCTGCGTTATGAGCTGCACAGTCGAGGTGAGGCAGATACCCAGCAGCCGGCACACATGTGGGTGTTCCACACTCGCCATCACATAAGCTTCCTATGAATACATGTCATGATACACTCAGTTTTTTTTTTTTAGGATTGAAACAAAACTGCAAAAATAAGAGGCACGTGTCTTGGAGCACATTTTGCAGAACCTCTGGTAGAAATGTGCATGTTTACCCAGGCAACTGATAGCTTGAGAAACATCTGTGTGATACAGAGTGTTGGGGGGTAAGTCTCTTAGCAGCAGTCACACACAGCCAGCTCTATTTTATTGCATGAGAGTGGAAACTCTCAGTCATCATACCAGAAAATCTGCTTTAGAAAAAAAACATGGATAATCAGCACAGCCCAGCACAAAAAAAAAATGGCTTTGGCTTCTCGCATAAAGACTTGAGCAAACAGTACTTTAAACTGAGCTTTACTTAGTCGGTTCCTTGTCACTGATATTATAATTACAGGCCAAATATTTTCTTCATGCTTATTACTGCGTGTCAGTGCTGTTCAGTAAATAAACCCTTTGCAAGGAGCTTTGTTATTCTGACAGCAAGATAAAAAAGGAGGCTTCAAAGATCTTAATCTTCTTTTTTTCTCTGCCCCGGAGTCAGATTTTAATGTTAATTCATGTATGTGACAGGATTGATGCACAAGGCAAAACCAGCAGCATGACCACAGAAGGCAAGATCTTAAATGCTGATTTGTTTGTTTGTAAAGGTGCATCAGAACAGCCAGTGGCTTCAGAGCTGTTTCTTTCTTGAGCACCTCATCTGCGTAATTACACACAGACGCCTACACGTTGCCATCCAATGAATTAATCCCATTTAACAAAACTCAACCTCAGATTCCATGGTGTGATGTGACACACACTTTATTGCTAAAAAAACAACCCCTTATTAGTTTAAAATAAAATGGCTGATGGGCGTTTAACTACAGAATAAATTGCAGTTAATCCACCAAGCAGGTGTTGGTGACCTAAAGCCACTGCTGATCCTTTTGTTCATGAAATTAAAACATTTTGATATTTTGTTTCACTTTTATTTCCAACCGAAAATACTATGTTTAATGAAGGCCTCTTATGGGAAGTTTGGAGATCAGACTTCTCTCCCTGCCAAAAAAGAAAAGAAATAAAAGAACAGAATAAAAGAAAAACCTACATCCAAGATCTCTTGGTTGGCTTTTGGTGATGTGGCCTCTCTCAAAACCTTGATAGCCACTGGGATCTTCACATCCTCTCCTTCTGGCACCCAAAGACCCTGTAAGGACACAGTTTTTTTTTGTAGATGTTTATAATCCAAATAAGAACACATCAAATAACTAGTGATTATAGCGATTTGTATGTATTTACTAAAATGCTTTCACACTCACAAACATACAGTTTGTAACCCATTTGTTGACAATATTTTGTTTCAAATGTACTTTTTATCAAAACAATCCACAAATCTTGTAGAGTAGAATATAATTCTAAAATGTATTTATTTAGGTCATTTAACTAAAAAAGTGAAACTTATATTCTAGCAATTCACTAAACCCAAAGTGATTTATCCAACCAACAACAATAAAAAGAGTTGTAATCCAAAAAAATTTTGTCATGGCCAACAAAATCAGAGGAAGACTGCTCCCTTGCGCAACAGACCATCAACGACACCCTCTACAAGGAGACAAAGCCACAAAAATGTCACTGTCAAAGAAGGTGGCTGTTCAGAAAGAAGAGCGTGTGAAAGTGTGTGTGAATGGGTGAATGATTGAATGTGGTGTAGAGCACTTTGTGGTCCTCTGGCTGAAAAAGTGCTATACAAATGCAGGCCATTTACTATTACCATTTAAGCAAAAATAATAGATAATTGAATGAAAGTAAAAAGTGTGGCAGAATTTTTTTCTTAGGCTGGTTTAGATTGATTTAGTCAGCACACCCAGCTATCAGAAAATTCAAAAGCACTTGATACATCCCTCTGCTGACAAGCCTTAAGGAAAAACTGATTTCATTGTCAAGCAGGACTCAACAACTGAGAGACCAAACAATGCCAATGAGCTGATTGTTACTATTAAAGCTCTTTCTTAACATCTTACAAGAGCCACAGGCTGAGTGCCTCAATGCCATGTCGCATTAATACATTGAATCAGATCAAAAGTAAACCCACCCAATTATTGATTGAATAAACTGTACAGTATATGGACAGACTTATCAGTAGGCTTATATTTTTTGTATCAAAATAATATTTTATATTTAATATATTTTAATATTAAATATTTTTAGTCTTATATAATATTCTAATTTTGTACATTTTAAGCTTTCAGTAGTTCTAATAATAATACAATAATTATTGAAATCCAAAGAAATAAAAGCCTAAAATATAATTTGGAGGATTAATAATTAAGATTTTACATAATTTTCCATGTATAAATGGAATAACTGAAATAAATTAATTTTTTGATGGTTAAATAGGATGAAATTATGAAATCCACACTTGCATGCTCTATTTGACTTATCTGTACTCTATTTGAAGATTTACCTTTTAATTAAAGATTAAAATAAACAGATCGCCGAAAGGGTGGATTTTCGTGTCCTAAACACAAATCCCCAAATGTGATTATATCAACAGCTCTGACAGCAACAATGTAGTCAGCCATGCATGATGTAGCAAGTGAAAAATGTAATCGAAAAATTGAAAACACATGTAAATCAGTGAAAACTCAGCACAACATAGCCTCATTTTCAAAACTGCTCAGCACTGGAGTTTCTATTTTACAATACGGTATCATGGAAGCCAAACCTATAATTACCTTGTAAACTGTACCAAAAGCTCCTGATCCCAGCACTTTAATTTTCTTAAATTCAGGTTCCTTCAGAATCCGCAGCAGAGCTTGGTTTGGTGCCTGTCCACTCGGAGTGAGTGGTTCAACTAGCTGCATAGAGGGAGTGAAGCCAATAAATTCATGACCAAGAGAAAAAAAAAACCCTGGCAAGTTTTTGTTTTGAGCTTCAAATTTCTCTCCTCACCTCTCTCTCTTGGAGCAGTCTGCGCATTGTCCTCTTCCTCTTGATGTGGCGGCGACGTAGAAGTACAAAGACCGAGAGGCCTGCGACCAAAACTGCCAGCAGCCCACCAACAACCCCAGCTGCAATCATCGAGAGACCGGAGGACCTTCCAGATTTATAAAAAAGGATTTAAGTTGTTAAAAATAAACTAATATACTACACGACGAGCTACAATAAAGAGTTCAAAAAAGTAGATAAAATGAACCAGACAAAACAGGTAA
The DNA here is from genome assembly GCA_028564705.1 of Apricaphanius iberus. NCBI lineage: Eukaryota > Metazoa > Chordata > Actinopteri > Cyprinodontiformes > Aphaniidae > Apricaphanius > Apricaphanius iberus. Next base: position 804,882 of record JAPXFQ010001925.1, read on the forward strand.
AAAGGTATTTAAAACAGATGAGGACAAAGTCATTTCACTGCAATAATTTTATGTTAATTGTATCAAAAATCTAAACATTATTTTTAGTTAATTTATTTGGTGAGGAAAATAAACTAAGCTGAAAATGGGATGCCATTGGGTCTTTTAGCAGCTTAATGATTCAGGAGAAAACACAAAATCAACAGAGAAAGATTCCCTAGACAAAAGCTACCATTCTTTCAGTGAGATCTCATTCCAAATACCTAATTCTTAAGAAAATCTGTGTGGTGAGCTGAGCAGAAAAAAGAGACATTTCTGAACATTTCAGTATTAGACTAAAATGGTGTAATAAAAGAGTGAAAAAAACGTTAAGCTGTAACTGTGTCTCATGTTTCTTATTCCTTCCTGGATCAGGTGTGCATGTGCTTTGAATTATACCATTGACTCTGGCACTGCATAAAAAAATGAGTTTTTGCGAGTCTTGAAATGCATGGATTGTGTGTTTAGAGGTTTCCTGCTGCATCTCAAAATTAGCTCAAACTAATGTCCAACCCCTTGTGCACACTTCCTGTGACAATCTGCACACAGGTAGCAAGCCTTGTTCTTTTGGCAGGCAGTAGCTTTTTCCATGAACACCCTTGTTGTTCAGTGTTCTCATGATGATGCCCTTAAACCATAGCCAATGTGGGAAACGACTGCTGCGTTTCTAAGAAGTTATACTGGGTTTCTTCATGATGTGACCGATAGTCATTGGTCAACCAGTTCTGGTCAGAGTAACAATGATATTGAGTTTCTCCACATTTGTACACAATCTGTCTGACTGCGGATTGCTGGAGTCCAAACAGATCCCAGAGATAAATTAGAAACATTTTCCATCCTGATGAGGATCCACTACTTCTTTTATGGTGTTCTTCAGAGACTGGAATGTTCGAGTTGTAATACAAATCAAACCAAATTTTTTTGTTGGAATTCAAACTTTGATTTAAAAAAATATGTGGTGGATAACAATTGTTTGTCATTGTGTCAAGGTTTCCTAAACACACTTTATTCAAAAATACTTTTCAAACTCAGTACTGTGGAGTTCTCCCTGCTTTTGTTTTAGGCCCGAATATAAAATATAAAAGTTTACTAAAGTTATGGTAGATATTTCCATTGTGGGAGGGAGGGAGGACAGACAAGAAATTACATAAGAAAGGTACAAAGTAAAGAAGGACATAAAGAAGTAGGTAGTAAGGAAGAAAATAAGGGATGAACAGACGAAGGAAGAACACAAGGAAGGAAAGAACAACATGATCAAAGAAGAAAGGAAGGAAGGACCCAAGAAAAGACTGAAGGACACAAAGAAGGAATGAGGGGAGAAAAGGAGGAAAGAAAGAAGGAAGCAAAGCAGAAACAACACAAAGAAGGGAGGACACAAGTAAAAGAAAAAGCTAAGACAAAAACGAAGGAAAGAAGAACATGAACGAATGTTTAGAAGAAGCTGAGAAAGCAACAAAGATTGGACAAATGAAATTAAGAGGAGAGTGATAGAATTTTACGGGGAAGGTAGATGGAGTGAAGAACATAACATTTGCTAGGACTGGAACATAGATCAAATTCCATAGTTTTCCATACTTTTATAGTTTGTTTAGGAACCTTGTCCTATTGATTAAAAACACCCGACTCTAATTGGAATTTTTATGGTTTTGCCAAACACAAATCTGGTTCAGTATGAAAAATGTGTTTATTTAGTTTCTCTTCGTTCTACACCACCCCTTTGCATTAACCTTCAGAGCTGAGAATGGCTTAAATACATTTAGTCAATTTTTAGCTCACCTTTCACCATGGCAACCTTCAGGACCTGGTGCCGTGCACCTAAAAAACACAAATGCAAAGTAGCTAATGAAAATATATTCCCTAAACACCACAAAACGAAGCAATGTGAAGTTTAACCAGGCTTTGGAGTGTATAACCTCCAATAAGCATACACTTCTTTGTCTTCTTTACCCCTGCCAGCAAAAATGTCCAACTCAGACTAAATATTTTGAATGGATTCATAAATCATTTGGGTCAGCTATTTATTTTCACATTTCTAAACTATTGAAATGTTTTAGAAATATGTATCAATTTCTTCCTTTTCCACAATACACACAAAAGACCAAGTAACATGACAGCTCTCAGTGGTTGGAAGGTATGTCCGAATAATTTTCCTTCCCACTCATCCATATATCAAGGCTCAGCGTTGAAAGTATATCACAGGGAACATTTGGCCTGCTCTCAGGACAGATATGTATCAGTATAGTTTTGCTCCACAAAAGGGAGTACAGACCACTAGAATTAAACACAGCAGACAGATAATAAAAAAATAAATGGTAAAAAGAAGGGAAACCAATGAAGATGTTAAATGAGGAGAGCAAGACTATCTGGAAAAACAGACCAACATGCTTGTCTGGTTTTCTTATTTTGTTTCCAAGAAAATCTCCTGACTTTTGTAAACTTAGCTAAACCCTTTCAGACACATGTTATTGTTACACCGAACAAATATTTGTAACTTAGAAATTAAATGCGTTGTTCAGTTCTCTGGTCTCGACCATATTTACCCCTTGGTGCAGTTCTTGTGGCACAGCTGGCATACTCTTCTCTCATCAGCGTATTTCCACACCAAGGTGTCATCCTCTCCTGGCACGCCTTGGGGACAGCGGGACACACAGAACAGTCCATCCTGAAAGTTGGCACACTTTGTACAGTTTCCAGGACCCTAAAATAAAAAAAATATATACTTTTGATGTTTACATCTTTAATAACAATGGCTCCAGATACCATATAAGATGTCACATCCTACAGAACATCTCAAAGAAAGACGCATTTATCCTCCTAATAAAGGTGGAAAACGTCAAGGACATGTTGTAGTAGTGTTCTCAGGCAGTGCCATGCATAATCCATACACCTTGAAGGAAAATATATTGTTAAGATTTGTTTTTTTAAGAATAAATATGAGATATCCATTTGTATACATTCATTTTTATGCCAATTCCTCTAAAAGAAAGCAGTTTAGGAAAAAATAATCTTGGCATCATGCTATGAGGAGACTTTGTTTCCAGCAGTGATGAGAAAGTTGGCCTGAATTTAAGGAAAGATAAACTGGGATAAACAGAGCAGTCCTGAAGGAAACCTGTTAGAAGTTGCAATAAGTAAACAACACCAGCCATAAAGACAGGACAATAATGGGTTAGATCAAAATATATTCAGGAGTTAGAAATGTCCAGTCAAAGAGTGGAGATAAACCAACGACTTTTTACTGATACTCTGAATCCCCTTTGGATAGATTTGAGCCATTTTGCAAAAAAAATAATTGCCTAAAAGTTTAAGGGCCTCATTTATCAAGATAGTTAATAATGACTGCCATGTTATGTGCGCAGCAAACAGTTTGCTCCTGTGGATTGTCCTTCATTCGAGGGTGATCTACTAACATTGCGCGATCAATGCATAACAGGCGCAAGGAGCAGTATTCAAAGAGGACTTTGCGACCGCTGTTTTGAACTGTACCATGGCTAGAGAGAGAAGGAATATGTGCAAGGATTCATGACGGGTCTTTTAAAAAAAAAGGGGAAAAATCATACGTATCACAAACTTCAAGTGTGTGGTGTATATGTGCTCTTCTCTGCTCCATGCTGGCATCGTAATCCAGAGTTAGATTTATTAAAACTGCAGTAAGTCCAAAACAAGGTCGCTAAGATGTCCATATTCTACTAATGTTTTTAAAATGCATAGCACTTTATCATGGCCTCTACTAAATGTCAATGTACTGTAGAAAAAATTTTAGCTTGATAATGTGTAATCTGAAATATATTAATAGTTTTTTTTAATGTAATATATATCAATATTAAATTGTCATTGTTTTATTGTACATGATTACTACATTTTATTAATTGGAACCCAAAAAGATTATAGCCACTCATGGGGAAAGTAATGAGGATCTATGAGGATCACAACAAAATGCGTGCTCAGCAAATCCGGAGCAGGTGGACATGCGCTGAGCGCGCAGTGAGTTATGATGCGTCTTTGGGGGAAAAAAACAGCTGAACATTTACATAACTGTCAGATTTATGGCCATTACAGTGTTAATTATTATTAAGTTATATTGTGTAGATGACATTTTTTGTTTGTCAGTAATAAACTTATGTTGAATGTGGTGGCGTGCCTTTCAGAAGCGGTAAAAATAAGTGGTACTTATTTGTATGTTCTCCTCGTAATATTTTGGTTCTTTGACAGAAACCCTCATATCGCATATTCAGCACGGGAAAAAGCGCTAAGTGGATTGTGCGCGTCATATTAGTAAATCAGCTACAGTCTGTTTTTGCGACCCTGTGCAGTTTGCACCGGTTTTAACAAGCACAAAACGCTGATAAATCAGGCCCTAAAACTCTAGATGTTCAAAGCTGGTAGAGAAACACTCCAAAAGGCTTGCAACTATAATTGTAGCAAACTTTGATTCAACAACGTATTAAGTTACGGGGCTTAAAAAAAGGCAGTCATAGTTTTTATTTTTATAAATAGATTTAAAAGAACATACATAGTTTTTCCTCCAGAATACATTTTTTAACCAATTTAGATTGCTCAGATTAATAAAATGAAAGTAAAACTAACTGAAGTTTGTGGCTGTAATGTGAGAAAATGTGAAATGGTGTGGGTAATTCTCATGCAAGTCACTGTATTTATCTTCTGCACATGTGCAGTATCTTAACATTGTAATATTATAGGTGAGCCTCTTTACTCAGTCAGCATTTCTGTTGTTGATAATGATGGCCTATATTCTCCCTGTTATATTTAAAAAAGTGGAGGCCTTAACTTGTTTTAATCAAGACAGGATTATGAGCATAAAAAAGCAAACAGTTGGCCAACTTAATCTGACAGTCCCACCCCTCCTTCAAACACAACATGTCTTGTGGCTGCCCTGCAGTATGAGTTACTGAAGCCACTGCTGATGGAGAAATCGCTGACACTTCTGGGAGGGATTTAATGGAGCATTAATGTTAAGATGTTCATCAGTTATGTTCACAGATTTGCAAGGCATGAGCGTCTTTTCCTTAACTGCAGACAACATACATACCGGTGCATGACAGGTTGCAGTCCCGTTCATGCGTAGACACTCGGGGTCACACTCTACACAGGTTTTGTTCATGATCGCTTCTCGTGGTTCTCTGCAGCAGAAAAAAATAAAATGGAATAACAAAGCTGACAGAGTGTTCCACTGGGGCAGCTTTATTTCAAACAGCTTCATTTGATCCGCTTTTTGGAGGGCCAAGTTAAACTGTAAGCACGTATAGATTCAATGTTTGATAAATATCTCCAAAGATAAACAGATGTGAGTGCTATGTGCCATTTTTTCAGCAATGTTTGTCTTACATCTTCTGGAGACTTAACTTCAGAAATACCCTGGATCTTCAGCTTTCTTTCAATAATCCTCCAATTTATCTAATGACATAGTCTTGAAATACTCATGGTATGACAATAGACTTTGAAGAAGCTAACTATCTAGCTCTGAGATCCGATGTTTCAGACGGTTTGTTTTTCTGAAATAGAGGACAGCAGATTTCAACGCTTAAAAAGGAATCAAGCCCAGATTCCTCCCTTACCCCTCCAGGATGTTGCAGAAGTCAACACAACTCCCGCTGCGGCTGTAGTCACGGCAGGCGAAACACATGTCCGGGCCTGGGCCCCAGCAGCCGTCCGCTGTGCACTTCCTGTCACAGGTTTTATTCCTCAGGGCTAAAACCAGATGTAGAATTTTAAGCAGAGTTCTTGATAATTGCCCCAATTTTGAAATTTGCCCATTCGTTGCAAAATAAAATTCTTGACAAGCAGTGGCGATCTCACCACAAGTGGTAGCTTTTGCGTTTTCATTGACTGTTGCAGTTTGGCCTGTGGATTTGAAGAATCTCTTCCAGTTGTTCTCATCAGTGTAGCAAAGGTTCTCATTTTTGAGAATGACCATGTCTCCATCACTGATCTCCTTTAGAGACCGAAAGCCAAGGTAGTCTATGTTGAGCTGTGTCACAACCAAAGCACGGGTACCACTGTCAAAAGTATAAGTTAGACGAAAAAAGACAAAATGAGAATGAAAGCCCTAAATCTTTTTCTTCCATTTCATGAAATTCCAAGTGCTGTCCTCATCTAACATTATAGTGTTAGATGTGAAGAGAAAGCTGGGATGAGAAATGAAACAAATTCAGCACATAAGAAACGGTGGCAAGGTCTTATCACTTTATCAATCTTTAATCAAAAATATTTGCTTAAAGGGGAAGTATAGTTTTTTGCAACCTGGACCTTATTTGTAGCATGCAATACATTCATATACTCATCCCGAAGCTATGGTGCGACTTGAAGTTCTTCAGAAGATATTTAGATACATTCACGGTCATCATATAACCATACAATGGGAGTTGTTGGGGGACAGCAATTGCAACCTCTAAATAAGGCATTAAATGCCACAAAACTTCTTCATTTAACCAGTGGTTTGTAATGAATCAGTAGCACTAGTCCCCTGCTGTGCGCCAGCACAGTTGTAGTCTCCTAACAACTCCCATTATATGGATAAACACGGATTGTGAATGGATCTAAATATTTCCAAAAGGACTTCAAGTTGCACCAAAATTGTTTGGGTGAGTGAATAAACATATTGTACACTACAAATAAGGACTAGGTTACAAAAAACATTATTTCCCACTTTAATCTAAATCTGCAACTTGCATTTTGGACCCAATTCCAATTAAATTTTTAATAGATTAATTTTCTTTTTTCTGCCCCCATTTTAGGTATGAATACATCCTTTGTAAATGGATAACTTCTGCAGGATTTTAAGGTTGTTTCAGTTAAACCTTTACTTAAGAACTTTCTCTTGATTAAGATGACGGTCTCGGCAGATGACCGCTTATGCTGAGCCTGGTTCTGCTGGAGGTTTCTTCCTGTTAAAAGGGAGTTTTTCCTCTCAACTGTCACTTCATGCTTGCTCAGTGTGAGGGATTGCTGAGAAGTCACGACGCAATCTTCTGTGGTTCTCTAATTCCTAAAGTAAACTTTGGATTGTATTGTATATTGTAATAACTCTTCTTGTAAAGTGCCTTGAGATGACATCTGTTGTGAAATGGCGATTGAATTAATAAATTAGACAAATTTCTATAGCTTCCTGTTTATCTAAAATCCTTCAGAAAATAGTTGCTAATCAAGTATGTGATCATCTAAACAGTAATGAGATGTTTGAATATTTTTAATCAGGTTTTAGAGCTCATCATACGACTACTGATATTCTCAAGACCTCAGATGATGGACTTGTGACTGTTCTGGCCTTGTTAGATCTCAGTGCTGGTTTTGACATAGTTCATCACAATATTCTCCTAGAAGGGCTTGAACATGTTGAAGGGATCAAGGGAACATGGTAAGGCTGGTTTGAATTATAGTTGTCTGACATATTCCTGTTTGTTCATATACATGATAAAAAATATGATACAATAATATAAATCTTCTTCACACTAATGGTTATTTATGGAGTACATGCATAATTACAGGCATGTCTGGAAGACAGAAAACATGTATGACTCTAAAATTTCTGCTTTTAAATTAAGACAAGACAGAAGTTGTTGTCTTTGGACCAGAAGCTCTAAAAAATAAACTGCTAAGTCAATCACTGCATCTGAGCGTCATTAAATTGGCCTCCTGTAATAATGTAATGAATGTTGGTGTTATTTTTGACCAAGACATGACACTCAAATCCCATATTAAATAGCCGTTTATGAATTCCTTCTTTAACCTCAGGAATATTGCTAAAATTAGAAACACCTTGTCCAGGAGTGATTTTGAGAAACTACTACATGTTACATAAAAGCTGGACTACTGTACTTTTTAACTATCAGGAAGTCCGCAAACTGGAATTAAAAGCCTTCAGTTAATCCAAAATACTGCAGAAAAAGTTTTAATGAATATTGAAAAGAGAGATCACATTTCTCCTGTTTTAGCCTCCCTACATTGGCTCCCTGTTAAATCCAGAATAGAATTTAGGATCCTCCTTACATATGTAGGCCTTAATAATCAAGCTCCATCATACATTAGAGATCTGATTGTTCCAAATGCTTCTAACAGAGCACTTCACTCTCAGACTGCAGGTTACTGGAAGTTCCTAGGATTTCCAAAAGTAGAATGGAAAGCAGATATTTTAGTTATCAGGCTCCTCTTCTGTGGAACCAGCTCCCAGTGTTAGTTGGTCGGGCAGACCTAATGTCTGCTTTTAAAAACAGGTTTTAACCTTCCTTTTTGATAAAGCTTTTGGTTAAAATCAGATTGATGTTAGCCAGTCTTTGGATGAGTGGTGGATTGGGGGAGAGGCAATAAGTGACAGCCTAAGCCGGTTTGGGGAGATGCAGTCCAGAGATACAGTTTTCCTTGGTTCTGCTTTTCTAATGGCTCATATGAAGTACTGAAATATCCTGAGCTATTTCTGTGGTTAGGCTTAGACTGTTGGAAGACAGACTGACCACTTTTTCTTTACTCTGTTACTTTTCACTTCAACTACTCTCCAGTTTCAGCATTTGCTGTTATTATTACTGTTAGCTTTGTTTTTTTCTCTCAATGTTTTTTCTCTACATTCAGTAAAAGCTATACCAGGTCTGTTGTTCTGCTCAGCTGTGATGTATTGTTGGAGGGGGGCATCAACTGGTGTCATGCTACCAGTAATTATATGCCCTCCATGTCCTGTTATCAAATTTTCACTTTCTCTAATATAGAAAGTACTCTTACATACTGTAAGTTTTCTTTTTTTGTGTTTCTGCTCTGTCTTCTCAAACCCCCAGACAGTTGTGGCAGATGGCCGCTCATACTGAGCCAGGTTCTGCTGGAGGTTTCTTCCTGTTTAAGGGGAAATTTTACTCAGATGCTTGCTCAGTATGAGCAATTACTGTGCAGTCACCAACAACGCAGTTGACTGTCTAGTATTGCTATATATTCGTTCAGGAGGAGTGAATGGTGTAAGTCAATGGCTGGACGCAATCTACTGGGATTCCCTAAATAGAAAACTTCTAAACTGATTGGAATGTATGTACAGTGGGAAGAACAAGTATTTGATACCCTGCTGATTTTTGAAGTTTTCCCACTGACAAAGCATGTAGAGGTCTGCAATTTATATCAAAGGGAATCTTCAACTATAAGGGACACAATCTAAAACAAAAATGCGGGAAATCACAGTGGGTGGTTGCATGACATAAGTATTTGATTGCCTATCAACCAGTAACAATTTACGCTCCCACAGATGTGTTAATTCTTCTTTAAGAAGCCCTCCGGTTGCTCACTCATTTTACCTGTATTAACTTCACATGTTTGAACTCGTTACCTGTATAAAAGACACCTGTCCACACACTCAAACAAACTCCAACCTCTCCACAATGGCCTACACCAGAGAGCTGTGCAAGGACATCAAGGATAAAATTGTAAAAGGCTGGAAGGCTGGAATGGGCTACAGGACAATAGGCAAGCAACGTGGGGAGAAAGGCAACAACTGTTGGTGCAATAATTAAAAAATGGAAGAAGTTCAAGGGTCAATCTCCCTCGGTCTGGAGCACCATGCATGATCTCTCCTCATGGGGCATCAATGATCATGAGGAGAGTGAGGGATGAGCCCAGAACTACATGGCAGGATTTAGTCAATGTCCTTAATAGAGCTGGGACCACAGTCTCAAAGTCTCTTAAACACCCTCTATCGTCATGGATTAAAATCCTGCAGTGCACGCAAGGTCCCCCTGCTCAGGCCAGCACATGTCAAGGCCCATCTGAAGTTTGCCAATAACCATCTGGATGATCCGGAGGAGGAATTGGAGACGGTCATGTGGTCTGATGAGACAAAAGTGGAGCTTTTTGGCCTAACCTCCACTGGCCGTTTTTGGAGAAAAAAGAAGGATGAGTAAGACCCCAAGAACACCATCCCAACTGTGAAGCATGGAGTTGGAAACATCATTCTTTGGGGATGCTTTTCTGCAAAGGGGACGACTGCACCATAGTGAGGTCAGAATGGATAGGGCCATGTATTGTGAGATCTTGGCCAACAATCTCCTTCCCTCAGTAAGAGCATTGAAGATGGGTCATGGCTGGGTCTTCCAGCATGACAATGAACCGAAACAGACAACCAGGGCAACTAAGGAGTGGCACCGTAGGAAGCATCTCAATGGTCCTGAAGTGGCCTAGCCAGTCTCAGACCTAAGTCCAATAAAAAAATCTTTGGAGAGAGCTGCAAGTCCGTGTTGCCAAGCGACAACCCTGAAACCTGAAGGATCTGGAGAATATATGTATGGAGGATTGGGCCAAAATCCCTGCTGCAGTGTTTCCAAACCTGGTGAAGAACTACAGAAAACGTCGGATCTCTGTAATTGCAAACAAAGGTTTCGATTTCTATGAGTTATGTCTGTCTGATGTATCAAATACTTATGTCATGCAACAAAAAAATAATTATTTAAAAATCCTCCACTGTGATTTTCTAAATTTATGTTTTAGATTCTGTCACTCACATTTGAAGACCTTTGATACAAATTACAAACCTCTACATGCTTTGTAAAGGGGGAAACTTCAAAAATCAGCAGTGCATCAAATATTTGTTCTCCCCACTGTACAATTCAATTGAAATAACCTTTTATTCATAAAGTGCCTTGAGATTACATTTATTATGAATTGGCACTATATACGGTACAGACCAAAGGTTCGGACACACCTTCTCATTCAGTTCGTTCTCTTTATTTTCATCACTATATAGATTGTAGATTCTCACTGAAGGCATCAAAACTATGAATGAACGCATATGGAATTATGTACTACTTTTCTAAAAATTTTGAAATAACCTGGCCTCCAAAGTCACCGGACCTGAACACAATCGGGGTTGATTTGGGGTGAGCTGAACCACAGAGTGAAGGCAAAAGGGCCAACAAGTACTAAGCATCTCTGGGAACTCCTTCAAGACTGTTGGAAAACCATTTGCGGTGACTACTGCTCAAGAGAATGCAAAGCAGTAATCAGAGCAAAGGGTGGCTACTTTGAGGAATCTAAAATATAACATGTATTCAGTTATTTCACCCTTTTTTTTTATTACATACAGTAATGCCATACATTGTGTGTTCATTCATAGTTTTGATGCCCTTAATTGAGAATCCACAATGTAGTCATGAAAATTAAAATGCATTGAATGAGACTGTGTGTCCAAACTCTTGGTCTGTACTGTAAATAAAATGAACTGAATGAATGCAAAAGAACAGCTAAAAGAAACAGTTTCCCAATGTTAAATCAAAATGATAGGGAATTTGTTTTTGTTTATACAAAAAACATACCGTTTTGTTCTTCCTCGAATGATTTCCAGATTCTCAAAAGGACTGAGTGATCTCATGCTCTCTGGCCATGTTTGAATCCAAAGGTATCCTGAAGGAACCAATGATATGTTTATTATGGGGGTGGCCAAGGTGTATCAAATGTGTCATGCAGTAGTCATGTCTTACTAAATCTTACCTGTTATTTCCTTAACTGTTTTGAACACATCTAGTTGGGCCGGCTCCATTTTTGGCGTTTTGGTAAAGTGATCACTTTAAAAAAAGAAAACACATTAAAAAGGTAACCAGAAAAGTAAATGTTGAGAGCAAAAGACAGCACAGTCAGAGCTTACCCATGAATCGATGTGTGAATGATAATAATGTCACCATTGATTTTAGTGCAGTTTTTAAAAGAGCCAATGTTGGTGGCATTGATGGATAGTATGTTAGTCAGTTCTCCTGCCCCAAGTCCATTACACACTGTAAACAATTAAAGCAAAAACAAAATGGTTTAAGGAAGTATTACTTTCAAGAGGAATTAACAAAAAAAAACAGATTTTTAATTAACAAAAAAAACCCTGATGTTTAAATGTCCAAAACCACAAATCTCACAAGACATTTTACATAATTTCTCATAGCAACAACCTACATTTTGAGTGCAAAAGGCACTTATCTAGAGATAAACTGACAACACTGAGATGTCAGCTTAGAGAGTTCGATGTTAAAAAGATATGCTATGACGAGCCCCATAAAAACTTACTTTTGTTTTTATTTTCGGCTTAGGCCATTTATATGATGTAAGTCAGGTAAATCTGGTGTATTATATTTAGTAAAAAACTACATCTAATTACTTTATGGTACAAGTTAGCTTTAGCTAAAAAAATTAATTATTACAATGTGTGAACCTTTACAATGTTTGGTAATCATACAACTATAGTAAACTAAGAAATAGGCTGCACATTGGTGGAGTTGGTAGCACTGTTGTTTTGGAGCAAGAAGGCCTTTGGTTTGCATTCCACCCTGGGGTCTTTCTGCATGGAGTTTGTGCATGCACTGGTCCCCTCCGGGAACTTCAGCTTCTTCCCACAGTCCAAAAACGTGACTGTTGGGTTAACTGGTCTCTCTAAATTGCTCATAGGTGTGTGTGTGTGTGTGTGTGTGTGGATGTTAGTTTGTCGTGTGTGTCTCTATATTGCCCTACGATGGACCAGCAAACCCTCCCCCCCACCCAAGACTCTGCATAGTATAGATGGGATACTCAATTGATTGTCTGTACTGTAAAAACAATGCTGTAAATTGTCAGAAACACTTCTTCATTTGGACAGTAACTGTAACAGCTAAATCTCCAACCTTTTGGGCACAGTCCGTCACACTTCGCACACTTCCTGATTCCTCCCTCGTCCACTTCATATGTGTTACCGCTGCATGTGCGCACACACGCACCGTGGTCAGTAACAACATAATTATCTAGAATGATTGAAAAGTAGGAGCTGTTTAGGTCAAGACTGTATCACGTTCATTAGCTACAGTGTGGATCCAAAAGTAAAAGAGGGAAAACAAAAATTATGCAGGTGATTTTGAGGAGCAGAAACCATATGGGCCATGCATAACATTATCTTCTAAAAGATGGGATGTTGCATTAACAAAGCCTGAAAACTCAATATTTTTCTTTCTCCGTTTCTATAGTTTATCATTAAACTTGAACAAACTCACTATTTAATGTCTAACAACCCTCAAGGACAACCTGAGCAAATGTTTAGTATAGTACAACATGCAAAATATTTCTTCTCATGATGTGCATGCCAAGAAAGCTCATTATATTTGCAGCATCTATTACTTTGTGTCTGCACAGATCCAAACTTTTTTGTTTGGTTAAAAAGGACAAGATTTTATTTCTGTTATTTCCTAAGACTGTGGTTTACAACTAATGAAAACCAAAATTCCAAGTTTTCAGAAAACCTGAATACTAGCCTACATAAGATGAATTAAATAGATTTGAATGCAGAAAAGTTATGTTGTGGCCATGTTAAGGCCTACAATATCATGGGGCACACTGCTGGCTATACAAGTTCATGTTCAAAGAGTGCTTTATCCAAGAATATTAATGTGAAGTTATACGGAAAGAAAAAATATGGTAGAAAAAATTTAACAGGGATAGCCAAAGCTTTGAGAGCATTTGGATATCAAGACAATTTAAGAATTTTAGGCACATTCAGAAGGCTTGGAGTGCTGCTGAAATTAGTACTTTTTTATTGAGCCTAACTAATTTACACAGAAATAGTTAATTTGGGATCATTGTAAGCTGTAAGTGATTAAATTATCAGCAACAAATTGTTTTATGTTATAAAACGTTATATACAGTATAATAGTATAGACGGATGCAACAATAAAACAAACTATATTCTTACGTGGACAGCTTTTCACGCAGGTGGCCCCAAAGTTGTACTTTCCTTGGGGGTTAGGGACCAGCTGGTGTAAGTTGGGATCATAGCGCATGAGGCTGGGGCAGGAGTCCTTACAAACCCCTTCGTCCTGGAAGTCCCGACAGGCCTGCAGCACAAACAACAGTCATCTAATGCGCCGGGACCAAAACAGAGCCCCTTCCTAATGATAACACTGCATTCCTCTATCACAGCCTTGGCTTAATTCTCAAAGCTGCAGCTTTGAGAGAGGCAGTGCAGACTCTGGTACTCAAGGCCCTGCCAGATTTAATCAGCAGTTATGAGTCTCTCTCTGTTAATAAAACAAAAACACCATCTTAAGTAATAAAAGCAGAGGTTGCTAGGAGGGGGGCGAGTCTTAAATAGAGTCGTCAGCCAGATGTAATAGAACTATATTAAATATTTTGTGTATTCATTAATTGTGTTATGTATATGATAAGGGCTTTGTCTCACCAAACAGTCAGTCGGTCTGGGGCCTGTGCATCCTGCTGCACAATGCTCATTACAACAGTCACTTGGTGAACCTCCCTTGCACCTCTTGGAGCACTGCTGTGCACAATTCAGCTTTGTCACTGGAGATGATACAAGTACAAATACATCGAGTTTACCCTTTTCAAAACTAATTTTTCTATTATGATAATTCTGGAAAACATTTTAAAAAATTTAACGTCCTTGAATGTTTAAATTATTTGAAATAATAAAAAACTGATTTAGTATGTGTACACATAAAGAATAGAATTCTAAATATTTCATCTTAGCATTTGGTGGTTACACAAATTCTGATACATATGTGATAAAGGACTTTTAAACAATCAACAAGGGCTTACAGGTCTGACAGTTTTCTTGACCAGGGGCCCAACAAGAACCATTGAAACAGCTTGAGTGGCACTTTTTACCTGTGAAGAAAAAAAGTAGGTCACTTACTACCAATAAAAAGCACAAATTTACAGAACAAAAAGTTTTGTTTAGCTTTTCTTGTGCAGAGAATGAGAGCACTTACAAAGCTGGTTCTTTCCCACTACTGGAAGTTGCATAGTGGGTTTAGCTTCAGCATTAACAATATCAAACCACTGAATTGTTTCCACATTACAAAGCTTGTTGTTCCCAAACTTTACACCTCCTTTGAGAATTTCTGTGAATTAACAGGAAGCACAATTCTAAATTAAGCTGCTCGAATGTTCAGTTTGAAACATAGTGTCATGGAAGATGTGATCATTTCAGCACTATTTACCTGTCAGGCTGGTCAGAAGAAGCTCAGTAGTTCCCTGACCTGTATTTTTATCAATATTGGCAAGCACAGAAAGTGCAAACTTTCCCTCATAGAGGGAGTGACCCCGAATGATACGCAGGTTTTCCAGTGGAATCCTGGGCGCTGCATTGAGGGCAATCAGAACATAACCACTCACTTCTTCAATTGACTGTGGAGAGGAGAAGAAAAAGGAAATCTTGCTGTTAACCTCATAAATAATCTGATAAGTCAGTGTTTTGTTTAGAAATATTAATAAAACTGAAGAAATTGTTATCAATATTATATCAAAGTTTTTACAGTGTTATTTACAAGTTATATTTACATACATATAGTACCCTGAAACAGTATTGGCCCCTTTAAAGATCTGGATTTTAGATTTTTTTTTTCTCAGATGAAATGTTTCAGATCAACAAACAAATGATAACATCAGATAAGTCATTAAATACAAAAATCTGTGACAAAAGCATAGGAAAAAAGCTATTTAGGCCAACCTCACCCTATGTAAAAAAGTCCTTGTCCCTGTAAACTTACTGGTTGCACAACCCCTGGCAACACCCGCTGCTATTAAATGTTTGCATCAACTAGAAATAAGATTTCTATATTTTGCCTAACTCTTCTAGTTTTGATTCAGCTACAGTGAAGCTCGTCTCTCATGCCACAGCATTTGAATAGGCCCCTCATTTTTGAGTAAATCAGAGGGGAACTTGCTGTCCTGCTTTAGATCATCCTGAGGTTGTATAAACCAGCTGTCATGGAGCATCAGGTCACACGCTGATGGCCAGACTATCTTTCAGGAGTGAACAGAATTGATGGCAAGTAATCCATGTACTGAAGCAGGAAAACAGACCCTGACCATCAAACTAACATCCGCATCATTGATGATTGACATGGATTTAGTTTTTTTTAAGTACTGTGTTAATTTTAAATGTAAGAGGATGCAAATCTTCAAAAATTCAGCCTCTGTTGCATGGTCCCACAAAAAAACAAAAAAGCAAAATAAAACTCAAAAAGTGGCAAATGAGGGACAGCCTTTGTGCTATATTTGTTCAGCATTGTTTTTGGCCTTGGAGCGCTCACACTGAGAATATTTTTGTCCAGTCTCTTTCATCTTGTTGAATCATGGACACTGACCTTAACTGAGGAAAATGAGGCATGTTGTGTTTAAGATGTTGTTCTGTGGGTTTTTATGACATCCTTGATGCTCTCTAGTCACTGAGTTTGCTTCATATCTCTTCTTGTCTTTATTAACTTTTATTCTACTCAAATGTCTTTTCTTGGAGCATGATGTACCTCTTTAAAATCTTTTTGCCTACTAAATTTTGACAGACAGATCTATTTAGGTGATTTCTAGATACCATATGTATAGCAGTTATAAGGTCTGGATTTGGCCGGTGAAACCGAATTTGCCTTTTGTGGTGAACTATAGTTAATTCATGACCAAGACGGTATGTTCTATTTACTCTAACGATTTGTCTGATTTTGAAACCTGTTTGATGATCTGAAACTTTAAGCATGAAAAAAAGAAAAAATTGAAAAAAACTTAAAAGGAAATTAATACTTTTTATAGCAAAGAATAAGACTTAATGTCATTTTTTTCTTTCTAACTATGAAATTTGGAGAAAAAGTCCAAATAAATAATGTTTTTTCATCTCACAAATGTACATCCTTAGAAAGAAACACAGGAAATCAGTTAAACACGCGTTCACAACAGAGCTACAAGTTAAAAGTTAGGCCAACAAGTATGTTAATCCAGGGTCAAAACACCCGCAACAGAGACATCCATTAACCAGTATATATAGCTCAGGTTTGCCCCCATCAGCTTTTGACATGTGCACAAAGAAAACTGAGCAAGGTGCAAATGGAACATTATAAAGTTTCCCCCTAAAGCTGCTGCAATGTATCTGCTAACTCCATATTAATCTGAGTTTGTATGGGTAAGACTAAAGCCCGTGAGTCTGTGTGGTCCTGTAACACATCTGCCCAGTGCTCACGTTCATAGAATTATAGCTGATCTTTGGGCAAAGTTTTAACCAGAGCTGTACAAACACAAAGAATCATTATAAGCACTTGTTCTGCACTGATTTTTAACTAACTACAGCTGTGAGGAGTCTGCAGCGATTTAGTAAAAACTGTTTCAGAAAACATAATCTAAAGAGGTATAAAAAATACAGTCATAATAAATAAGAATGTGTGTTCTGGCAAGGTTTGTTTGTCAGATTAAAAGTACCTTTTCAAAATAAAATTTAATCAGTTATTAAAGATGCTTTTCATTCAGCCAACATTTATGTAATTAAGACGTTTTTTGTATTGGACTGATCCTAGATTTTAGTGCTAAATGACGTTTTTTTTTTATTATTATTTTTTCTATTAGCTGTAAAAACTTAAAATGAACATAATCGATAGAATTTAAAACATTGTAAATGTATTCTATAATGTATCTATATAATGTATTTCATGCAGTGCATTGAGTTACTGAAATAAATGAAATTGTAAGTATTCTAATTAACTGAATATGATTATATCACATTTGTTCCATCAATTGTTTTTCAAAGTCGTTAATTTAAAACTTTTGTGAATAATAAAGAATGATACTATCGTATAAAATCGTGGATTTAAGGGAATGAATGACCCAAAACATGAAGATAAGGACACAGCATAGTTTAGGTCACAACTAGGACAAACTGTCTGAGCAGGGAGTAAGCAGTCAGGTCATATTATGGGACTTTGAGGATTGTTAGTGAGCATAACGTTTATTAAGAAAATAACTTTAGTTGCATTGCTTCTTCTGTGTCTGAGCAAAAAATGAGGAAGAGAAAATTTGAACATGAACATGCATGTGCATTTTAGCTTCTTTTCTAATTGTTACAGGAGTACTTTTAACTTAAAGTTACATGTTGTCTTGTGTTGGAAAAAAAACGTTTCTTTATATGAAATCGTAGTTTGAGTGGAATGAAAGACAGTGTCCTCTGAATAACATTTTGACAACTTCATTGATGTATTCCAGTTGCGCCCCTACAACTAAAACCCAGACCGCTTATGTGGAGAAAAGCGAGACACATCATCTTTTTATAAAGCAGTCTGATGATTCACTTGTTTGAAGAAAGATTCTCATCTCAGTCACAGAAATATTGTTAGAGCTAAATAGGTGAGTGAAAGCAAGGAAGTCTGACTCTGCTTCACTAGTTCTATCGAACAAATAAGCCAAAACTCAGGAAAGTTGTTTTGAGAAGCTTGAAGAAACCCCAAGAGTTTAATCACAGTTATCCAGTTTAAAGAGCAACACTGCCAAACATTCAGGAAAAGTTAAACATTTTTTCAGAAATGACGGTGAATTCTCTAAAGTTTTATAATTATTTGGTAGTTTTCAAATTTACATAATTATGTTAATGCTACCTTACCTAAGACTGGAAACATCTTGTCACGTTAAATTTTTGTAAGTTATGTGTGTTTTTATATAATGCACGTACATATCTTGTTTTAAATGTAAACCATAAACAGCTTTTACCTTGAGAAACGAAAGGTCACGGTGCTCCTCTACATAAGTGATCTCCAAGTTCTCCAGGACAACGGTACAATTGCTGTAGGTCTTCACCATGTTCAGATAGTGGTCATCTTTACTGCCCAGAAGATTTAAACGATTGGTGAATCCTTGGCAAACTGGAAACAATATTTAAAAAATAATAATAAATGGGAGAATTTGGTGAACATCACTACAAAAGCACAGTAGTTCACGTAATAACAACAATTCCACAGTTTATGACTCTTTGCTTATCCTTAATGGGAAAAGGTTTTTTGCACAGACATTACTGTTAGATGTGACTTGCAACAGCCAGTCCATGGGTAATCTATGCAATCAAATCTCAGTGATTCATGTAGGTTCTTGGTCTGGTCATGGTCATGTATACTGTGACAAAGATCTGAATTTGTCCTGAGAAAGTGCAAAAATAGTAATAAAAATAAATAACAATTAGAACAAGCATTTCCTAGCCTTGATGTAGAGTTTCAGTGGAAAGGAAATTAACATTTTTGGGCATATTCCAGGCTTTTCTAAATCACATCTTGAAGCTTAAATCAAATTATTTATCAAAAATAAGAATCAAAAATATGTTTACAGGATTACAACTATGTTCTGATAATGTAGGCTTGTTTGCTGATGCAAAATAAAAAATAATAAAGAAGGCTGTAATATTGATAAGCAGGGAAAACACAGGGGGACTTGTTCTGAATGAAGTCATTTTCTGCAACTTGTACTCTGTCATTAGGAGGAGTGAGAAAGGTTCTGACTGCCAGTAAGGTGGGAATCATCTATCCTAAATACTGACATGTGACACACATAAACAGCCATACATATATAGTAAGAAGAATTGCTCTTCTTGCTTATATAGCAGTTCATTTTTAGATACATGTTTTAAGAATTAGTATGAGAAGACACACAGACTAAAAGAAAACAGATGACTATCTTGTGTTTATCAAAAATGCAGGGGGCCACTGTAATATCCCAGACACATTCCTCGACATGTCTGCTCTTGAGAGTTAAGAAAGTCAAAGCATGCAATCTGAATTCTAGGACACACCTCACTTCACATACGAGAAAGGAGCTCAAGCAATTGTACTAAGACACTTCCACAAATGAAAGAAACAGAAGCACAATCTTCCAGTTCGCTTATTTTATAGTGCAACATTGTATCATAACCCTTTTTTTTTCTCTCACCAAATCAGTAAGAATTAAGCGGACACATCTGTCTACTGCCCTCCCTTTTCTTAATCCTCATTAGTTTGTCCCTCAGGGATCTCAGTGGCATGAAACTCGGAGTCCAGCGCACCCTGGCAACAAAAGCAGATGAGCCAAGGCAATCTGACTGCTTTAATTAGGGTAGTCATGTGTGATGTAATTATCCCCATAATTATTAGTCAAACTGGAAACACTAATAAGCACGGGATTGTCAGAATTTTTCAGCTGGGAATATCTGAGCATCCAAAATGCACATTTGCAAATACAGGTTACGATTGCTTGCATAAGTATCCATGTATAAAATTAACCATTTTAATATTCTTAAGGTTCTTTCAACAGTGTTTTTCTTCCATTAAGGCCAGTTTTTTTGGTTTTCATTATAAAACAGCTATATTATTGATACATTTTGGCTCCTATCATTATTGCCTTCCTTTCTTGGCATATCAGTTTAGGTAGATGACAATTTTTGGATGGCAGACTGAACAGTGTTCCATGTGATATTTAAAAATTTGGACATTTTGTTTTCATTACCTAAACTTCTTCACAACTTTATCTCACGGTTTTCAGTGCCGACTTGAACGAGCTAGCAGATTTTGAATGCTTAGGAGTTGCTGCCTCACCTTTTTTAGTTCTGATCCTGGAAACTAACTAAGCAGGTCTATTCTATGATCCGACAGTTGTAGTTATTTCAAGAGGGTATTGATACCTTTGTAACAGCTGCAATGAACCTCAATGGCCAACTGAAGCAGGTGACTTAATGTTCAGAAGACTTCCCCTTACTGAAGCTCTCACTTTAAGTTCCAAACCAGGAAGGAAGGAGAACAATTTTTATTGCTCAAGTTTGCGGGCGTATAGCCACAGTAAACACTCAGCTTGCCCAGTTGTTTGTTTCATAAAGTAGTTGCAGGTGGTGAATGACCTGAGATTCTGCAACCATTAATCGACTTCCTCATTTGACTGCAGCAAATTAGAAAAATGGGATTGGCTGTTATTGAGTAAAATTTCCTCATAAACAACACAATCTTTCTCCGAAGGAAAATGACTCAGATTTATAGAAAATGAATGGATAATAAAATCTTACACAATATGCAAACTACCATTATGAAAGCAAAGGTGAATAAATAAAACAATGTGTACTTCCTGAGAACTTTGTTATCCGATGTAACCTGACTCAAGCATAATAACATATTGCGGGCTAAAAAGTGCATGGAGGAACCAGGGAAGGGTGGAGTTTTCAATGACGCAACAGATGCTGTGACAAAGACCAATTAAGGATTGCTTCACTCACTCCAGCTGTACTGTTGTCACTAATGTCCAGCAGGTAACAGCGGCAGCAAGGAGTGGCAGGTCTGGTGTATCTCTGCCTCAGTGCTTCATGAATGAGTATGTGCATGGGTGTGTTTGCTTGCATGCGTATGCAGCGCTGTGTGCAGCACAAAACGTTCCCTGGACTGAGCTGCACTGATCAGCACTCAGTCAGAGCTCAACAATAGACTCAATAAACCCTAATCATTAGTCACCTAAGCTTGCTGCAATGTGCGGCTGCATATCACGCTTTTGATGTTTACTTGGGGACTAGTGCTGGAACTCAAGTGTGTGGGCAGATATTTGTTTCCTGGGGCTATAGAGTCTATGCAGCTATAGAAACGGAAATGTCTGGGCATTATCAGTTGAGATAATTCGTCACTTTTGAAGTCAATTGAGAAGTCAGTTGAGAAGATCTTACACATATGCTTTTAACTAAACATGTATTCCAGTCCAAGGTACGAGCAAGGCCTCAGGCCGTGTGCAGGCACGTTACTTTCAGTATGACATCATAAAATCTTGGAAGGTCCCCATCATACAACCAGTCAGATGTGAAGTTTAGATATCAAGAGAAATAAAGAGCTACTATTAAGACATGCATTTTCTGACTCATGGTTTCGAAGTGAACAATGATAAAATAAAAATGTCTGAGTTTACCCACTCAGCACTACTGCCTTACGATTGTGAAATACTAGCAACAACCTAGATGAGGTATCTGGATGTATAAACAGTTTACAATGTGAGTTGGCAGGTCCGGGGTAACTTAAAGTTGCACATTTTCCAAGAAAACTGCAACAATTTTCTACACATGACAAAAAAACATAGCTGAAAGTAATTTTGATGTTTGTGCTCTTGAATCAATTTTGTTACTTTGTAGTTGTTTTGTATAATGTAATTATTTTCTAATGCATGGAACACATAAATGAGCCAAGAATCATGTAAAATGCTGCCTGAAGTCCTGATCATACTGTGCCTTTCAGAAGCTTCACAAAGATATATCTGCAAGAGTTCCATATTAACCAGGGCTTTAATGATGCACTTGAAATACTTTTTATAGATGTGATAATGATTGCACAACATATACATTATATATAAATTGAATATAGGTCAATACAATGTCAGAAAACAAACTGGTTTGTAGTTAAAATGGTGACACTGACTTTGAATGCCCCTTTTTTACTCCTTTTCATCATCACAATTTTCAAACTTCTAGCATAGCTAGCATAGTATTTGTGAAGAGAAATCTATATGACGTTTTTGAATCAATCAAAACATATTGTTTGGACACACAGTGTTAATGAAGGTCTAATGTTCCATCCTTCAACGTCTTCCAACACATTGATATTTCATTGACGATTCTGACTTTACACATTGTGCAGCTCTAGTTTAAATATATGCATGCAGCCTCACTAATATTTAGTTAAATGTTCCTTAGCAAGCTTCAGGGAAACCACACGCTTTTCTACAAATAGATAAATTAAATCTGTCTAGATATTTGACTACTTTTCTCGAATGGTTTCTTTTTGCACGGGCTAGGTTTTTAAGTCCATAAATATTTTATAGAACTTAGGTCATGGTCGGTCCTTAAGCTTCATTTTAGCCAATTTTATCCTTTCCAAAAGAGGTTTTAATGTGTTTTTTCATCACTGTCTGGTTAGAACACCCAGAAAAACCCGAACAATTTCCTCTAAAAAAGATATTTGTTTGTATGATTATAAACTGGAAGATACAGGAACACCAGTGTCCCTATGAACAATGAAGCAAGTTTAAGTTTAACATCGTAGACTGTGCAGCTGTCCATTTTGACAAGCTGCATGTCTTGTGAAGAAAGATTTTACAGTCAGACAAGTTAAAAATTTTGTTCAGTCACAGTAACAATAAGACTGTCTGTAAGAGTAAAGGCAAGGTTTTCAAACCTCAGAATATTGTAATACCACACTAACATGGTGGTAGGAGTATGGTCCTGAGAGGCCCCTTTGTCATCTGTAACACTCGTGCATTGCACAAATTTATGAAATAATGAAGGAGAACGATTTACATCAATTCTTTAACTTAGCCTTAAAATCAACAGCAACACGTTTAAGACTTGGAGCGTTTAAACAGAACAATGATCTTAAACACACATCAAACTTGGCTAGGTCATCAAAAAGAATTGCAATATTAGCTCAAGGAAAGGGCAAGATCTCAAGTTTATTAAAAACGTCTATATAGTTAAAAGCCTGATCTGTGATGGGAAACCTACAGATATAAATGACCTCAAGCATTTTTTAAACAAAAAAATTGATTTGTTATCCAAGACTTAGGATTGGCTTTTCCTGGGCAACAAATAATCTATCTAGAGACAGAAGAAATGTTCCTGCCACTTCCGCTTCCTCTCATTCTCCAAGTCCAATTAAATTAGGCCCACTCCAGAACCGGGTCATTGCATTATCTGAAAACTCATATATGATTAAAGAGTAGTAACTATGCTAACTGACAGGACCGGTTAATTTTTCTCCTGGAGTCAACAGCATTACACCAAAGAATCTTACATAACCCAATCTGCAGTGTTCCTCTGTTGTTAAGAGATCGATGCCAAGATGAATTCCACCATTAAATGATTAAATTATGGTTAACTCCCTTCCATATCTTGGGAAGTGCAGGCTAAAGGGGTGGAGATACGCAGAGAGAAAAATAAAAGAGCAATCTGCTTTTATTGATTTAAAGTTGGGGCTCCTGTGAGCTGCCTCCTGCTCCCAAAGCTCCTGACTTTACGGAGACATAAATCTTCTAAAGCCAACTTCCTTGATTGCTTCAGAGCATTCAGATTATACTTCCTGCTCAAATGTTCAGCAGGACATGAGAAATCAAATTGTACTTGAATATAAAAACAGCGGTACTAGTTAAGTTTACAATATAGCTGCATAAAAACCCTTTACATTTAGAAGTTAAAACTTCCTGATATCCTGCTCTCTGATCAGGGGAAATGCATTCTTCCTTTGTGTGGGAGATACATTATTCCCTTAGAGAAAAACTTATTGTGGCGTCTGAATAGAAAGACAGATCCTCTCTACCCCCATCCAATGTGACAACACAAGCAGCACTGAGATCTCGGGAAGTCAGCCTCTGCACAGGGGTCAGTTGAGAACGCCACCCTGCAAAACTGGAGCAGAGGTAGTTGATTGTTTTCTCTGTGGGGAAAGGACAAAAGTATGATTTAAATCAAGCTCAGGGGATCATTAGTGAAGTGAAACTGACAGAAAGGAAGTGAGGGAAAAAAGAAACGCAAAAGATTTATGGATAAAAAAGGAGTCCATTGTGGTTTTTGATTCAGCTAAGAGAGCTGTAGATCTGGGAAAGGGATAGTGCCTGTGGGGTCAAACTGTGGAGACTAGGATGTACAGGCGTGGACAAAATAGTTGGTACCCTTCATTAAATCAAAGAAAAACTCATAATGGTCACAGAAATAACTTTAATCTGACAAAAGTAATAATAAATAAAAATTATATAAATGTTGACCAATGAAAGTCAGACATTGCTTTTCATCCATGCTTCAACGGAATTATTTAAAAAATAAATGCATGAAACAGGCCTGGACAAAAATGATGGTACCCACAACTTAATATTTGGTTGCACAACCTTTTGAGGCAATCACTGCAATCAAATGATTCCTGTAACTGTCAATGAGACTTCTGCACCTCTCAGCAGGTATTTTGGCCCACTCCTCATGAGCAAACTGTTCTAGTTGTTTCCGGTTTGAAGGGCGCCTTTTCCAGACAGCACGTTTCAGCTCCTTCCAAAGATGCTCAATAGGATTGAGATCAGGGCTCATAGAAGGCCAGTGTTTTCCTCTTAGCCCTTCTTGGGTGTTTTTAGCTGTGTGTTTTGGGTCATTTTCCTGTTGTAAGACCCGTGACCTGCGACTGAGACCATGCTTTCTGACACTGGCCAGCACATTTCTCTCTAGAATCCCCTGATAGTCTTGAGATTTCATTGTACCCTGCACAGATTCAAGACACCCTGTGTCAGATGCAGCAAATCAGCCCCAGAACATAACCGAGCCTCCCCCATGTTTCACAGTAGGGACCGTGTTCTTTTCTAGATATGCTTCATTTTTCCGTCTGTGAACATAGAGCTGATGTGCCTTGGCAAAAAGTTAAATTTTTGTTTCATCTGTCCACAGGACATTCTCCCAGAAGCTTTGTGGCTCGTCAGCATGTAGTTTGGCATACTCCAGTCTGTTTTTTTTTTATAATTTGTCCTCTCCTTGTTCGTCTCCCATGTAGCCCTCTTTGGCTCAAACAGCGAAGGATGTTCCGATCTGACACTGATGTTCCCTGAGCATAAAGTTCAGCATGGATCTATTTTGAAGTCTTTCTAGGCTCTTTTGTTACCATTTGGATTATCCGTCTCTTTGATCTGTCATCAATTTTCCTCCTGCAGCCACGTCCATGGGGGTTGGCCACAGTCCCATGGATCGTACATTACTGAATGACGTGCAGCTGTAGTCAAAGAAACATCTAGCTGCTTGGAGATGGTCTTATAGCCTTTATATTTAACATGCTTGTCTATGATTTTCTTTCTCATCTCCTGAGACAACTCTTTCCTTTGCTTCCTCTGGTTTATATTGAGTGTGGTACACACCACGTCACCAAACAACACAGTGACTACCTGGAGTCCTATATATAGGCCCACTGAGTGATTACAGGATTGTAGACACCTGGGATGCTGATTAGTGGACATACCTTGGATTAACATGTCCCTTTGGTCACATTTTTTTCATTTTTTTCTAGGGGTACCATAATTTTTGTCCAGGCCTATTTCATGCATTTATTTTTTAAATAATTCTGTTGAAGCATGGATGAAAAGCAATGTCTGACTTTCATTGGTCAACATTTATATAATTTTTATTTATTATTACTTTTGTCAGATTGAAGTTATTTCTGTGACCATTATGAGTTTTTCTTTGATTTAATGAAGGGTACCAACAATTTTGTCCACGTCTGTAAAGCATCACACTTGACGCATGAACATGGATGACCTTTCTCTTGAGGCCAGCAGTGATGCAAACAAAGAATCATTACGTCACGTGTCCTCTAAACATTTAAAACCTCTCAGATGCGATTTGCAGACTGCTTCAGCTTAACCTCAGTGAAGTTTAGTCTGTGGAAAGCTCAGCAAAGTGACCAAATAAAGACCAAAAAGTCTTGTGTTTACTTTCTGCTTGTTATGAGTACCCTTTACAGTCAATGAGAAACTCCAGATACCTGTGGCTGCATCCATTGTGGTGTTTACTTTTAGCCTCAGAGCAAGGAAACCATGGATTTAGGTTAAGCACAAACACAGGAAAAAACAGTATGTATACTCACTCACACTTCATATTCTATACCGCCATTTTGAAACACCTGCGGAGGCCACAGAAACCTCTTTTCAAACGTTACATAGCTGGTTAGGAGACAGTAACTGCACTGGCTTACAAATGTATTCAAACTCTTAACTTTTACCTGCAAATTTAAATTAGGAATGGACTTCGACTCGACCATTACATTGGATGGACAACCTTTGATGTAAAATGTTCAATCGTAGCTCTGGTTGCTTGCTTAGGGTTGTCTTCCCGAAGTTTCTGCAATG
Source organism: Apricaphanius iberus (assembly GCA_028564705.1). Classification (NCBI taxonomy): domain Eukaryota; kingdom Metazoa; phylum Chordata; class Actinopteri; order Cyprinodontiformes; family Aphaniidae; genus Apricaphanius; species Apricaphanius iberus. The sequence continues at coordinate 831,510 of JAPXFQ010001925.1, forward strand.
CTCTTTCAATTGTTGTATGCCGAACTAAACAATATGATATTCAAAGGTCTAGATAACATTTTTGAACATAATCCTGCTTAAGCATAATTCTCTGCAGTTTAGTTGTTTGGGAGTTTTCTTAATATCCATTGGTGTTCCAACGGTTAAACAGCTTCCTAACAATGAACAACCACTTTGATGTTTATCAGTCTGGCTTTCGTAGGCACCACAGCACAGAGACTGCCCTCGTCAAAGTTTACAATGACATCCATACAAATACTGACCATGGTAAAACCACAGTACTTGTACTATTTGACCTCAGTGTGGCATTTGACACCGTTGACCATGATCTATTAGAACGTCTAGAGAGCTGGGTCAGCCTCTCTGGTACGGCACTAGACTGGTTCAAATCTTACCTAGAGAAAAGGAATTTATTTGTGTTGATTAGCCAGTTCTCATCACAAAACACAGAAATCACATACTCCTACTAAGCCAAACCATTACCACCAATAATGTTAACACTGCCACAATTATGCCGACGACACTCAGCTTTATATCTGAATGTGACCAGGTGATGTACCCGTCCAAATCCTCAATAAATGCATTGAGCAACTTATCCACTGGATGTTCCCATAATTTCCTCCAACTGAACAAAAACAAAACTGAAGTACGTATCTTTGGACCCAGTTTCTATGCTCCTCATGTCTGGAACAAACTACCTGGAAAATGCAAAATGCAGACACACTGAAGTCTTTTAAAGTCTAAAATTAAAACGTACCTATTTAGACTCGCTTATGAGTAACTGCTTTTACTTGCTTGTTTTTAATTTTCACACAAATTATAGTCTTGATTACTGGAAATACTTTCTTGTATTTAAATTTTTTTTGTTTTGTTTTTAACCTGCTTGTCTTTAAATTTTAATATAATTATTATTATCTTATTGTAATTGCCTTCTTATATTCTAATTACCAAAGTAATTTATGCTGTGTTCCAATTTTAATCATGTAAAGCACCTTGAATTCTTGAAAGTGTGCTGTACAAATAAAATTGCCTTGCCTATTTATTTACTATTTATACGATTACTATTTTCAATGACAAACTTAATGATAACATCAACAGCAGCAAATAGAGTGGTTCTGTTTAGGTAAGAAAACGCAATGAACTCAGCAACAAAATTACAGACATGTTTTTACCCTAAATGTTGATAAGGATCTTTTTATTTGTAAAATTGTTCTAGCAAGATCAGAATTAAAATATTATTGGCATTTGCTGATGTGCAATTCACACACCCAGGAAAATTAACTCTAATCTTGGGCATGTCTTAGAAGCACTTAACTATTAAGAAGGAAACTTCCTTGACAGCGTTCAGGGAAAATTGGGATTTCCTATGCCTTGCTTGTGGTCACCACAGCTATAAAAGGAACAAACCAGCAACCTTTAAAACAAAGGTACAAAGCAAACCAGTGACCTTTAATTGTATGAGATGTCTCTATAAAATATAAATTGTGGAAGGGATTTATAGGCGGTTTTCACAACAGACCTGTCTTTATTCTCTTGAGAATTAAGTGCACTGCAGCTGCTTTTTAAAATATTACTTGCTCTAACAATAATCCATGAGTCATGGATTGTTAAAGCACAACTGACCCATATTTTTTAACTTGAGTAAGGAATGCACCAACTAACAGCATCAGGCCTGGTTCATACTGGCCCGATAGCACAGCGGAACCGAGACCACTTCTATTTAGCGCCCTTGTTAACCCATGTTGAGTTGCACGGACGTGAAGCGCTGCGATCCTCCATGATCAGCAAGCGATTTGCATCAATCCTGGCAAAACATCACACCAATACACACGAGATAATCCAGTTAATTGTCAAATTGTCTGAGTCATGCAGATCGTCACAAAGTTGTAATTTTGTTTCCTAAAGAAACGGGAAGGAAGTAAGCACTGTCGTTGGGGGTTGTACAAATTGCACAAGAGATACCCACTTAAATTACAAATTACAAAACTTGAGAAACAAATATTCAAATAATGATAAAGGAAAACGCCTGCCCGGTGAACTGACAGTACATTTTTCCCCTTTTCTAAACAATTTTGATTTTACATACATGCATCTAAGGGCACAAATTTATAGCTTTATGGAAATTATTTTAGCTTTTGGGGAATAACCTATTATGATAACATACAGTAACGTACTCTTATTTTTATGTCAATGAAGAATATATTACCCAACAGCTCTTAAGATAGAAAAAATAAATATGATAAATGGAGAGTTGTAATATAGAAAGTTTATTCAATGTTAAAAGTTTATTAAACCTCTGTCTACTTTTGAAAAACAAATGGCTGAATGTTTGCACTCTTGTTTAAAACGGAATTAAAATGAAAGCAAACTACTTGGAATTAAAGGATGAAACTACATCCTGTGACATTTATATTTTAATATAAATAATTATAATAATTTAAACAAATAATATAAAACATTTATATTTTAATATAAGGCATTTTAGTTTTGTCAGTGAAACTCTAAAAGTAACAAAATAAGCAATTTGCATAAACTATCAGTGCTTTGCAGGCCAAACTTGTACTGTTCTTGATTTGCAGTATGTTTTAATCAAGCTATTCTCCATCATTCTCTGGTATAAAGTCCATTAATTTTCTGTAAAATATCACCATACAATCCCCTGCTGTTCCTCTTGACTCACAACTCAAGCCGCATAGAAAGTCCAATAAAGCACCCACCATTCATGCAGCATGTTCCAACATTCAACCACTTCCTCTTTAACGTGCAGAAATTCTTCTCATCTAAGTCCATTCCAGCAAAGACACCCCCTGCCCCCCCAACTGGTATTTTTTTCTTTTACTCCTTCCCCTGTTAAAGATCTACTCCTCTTCACTCCCACAGGAAGCCTGATAGGAAGGCAGGAATAGAGTGGGCGACAAACAATTCGGCACGAAGACTATGCACCCCCTAAAAACTCCTTCCAGCAACCATCAGTGAGCCATGCCTGGAAAAGAAGAGCAAAAGGAAAAAGGCAGCGGAACACCAACCACAAAAGTGCATAGACCCACACACTTCACACATTATTCTTTCAGGAGAATGCAGCTGTAATTTGGGAATTCCCTGTTGGTTTAAGCATTCCCAGCGTGGAGCAACGGGGTAAAGTTAAAGCCCCCGAACATGTAGAAAGGATAACTCTCACTTCAACTAAAAACACAAGATAGATGCTCTTCTAGGCAGCCTTTCTACTCAAGAGCTTCTTATTTTTAGCCTGATAGATCGTGGCTCCCTTTCAGTGTTTCTCAAAGCAATGTTTCAGAGTGTTGCCTGTGAACAGAGCTCTTAGTCAATATCTTTGTCATGTTTAAAGCAACTCAGAGCAACCCCATAAAAGGAATATGGCACAAAAGTCCAGGGGTTTGAGTTATTAAGCCACACTCTGTTGGTCAGACGTTACTCACCATTTCAAGAAAAAGCTTTGCACATCAGTGCGCCATAAAATCAACCAATGAGTAAATTCTTCCTTTTTGATTCTGGCAGAGGCCATGAGTCGGGAACCACTAGAGCTCAGGGGAAAGATTATGAGGAGAGGGGAGCATTACATAATTTTGAAAGCCTTGGAACAGTTTTGTGTTACATGTTTTGTTGTTCTCATCGAAAGCATGACCGATTTAATATAAACTAGAAATGCTTAGAGACAGGATGATGACACATAAAACTGAAATGTTTTAAATTCAATAGGGTACTACTGCCAAGTATGTTCGCCCCTGGGGAGCTCTAGTAAAATTTGCAAAGCAGCTCTAAAAGAAAAAGAAAAAATTGACTGCAGTGTGAAAAAGGTTGTACTAGTTTTGCAGCTAGCACCTCATTCCAAAGCCGACGGCTCACATTGCATCCATTGTTAGCGTGCGAGTTGATATGCTGTTGACCAAAAAGAGAAAACAAAAAGGGCACATCATGCATGGTTAGCACATCATTGCAATGATGTCTAAAGCTTGTTCAAGATAATTATGTCTGAGGAGGGTTGTTATTTCAAGGCTACCCCTCTAAACTAAAAACATACTGAGGCATTTAGCTCTAGCAAAGGCTGAGCTGCTTTCTGTCAGTCATCAAAAGACAAGAGACTTGGCAGACAAAAGTCTTTTTCTCACTATCAGCTACACTGCTGAAAACAAGGACCGTGGCTTAAATGAAGTGTTTATGAAATACAAAGTGAATCCTAGACAGTCAGAGTACAGGCAAAGATTAAAAATCCTAGCAAAAAAAGGATTATGTCACAGATTAAAAAGCACTAACTGCAATTTTAAATATTTACCGATTGAATCTTTCATTAGACATAGAAGAATATTGTCAAATATCAAATTATCCTAATCTAAGTCTATATATATACATATTTATATATATACATAGCCAATGTCATCAGTACGATTAAATGTTCAGTTAGGTCAGAAGTCTTTAAAAATGGAAAGAGATTGGCCCAAATTCAAAGCCTACTTCCAATAAAGATTGTTTTGATATAACTGAAGCCCTTATGTGACACTCTCACTTTTATACCAGCAGGAAGGAGATGTCAGCACAAAAACCTCCCATCCAGCTGTTTAAGATAATCTCTATCTATGATTATGTGATTAACCTAGCAGTATATTCAATCAACAGATCACTCCACCAGGAAAAAAAAAAAATTGGCTGCTGCCTTCGGGTCAAGGGTCAAAGGGTAAATGAATTATAGCGCTTTTACACTATCTTTACACAAGGGTCTCTTCTTCCACCTGCAATGAAAGGCTCAAACATTCACACCGATACGCAGCTCAGTAAAATGCTTGGCAAGTGCCTTGCCAAATGCCATTGCATTGTGGTGGAGGAAGCTGGATTTGAATCCTCAACCTGACGTATCGTGCCTCGTCTGCAGAAATGCAGCCGTCTGTTGTTGGGATGAAGGCGATTTACAGGCTTATCTACAGACAAGCTCCTGGATACAAGCAGCTGAAATGAGCCTCCTCCAAAAGCGTGTCCAGGCTCAGCCTTGGAGATATGCTGAGGAACTCAGTCATCTATGGGGAGATCAAAGTAGAGCTGCTTCTCCACTTGTGGTCAATCAGGCATCTGATTAGGATGCCTCCTGGGTGTTGCCCTTTGGAGGCTTTCAGTACATTTTCCACTGGAAAGAGATCTCTGGACTAACCCAGATTGTTGAGGCCCAGTTATGCCATCTGTTATTTCTACATACAGTATTTAGAAAAGCCCTTTATCTCTATTAATTGAAGTTCTAATTAAGGTTTGAATCAGATTAGGAGGCAAATCAAAATAACTTGACCGACCTCCTGCTTGCAGTTACAGCTCACAGCCACAGAACCAATTTTTTTTATAGTAGATCATTAAATGCGCAGATGACACACAGCTATATCTATCCATAAATCCTGATGAATCCAATCAGTTAGGTAGACTACAGGCATGTCTGGAAGACATAAAAACTTGGATGACTCTAAACTTCTTGCTTCTAAATTCTGATAAAACAGAAGTTGTCGTCTTTGGACCAGAAGCTCTGAAAAAGAAACTACTTAGTCAGCCCCTTCACCTGGACGGCATTAAATTAGCCTCCAGTAATAAAGCAAAAAACCTCGGTGTCATTTTTGACCAAGATATGTCATTTAGAACTCACATTAAAGAAGTCTGTAGGATTTCCTTTTTTCACCTTAGGAATATTGCAAAAATTAGAACCATCCTGTCCAGGAATGATGCTGAAAAACTAGTCCATGCCTTTGTTACTTCAAGGCTGGATTACTGTAACTGTCTATTATCAGGTAGTCCACAGAATACAATTAAAAGTCTTCAGTTAGTTCAAAATGCTGCTGCTAGGATTCTGATGAATATTAAAAGAAGAGATCACATTTCCCCTGTTTTAGCTTCTCTTCACTGGCTCCCAGTAAAATCTAGAATAGAATTCAAGATCCTCCTTCTGACATATAAAGCCCTTAATAATCTAGCTCCATCATACATAAGAGACCTGATTGTTCCATATGTTCCTAACAGAGACCTTCGCTCTCAGACTGCAGGTTTACTGGTAGTTCCTAGGATTTCTAAAAGTAGAATGGGTGGCAGATCTTTCAGCTATCAGGCTCCCCTCCTATGGAACCGGCTCCCAGGGTTGGTTCGTGAAGCAGACAATTTGTCTATCTTTAAAACTAGGCTAAAAACTTTCCTCTTTGACAAAGCTTACAGTTAGAGATATGTTTATAGGTAGTTAGAGTCAGGTCAGACAGGTAGATAGGAAGAGACAGGTTAATGTTAGTAGTCAGGCAGAGTGTCAAAAGTTAGGAAGAGATAGGAAGAGGTAGAGTAGCTAGGTAGAGATAGATTAATGTAAGCCAGGTAAAGATCCGGAGCCGGTCGCGGCTTACCGCCGCGGAAGAAATGTGCCCCACAGGGGCCAGTCAGCGCCGGAGAGAGGTCCCTCAAGGGGATCCTCCCGCACAGTGCGGCCGCCCATTACCTGCCGGGTTGAATCCCCGGGCAGACTGTGCGGACCCCACCCGTTTATCTCTTAAACGTTTCTCGCCCTCTTCAACTCTGTCCTCTCAGTTCTGTCTATTTTTCCTTAAGATAGTTGTCGACTATCGGTCTCGTGCCGGTATTTAGCCTTAGATGGAGTTTACCACCCACTTTGGGCTGCATTCTCAAACAACCCGACTCCGAGAAGACCCCGGCATGACGGGGGCCGTTACCGGCCCTACACCGTCCACGGGTCAGGAGGACTCAGACAGAGTGTTGGTAGCCAGGTCTCCTAGTAGCTAGGAGACAGGTTAATGTTAGTAGCTATGCTGCTTTAGGCTAGGCTGTTGGAGGACATTATTAGGGTCTGTTCCTACTTTCTCTCCTACTTCTCCCCAACTGCATGATGTGCTGTCAATTCAAGCACTAACCTGTTTTCTATTATAGTAGGTGCTCCGGATTAGCCCTGCTTGACGACCCTGACTAAGATGGCATTGCAGTGACGGAAAATTCTCCACGTCCTGCAACAAACTTCTGCATCAGTTCTATTGCTCTTTCTGTGTCTCTGTTATGTATTCTCCAAGCCACAGACGGTCGCGGCAGATAACCGCTTGTGCTGAGCCTGGTTCTGCCGGAGGTTTCTTCCTGTTAAAAGGGAGTTTTTCCTTCCCACTGTCGCTGCATGCTTGCTCAGTATGAGGGATTGCTGAGAATTCCACGACGCAATCTTCTGTGGTTCTGTAATTTCTACACTAAACATTGTATTGTAATAACTCTTTTTGTAAAGTGCCTTGAGATGACATCTGTTGTGAAATGGCGCTATATAAATAAACTGAATTGAATTGAATTGAAATGCGAAAGTTTTTTTTATTTTTTATTCTCGTCTGAGTACACTATTTACCAGTATAAACTAGCTCAGTAGCATCATCCATAGAATAGAATATAAGAAAATTCCTTTAATAGTCCCACCAGGGGAAATTCGGTCGTAAACGGCAGCCAAAGAAACAACAAATATACAACATATGTAACAGAACAGAAAAAATATATACAAAAAAAATACAATACACAGAATATGTACATCAACACAGTATAAGAATATGTACATCAGGTGAAAATAATGTGCAAATTATATCGGTGTGGTTGTTTAGTGCAAATGTAAGATACAGTGCAGGTGTTAAATATTTATATTTGTTGGGAGCAGTTTTGGTTGTACAGTCTGACAGCTGCAGGGAGGAAGGACCTGCGGAAATGCTCCTTTGTGCATCTAGGATGCAGCAGTCTGTTACTGAAGGAGCTCTGCAGTTCAGCAACATTTCCATGCATGGGGTGGGAGACTCTGTCCATCAGAGATGTTATTTTAGCCAGAGTCCTTCTGTCTCCCACCCCCTGCACTGGATCCAGGCTGCATCCTAGGACAGAGCTAGCCTTCCTGATGAGTTTATCCAACCTCTTCCTCTCAGCTGTCGATAAACTGCTGCTCCAACATACAGTATATGAACCATGAACCACTAGTAAAAAAATGTACATCACTTAGTGAATGGAATGCTTGTCAGCAAGGTTCGAAGGATGTGGCCACCTTCATTCATTCGACATGACTTTATAAATCTGCCTGAACTCTGGTCATCCAAGAGGAGGGCACTTTCATCAGTATAAACATTCTTTTTTTTAATCATAGGATTAGGTTGATCATTAAGAAGAACAGAGGCCTTTGCTGCAGGGTAAATTACTTTCTGGTGACCTCTCACCCTCAAAGGAGCATTAGGTAGAACAAAAACCCCTACAACTTTTTTTGTTTAGTTGATTAGTCTCCCACCTACACCTGAACTTCAAATACCCAGCCTCGATGCTTGAATAAATCAAATTCACTTAGCTGCTGACATCTCCATTGACCTGAAAATCCAATAGGGTTTTCAGGGTTTTTAATCTTATGTAAATCTTCTTGGCACCTTATTATTGGGATAATGCTCAAATACAAATAAATCCAGTGGATTCATATTAAAAAAATAAAACATCAGGTTGCCAGTTAATCAGCTCAGAAGGAGGTTGTTAATGTAGTGAATATATAGCAGGTCCAAAGGGCTAATCCTTACTTCCTGGCACCATGCCAACAATACACTCCAGAACATTTCAACTCTTTCAGTTTCCCCACTAGTCACACAGCCATTAAGTTTCGAGTGATTTGTCAAGAAATTAAAGTACAGTTGCAGACAATGGCCATCTAATGATGCTTTAAGTGGCGCAGAGCTGTAATATGATGAAGTGCTTGGTTACACACTTAAAATGTGTGGCCTCGACTAACAACTTAGTAGGCTGGTGCAATAACAGGTTTGTTGGACATGAGCCTGCAAATGAGAAAATGAAAGTACCTTCTTCTTTAGCCTTATTACTTTTATTATAATTTAAGTTTTATTTGTTTTTTGATTTGGCCCTGCCTTCAATTAAAAAATCCCCAACTGTGTCATAAAGATGTTCTGCTCATAGTCTTACTGGAAAATGAATTCAGGGCTTATTTGAGTTGTTGAAATTCACTGAACATTTACAAAAGGTACAGCTGTAAGGGGTCTGGAACTTGTTGTATCTTAGAACTACTGGAGTTAAACTAAATACAGATACACAGGGTCACTGAGTTTCAACATTTCAAGAAAACTGTCTGTTGGGAGGAAGTGCTTGGCATTTAGTGACCAATCGCTTATACTGTAAACATGTTTTTTTTTTCTGTTCAGATAACGCACCATTGGTCAGCTCCTTTTGAAACACTCTTTGCTGGTAATGAATCCAGAATACATGCTTCCATATTTCAAACATTTGTGAGACAGTTGAAATAAATTCAGAGAGGGAGAGAGAGAAAGCATATACGACAAAGATATATCTTCTAAAGTAAAAATTGGCAACTACTCCTTACACATGTGGCTAAACATTTTGTTTACTCCAAATGTAAGTAACTGAAGCTGAGAATGGGATGGCAAGAAGAAAAAAATATATGAATGCTGTTCTGCTTATATAATAGCTTTAGAAGAAAATCAGATAAAAAATGGTCTCTTGGCAGGTAATAGCTTTACAATAGTCACTGCATTTGCCTGCGGTAAGAGAAAGTTGAATTATTACCTTAGTCCTACTGAAATCAAACTTTTGAAATGCATGTATACACCTTAGTCCGGCTTGAACCGCACCAAAGTTTCGCAAATCAGACTATTCTACCCAGATAATGTGATTGGGAATCGAATTTCTCTGCAGCCAAACCCCTCGCCCCTGCCCATACTCACGTATCCCCTCAGAAAGTGAGGAGACGCAGAAGTGCAAATCAACAACAACAACAACACAGTAGTAGTATAAGAAGAATATGGAGGCTAAGGCAAATGTAATTGGCGAAACAGTACATTTTTGGACAGACGGAGAAACGGTGCATTATTTGTGTGCATAGCCTGCTTTTACTCTGTCTGCTTTACTCCTGCCAGCCTCTGTTTAGTGCCTGTGTGCAGTAAAATGCTAATACGAAGGGGCACATGTTGCCATCTATCGTTGCGGAGTCGAATGTACTTAATTTAATAATTAGATTTTCTGACTGACATGTAAACTACGACTTCGCTCTCAACAGGGGGCAAGCCCTTTGTGTGATTACTACACTAATTTGATTTAAATGTACATGTTAATGTACTGAGAGATGAGAAATTGTCTACAAAGCTCTGACCTTACAGTTTTAGTTTATGCATTAGGATTTACAAGTCACCTTGGAAAAAAAAAAGTTTTTCCATGGCTACTTGGCAATTATACAAAGTGAACCCTAATGACATTTCAGGGATTAGTTCCAAAAACTTTAAACTTGAATTTCTAAAATTTTAGAAACTGTGGCATATATCAGCTGAACACAATTTTTAATGTGGTTTGATATCCAAAAGTAAAAGATGAGACAAAAATTAACATCGTGATCTCAACAGCTGACTATAAATAAGTTGAGTTTGTTTTTAAATACAACAGGAAAATTGCCAAAAACGGGTACATGCAGTTATCCAATCCAGCAACCATATAAGCCAAAGCATGTTTGGCGACTAGTCAAATGGATTAGTTTGTTACAAGCAAGTAGAAATGGAAGTAGTTAATAATTACTTCTGGTATGGTATTTTCAGTTTCTGAGACTTTTTTTTTTCTTTGCTCGTACTATATGTCTACTTAAATGCACACTTAATCCCTTCAATAATATACATAATTTTACTTTTTTCATTTCAACCACTGAAACTTTCTACTCACAGGAATATCTTTACCCTCTCTGTTGACTCAGGGCTGTAAAGTCATGTCTACAAAGCAAGTTAAGGTCAATGAAGACAGATAAGCCAGTGTCAAAGAAGACAACAAAGACCTGAATAAAAAGCCCTTTGTCCAAAGATTTAGGCTTATGCAGTCATGTGTGAAAGAGCTTTTTTCATTATTTTTAACATTTTTCTTTCTTTCTTTTTAACATATTTTCTCAGTCTTTCAAACACATTATTATCTGGTCTGGAAGTCAATTTGAAAGCCTCTATTTATGTTGATTAATTTTCTGCCTTATAATTTTCTGTAAGAGACACTCACACTGTCAACAAAGCTCAGCACAATAGGCAGTGTAAGCCGAGAACTTGTTTGGACTGACTTGGACCTTTTAAAGATGGGACAGGATGTCTGGTCTAAAATCCAGTGAACTACTGCAGGTTTTCAATTAACATCTGTATTTTAAATATTATTATTGGAAACTTGTTGTCTATGTAAAGCTCAATTCAAGATACAATCTTATTCCATCACTTTCCCTGACCTATGACCTGATGAAGCAAACAGCACTATTTTTTGTATTTGGCCCAATAACTGTGTACCTCAGTTGCAGTGACTATTAAAAAACTGGGGATCTTGACTGACACTTGACCACACCCATGTATTGAGACATGTAATGCTTTAATAGAATTTGCAGAAAAAACATTAGTTTAATGGGTATCAGGGTGTTTAAAGGCAATGGGTGGACAAGTCTGTTCAGGTCTCATTGTAGTACATAAAGTTTAGTTTTTTGTAAATCAAAGAGATCTCCACACTTAACCGTGTTTACAAAATCCTGCACTGCCTGAGGAAAATTCAAGTCGAGTCAAGCTACTTTTTTAATATATATATATATATATATTTTTTTTTAAACCTCAGTTGCAATAACAAAATCTCTAATTATGTTTTTGGTTTTACATGCAAGAGAGGAAGTGTTGAAACCTCTTTAAAACAGACTATAATGGAGTCAACATCATGGGTAAATACCTCCTAAAACTGCAAAAGCAGGCTTCTTTTTCTGAAACATTAAGGTCCTCCAAGCCAAAGAAAACAGCATGCAAGACAGTTAATACATAAACTAGGAAAAATAACCTTAAAATACCAAATGGACAAAAATGACACTAATAAGCAGTAATTAGAAAACATGCAAATGCTAATATAGATTAGGGAGACCAGTTTCAGGGATCAGGTACCACCCTTTAAACAATGGTTTTCTTCTTAAATACTCTAGGAGGGAAGTTGTTTGTGAAGCCATTGTTCTCCTCCATGTAGGGGATTTCTTCTCTATACGAGTGCGTATTGTAGCTCTGCTCCCCAGAGCGACCTGCAGGTCACTAGAGGAGATGACACACCAACAGGAGGTCTGTGAAATAATGGGAAGAAACTATCTCCAATTTGGATGCTCCATTGAAGTAGCGGTGGTTAAGCAGCAGGATAGGGTTTCTTTGATGAACATTTAAACAATCAAAACTATGGAAGGGCTGAAACCATCTATCCGATGTTTTGTTTGTGTATTCCCCAACTTTCCGGGTTTTCTTCACTTTGATTAGCTTACCATCCATGTCCATCCTTACTTCCATAGAGTTTAGGCTTTAATATAAATACAACTTATTAATGTATGGAAAATAAATAATATAACCATATATTCAAGTCATTTAAACTGAACAACATTTTTACTTTGGGGGACAGAGAGCCATGATGTTGATACTAACAGAGATTCAATAATCCCTTTTACAAAAGCATTTCTGTTTTAAAGCTACAGTAAGTACAGTGTGTACAATAAATATTGACATTTAAAATGCACAAAATTGGTAATTTTACAATAAAAATATCAGAGCTTCATCAGGAGATATTCCTACTACAAGGAGATGGCTAATTTAACATCCCAAACAGAAAAAAAGTTTTCATCAGTTGTTAATATTTTAAGAGATAGAATCATCTTAAAAGTCCATTGATATGCACCCCACCCCCACCCCCCCACACACACACACAGATGACTAATAATTTAATTATAAGTAGCCTCTTTTTCCTTTAACACAACACTACAGCTGATGAGAAGATAACAGGGGGCCTTTTTCCAGCCTGAATACCTGGGTCTCTTTCCACTTGACACAACCAGACGATCATGGAAAGGCCATAAATGCTGCAGATGACTTTGTTACCATGAACAAACAAAGAGAGCAAATCTGTTCAATCAGTAACCACATATTCACTTACTTATTCCATGCTGGAGGTATACAAACTAATGAAGTGCAACCAGACACAATTAGCACTTGGATAAGTACAGTGTCACTTGATTTACAATAGATGCACTGTTTTTTCAAAGTTGTCTAACAGTGAAAAGTAAGAGAAACAATACAAACTGTTGATGCTGATGACATGCACACCTGGTCTTAGGTGTGTCTCCCTCATTTTGCGGATCTGTGGTGTTTTGCAAAGTATCACTGGTGCCAGATAGCCTCCTCTCTACAAAGACATAATTGTCTTGAGGTGAAATCCAGATCCTGTACCTTGCCAGCAGTTCTCAATTACTACCAGTCAGACTTGGTGCAGGTTCTCCTCACTAGAGTGACGATGGCCAGAAAGTTATATTCCATCCCCCACAGTAAAAAAAAAATCTGCCCTAACAATGGCTGCAGCAGATGTAAATCTGGTTTGTTCGTTAGAGGGACAGGAAACTGAAGCTGCAGTAGCATTAGCAGGAGGACATCTCCAGAGTCTAGGATTTCACCGGATCACAAGCTATACTTCACTATCACTCTTAGGAGTTTGGCTTTAATGAATGGAAAAAGGCTGGGTTTTATAGAAAATCTGAAAAAACAAAACAAAAAAACAGATGGACTGTTGAAGAATGCTGGTTCATAAGTGTCCAACTGAACACACTGGGAAACACTTAGTTGAAATGCTGAATTGTGCTTCAAGATGGAAATTTTGCCATGAATCAGCTCAACGTTTAGTGAAAGATAATTAATGAAGCAGAATAAAACCAGTACGTATTATTTTCAAATTTCATTGTGTCAAGAACTGGATTGACCCACTTTATTTAGACAAAGCATACCAGCATAAGCAGGTTATTTTTTTTTTTTTTACAAAAATCATGCTTCAAGCATTAGGGATTAAGGATTTATCTTTGACATGCCCCTGTGATTAATCAAATCTTTTACAGGTTAACTTTTTGACTGAGGCAGAAAAACTGGATGTCACCACTTTAGCAGCTTCTCATGGGAAAATGTTCAGCAATCACTTCTAGTTCCAGTTCCACTCCAGTCACAAAAAGAGTAATCAAATTATCCAAATGAACAGCTCCACAGCTTACAAATTCAATTAATCAGATCCCAAGTTGAGGATTGTTTAGAAAAAAAGATGCCTTTTACGCTTAATTAGAGCCAGTAGAACGCAGAATGCTGTCCCCTACACACACCTGGCAGGAGGGACTTCAAAGGAGGAACAAGAAAAAGAGAAGACAAGAGAATAGTGATATGAAAGCACATCACACTTTATGTGTTTTTAAAAGCACTCCAATATCATGAATACATTTCCTTCCATTTATCTTCCACTGGACAATTATGCACTACTTTATGTTAGTCTATCACAAAAACTCCCAATAAAATATACTGAAGTGCAGCAAGAGTGCCGATTAATATTAAAAGGAGAAATCAAATTTCTCCTGCTTCAGCTTCCCTTCATTAGCTCCCTGTTAAACCCATAACAGTATCTAAGATCCTCCTTAGATAAACTGAGGGGCAAAAAACAATTTTGCAGTCACTGATTGTAAAAGTTGTCTGGCTAAAAAAAGATGAGAGATGTCAGTCATTTTTACCATAGGTACATGTCAACTCTAAGAGACAGAATGTTTAAAAAAATTAAGGAAATCATATGAATGATTTTTAAAGAATTTATCAGCATAATGGTGCAAAAATAAGTATTTTTTACCTACAAACAAGTAAGCATTGTGGCCCACTTATTATCCTTCACTAGTTATCTGTATTAATAGCACCTATTAAAACTTATCTGTATAAAAAAATCCTGCCCAAACCTTTAAACAGTCAGACTCCAACCTCCACCAGGACCAGCAAGCTTTCAAAAAACACCAACGACAACATTGGACACCTACACAAGACTGGGATGAGCTAATCTACATTAGGCAAGCAAAAGCAGGTTTGTAAGAAGAGATCAACTGTCGGATCAATTAATAGAAAATATATCACCAACAATCTTCTATGACCTGGAGCTTCATGCAAGATTTCACCTTACAGGGAACAAATGATCCTGAGAATGGCGAGGAAACAGCCCAGAACTACACAGAGGGAACTGGTCAATGACCTGATGAGAGCTGGGGTCACATTAACAAAGGTTACTATAGTAACACACTACATTGTAATGGATTAAAGTCCTGCAGCACTTCAAAGGTCCTCCTTGTTAAACCAGTATATGTCCAGGCCCATCTAGTTTACCACAGACTAGGGATGCAGATACAGGTACTGGGTCTAGGCCCCGATATTGCCTAATGTACTGGTAGTGGCTAATGTTAACAGATACTTAAGATGTGGAAATGCAGCAATAATTTCACAGAAAACATTAGTTTTTATTTTTTTCTAAGTTCTCTGGTCATTTTTATAAAAAAAAAATTTATCCAATTAAACATCATTTCTTGTAACAAGCGTGGAAGAAAATAAAACCTGACTCCTAATTGATAGCATTGTTTTGTGTGGTAGAAATATCGGCATTGGTACTTGGTATCAGTAAGTACTCTGATCCGAGTATCGGTATGGTATCGGTTTTGAAAAAACTTGTATTTTTGCATTCCTTCCACAGACCATCTGGATGATCCAGAAAAGGACAGGGAGAATGTCATGTGGTCAGCTGAAACCAAAATAGAACTCATTGATATAAACGGCACTTGAGGGGGAAGAATGCTGAGTTGCATCCCAAGAACACCGTACCAACTATGAAGCATAGGGTTGAAAACATTATGCTTTTGAGCTTCTTTTCTTCGAAGGGGACAGGATGACTGATCCGTATCAATGAAATAGGATGAATAGGGCCATTTATCACAAGATTTTGTGCAAAAACCTTCTTCCATCGGTGAGCACTGAAGATGAAACTTGGCTGTGTGTGGCTACATAACCGTATACCATATACCGTATTCGGTTCGGCTCCACCCCTACTTAATAGTTTTTTGTGCCACTGTACTTAATAATCAAGGTCCATCTTACATCAGAGATCTGATTGTTCCATATGTTCCCAACAGAGCACATCGCTCTCAGACTGCAGGTTTACTGGTAGTTCTAAAAGTAGAATGGGAGGCAGATCTTTTAGTTATCAGGCTCCTCTCCTGTGGAACCAACTCCCAGTTTTGGTCCATGTGGCAGACAGTTTGTCTTCTTTTAAGACCAGGCTTAAAACTTTCATTTTTGTTAAAGCCTATAGTAAAACAAAGATTGAATTTTCCCCATCATTGGCTGAGTGGTGGAGTAGGGGAGCCAATGTTCTAAGATGGTTAGGGCACAATGTGATCCAGACAGATGGTTCTCCCTGGCTTTGCCTCTCTCATGTCTCATTCTAAGGTGCTGAGTCATACTGAGCTATCTCTGTAGTTATTCAGCTTTAGGCTTAGACTGATAGAGGAAAGACTAGTTTTCTTTACATTTCTCTTCTACTACTCTCAAGTTGCATCATTTGTGCTTATTTCAAATGTTAACTTTGTATTTTCACAGAGTTTTTCCTCTCCAATAAAAGCTACACCTGGTTAGGGATGGGTACTGATAGCCAGTGCTATTGTGGCACCGGTTCTGACATAAATGGTAGTAACCAGCCCAAAAACAAGCACACATTTAGGTGCCTTATTTTGGTTCTTTCTCTCCCGGAGATGTCAAACACTATGGATTATGTGCATGCCATCAGCCAAGAGTGATTCCTTATGTCACCAGAAAAGGTAAACATGGCAATATTTTTGCAAACAAAACTGCTAAAAGTTAGGGCTGTTAAATTTAACGCACCAACGCGCATCAATTAATTCCTAGAACCAACTCTTCTTTTTTTTTATTGCAATTAACTCGCCCTGTTTATAATTCAGCCCGCAACACATCAGCTCTCCTTCCTAACCAGCCAACCTGCGGACTGTTGTGCAGCGCGCATGTGTTTGTGATCCTAAGTGACGTGAGTATATTATTATTGGCGTATTGGCTTTGTGTTATGATAATAAGTTCATAAGTTTTCTGTGGGAATTTGTTTTGGATGTCAGCTCACTTTGCACGGTGCAGATTTTAAATGCTCCGTATTTAGGTTGATTTATGCATGTTGGCTCACTGTATAGCTTCAGTAAGTTTCATAGTGAGATACCGCTGCGTTAAAAATAAGATATTATTTAGGTAAGGGGATGTTTTTGGACTTAAATTACTGCCAACTATTAGCGGAAGTAGCTGTGTACATCTTCACAGTAAGAGCGTTCATTTCCTGTTGTGATGAACCAGGGATTTATCTTCATAGTGTTGTGGGAAAATGGTAAATTCTGACATTTGATTACTAAGTGTAAGTTACATTTGGTTTATGTGATGTTTAACACATCATATACACATTCATATATTTTGGTTATTTTTACCTCTTTTATTATTTTTCATATGAGACCGTTATTGTGGAGCTCAAAACAAAACAACTGCATCTTGCTTTGCCCTTTATTTACACTGGAAATTGTAGTTTTTTTGGTCATATTTGGCAATGGTGATTCATTCACAGCTACTCTGTTTAATTAAAGCAGAATTTTTAATAGTTTAACAGCCCTACTAAAAATAAAAAAATAAGAGGGTTTTTGGATGAAGTTTGTATGTTTTCCATTCTTTAAGCACCGTTTCGAGCACTGTTTAAGCACCGTTTCAGAAGTACCGGTTTCGGATAAAACCTAAACGATACCCATCGCTACACCTGGTCTGGCATTCTGCTCAGCTATCGCTACACACTTGCCCAGAGTGAGGGATTGCTGAGAGATTGCTGTGGTTGGAGTCTGCATCGACATGGTACAACTATAAGTTAATGACTCAATGCAATCTGCTTCCTTAAATAGAAAACGTTTAAATGTATTACAATGTATGTACGATTTAATGTAAACCAGTTTTCTTGTTAAGTGTCTTGAGATAACATCTGTTATGAATTGGTGTTATATAAATAAACTGAATTGAAGTTTAAGGTCATGATGTGACAGAAAATGCCCATGAAGCCTGTTTCAATTAACTCATGCAAAGCAAATAGAGTTATATTGACTGAGGGTGGTTGAAAAAAGTTATGATTCACTGGCCTGTGAAGGTATAATCATGACTACAGTTCTTTCTGTTCTGACTGCTGACACATGGCAAAAAAAGGGGGCCACAATAGCTGGCTACACCAGTCACTGTTGTTTTTTCAGACACCTTCCAGTACATACATTCTTGGCATTTGCGAAAAAAAGGCCACATTGATTAAACACACAAGTTTAAGGCAAACACGTCGATATGAGATAACAAAAGGAGAAGTGTGTAAATTATGTTTTCAATTGAAGTTCTTCTCTTTTGGATGTTTGTTGACTTCTATTAAATATTTCATTTACTGAAAAACCATGTAATACTTGTTCTTTTTGAAATATGATTGGTCACTCTGAGTTGTATATGCATGCGACACTTGAACAATTTCTCCAAACCCCCATTGCCTGCAGTAGCTTAAGACAGGAAATAGACAGCAAAAACAAGCGAGTCAGAAAAACCCAGTCCCTTCTACATCACAGGGAAAATTAGTACTTATGGTCCCATATGGGATTAATATTCTGCCATGATTCAAAACTGAAAATAAAGTTCTGAAAGATTGAAACTAAGTGTTCGAAAACTCAAAATCGTACAAAAAAAGTTTTGCAAGATTGAAAAATAAGATTTGCAAGCTTGCAAAATGTAAAAAAATAAATATATCTCTGCAAACAAATGTTGTTTTTGAGATTTCCTTTTTCAGAACTGCAAAGAAAAAATAATTACGATGTTGCGCATTAATTCAAAATAGAGACAACAGCAAATGTTTTGGGGGTGAAAAAAGAGTGAATGAAACCTTATAGCATATTGCATATTAAAATATATAAGTATGTTGCATAGGGATGTGTATTAGCAAAAATCTGGTAATATGATATGTAACATGATACAAATGGGACGATACGATATAAATGCGATATTTTGCGATATTTTACGATACTACGAGTAAGAAAATATATTGTGATATTTACAACTGAATTTAACTGTAGAAAATCATTCTAAACATTCCAATCTCTTTTACTACTGGATCTAGTTGATCCACTGGAAAAAAAGAAGGTGAAAACAACCACCAACTACCAGTCATACTTGTAATTTTATGACAAAAATGACTGTGATTATTAATGGTTTAATTCAAATTGTTTAAAAAAAATATAGATACTTTGCTTTTGTATAACGATACAATATTATGACATAAAATATTGAGATATATTGGCATATTCATATTTTCCTACATCCCTAATATTGCATATTGCAATATGTCAGTATATCGCATTTTTCTGTAAGCAGATTCAAACTGGCTATGACTGTGTGCCGCAAATGGCCAAATATAAATGAGATTTAGAAATAAACCCAAAATTTAGCCCTACCCATTTACAAACCATATCTTACTCAGCCAAAATATAAACTCTATTATAAAATGCTATTTGAATTCACTTCTTACTATTGGTAAAATATGATACATTTTAAATATTAATTTAGTTTGCTGCAAGGCACAAACCCAAAACTATACTGCGCTACCTTTAGACCACTATCATTTTTTAATACACACCAATATTTGTTCTGTTCTCTGTTAGTTAACCATATCAGAATTTACGACTTGCCACATGGAGGCGGTTTAAAATCAAGCTGGACATACTGAGGAAAACACAGTTTGCCACATTGAAACATCTGTCCTGCCCCAGAAGGTTAACAAACCAAATAGCACAAGATGTCTGTAATTACAGCTGATGATTATTCATTTCATCTGGTTTTAGTAAAATTCCTAAATTATTATTTACAGTGGGAGACGTGTTGCTGCATGAGATGTAATTTGTCTTCCCACAAGTATTTAAGGACTGTCTTTCTGGCTCAAAAAAGTAATTTATGAAGGTTATGGTACTCAGGTACATAAATAAATATATAAAACATAAATTGGTTATACATTGACAAAACAGAGAGAAAATATGGGACTATATTTTGGGACTAAAAATTATGTCCAATTACTCATGGGTTAGAACAGCACAAAGAAGCAATAAGTGGTGGACTTATGATTCATGAGAAGGAAGTTACAATCATTATGGAGAAAAGTGATACTACTAGTCACTTTCTCCCCTCACATCTGGCCTTCGTGAAGTCTGAATTACTCAAGCCAGTTCGATTTATGATAAAAAAATAAAAAATAAAGATAAAACATACCAGCTATGTGACAGACAAAGCAATATAATACAATTAAGAAAATAAGATGTCTGTCCCTTTTAATTCATGGCCATTAGATGACTACACTTCAAACATAATTTAAAAATAAAACCAAAGAGACGATTCCCCAAGAAGCATAAGCAGAACCAGCATCAATGATGCCTAGACTCAAAAAGATCTAATGTTCTTAAATTTATGTCAGAACATCAACCCCTTGAAATCCTGAAAATTTGCACTGAATATGTGATTTACTCCCTTTCCCCAAAAGACTTCTAAAAACAGAAATCAACAACTTTAACTCAATCACAGTTAAACCTATCCAAAAATATGAGTTTGCAGGGTTTTATTTGAAACCAATTTAATTTACAGTACAATTATTATAATGCAGCTTATTGTTTGGTACACTCCCAGAAAATCACTTTTAAAGTTTTCTGGTAAATAATGAAGCAATATGTCTGAAACATAGTGTCTTTCTGGGGTAAATGTATACCCTAGTCATTTGCTTTTATCCTAATAAATGTAGTAAAAGCACAGGAGGGTATATATATAAATAACCCCTCAAAAAAACAAAAAAAACAATGGTTTTTCCTGAAGTAGGTCACTGTAGCAGAGGAAAACCTTTTAAAATTCCTGTCAAATTGCTTCAGTAGAATTTAAAAGCAAAACAAAGCAGTTGATGTTTTTAGATAGTTTTATGTTGATATCTTATTGACTAATGATCTGGAGGAAAATTTAAAAGTCAACAGTTAAGAACTAATATTTAATGTTATCAAAAGTATTGGTTTTGTATAGCGGAATAAAACCTCACTCTTTAAGAGATATAGCTTTTTTATTTTATTTGCTTCAACACAACGTATTTAGGTAAAAGATGAGTGTAAGGCATCAAAACCATGAATGAACACATGGATTATGTAGTACTTTTCCAAAAAATGTGAAATAACCTGGCCTCCAAAGACACCGGACCTGAACCCAAACTCCTTCAAGACTGTTGGAAAACCATTTCTTGTGACTACCTCATGAAGCTCAAGAGAATGCAAAGCAGTAATCAGAGCAAAGGGTGGCTACTTTGAGGAATCTATAATATAACACATGTATTCAGTTATTTCGTTATTTTGGTCTGTACTATATATATATATATATATATATATATATATATATATATATATATATAACCATACAGTTTAAAGGACTGATAAATCCAACATATTGCTTAATCAACATCCTTTTCCTATCATCAACATCATCATCGTCTAATGCAAATTTTTTTCCTTTTTGATCCTGACATAGATGTTTATTTTTCCAATTAACCAATTCATTATAATCACACTTTCAACTGTCCTCGAGCTCACTATGTTGTACTTTTACTTAAGAGTTAATTCAGCCGAGCTTTTTCGGTGGCTTTAACCAGGTCACAGAGTGAGCAGCGGGACTGTGAGAAACTTTTCTTCCATACAGGATCAAGTTTCTGCACTGCTCCGTCAGCAGCCCCAGTTTCTTTTCTCTCAGATTTAAGAAAAAGATGGAGGGGCAAAGAGTGAAACGAAACGCTGGCGTTTTGCGACTCATTATCCAAGCATACCTTTCTTTTCCGCCAAAGCACAGGAGCCAAAGCAAAGCACAGAGGTGAAGCTGATCCACCGTAAAAAACGGGCTGCCATGGTGTTGTCGAAGCTCCTGTATGGAGAGCGCGGCGTCATTCCATGTCAACAGGACGCGATATTCCGACTGGAGAAAAACAAGCACCTTAAACCAATTCTTGTCTCAGTGAGTGGAAGAATTGTCCTTCTCCGAGAAAGTCCTACTTTGACAGCTCCTCCTCCTCCTCTCAGATATCTCCAGTAATTCAGTTCGCGAGGAGGACAAACCCCGACTGCTGCTGCGACGTCAGCAGCAGGAGGAAGGACAGATGCGCCTCTCAGGTACACGAACACAGAGGAGAAATCCAGGGGATGGGGGGGATCTTTTCACCCCCTGGAGCTGCACGCTGTGCACAACATACACACGCAGATGTTTGCATAAAGATTTGAAGTGCAACAAAAAAACAACAACTATATTTTGAGGAACTTCCTGCTGTTAAACACCAGCAGTTGCACTCCTCTGTTGGGTAATGGAAAAATGCTTAGGAAAGAATGAACTAGGCTACCTATTTAACAGCATTTTTAAAAAATGTATAACCTTTTTTTTATTTTTATAAAGCTGATGTAAAAACTAAACTTTTTATCACCGAACGTTGAGACACTGATCAACTTTTAAAACAGACTACAATATAGACAAAAAGTTTGGACACACCTCATTCAATGAGTTTCCTTTTTTTTTCATGACGACATTGTAGATTCTCTATTAAGGGCATCACAACTCAGAATGAACACATAATGTATGAAATTACTGTATGTAGCCTACTTAAAAAAAAGGTGAAATAACTGAATACATGTGTTATATTTTAGATTCCTCAAAATAGTCACCCTTTGCTCTGATTACTGATTTGCATTCTCTTGAGCTTCAAGAGGTAGTCACCTGAAATTGTTTTCCTACAGTCTTGAAGGAGTTCCCAGAGATGCTTAGTACATGTTGGCCCTTTTGCCTTCACACTGCGGTTCAGCTCACCCCAAATCATCTTGATTGGGTTCAGGTCTGGTGACTTTGGAGGCCAGGTTATTTCACACTTTTTTGTAAAAGTACTACATCATTCCATATGTGTTAGTTAATAGTTTTGATGCCTTCAGTGTGAATCTACTATTTCAATAGTCATGAAAAGAAAGGAAACTCATTGAATGAGGTGTGTCCAAACTTTTGGTCTGTACTGTATGTAAGTTGGTATTTGTATAGGTTAGGGGTTAAAAACATATTGATTTAACATTTTTGTACACCATATCTTATGTGCGTACTTCTGTTTAAGTGTGACACCAGTGGCGGATCTAAGATTTTTCTAAATATTTCTCCACAATATTTATAAAGGGGCCAAGTATTTGTCCAACATCCTCACACACAACCCCTGGTTTTGATAAGGTAGATACGTTTTGCACCATTTTGAAACACTTGAATGTAAATTTGCATGGATTTTTAGTTCAAATTGTCAAAATAAAAACACAAAAAATATTTAAGGATATGTGAATATTGTATTACATTTGAAAGCTATAAATAACATTAGTTTAAAGTATGTTAGTGGGTGAAAAAAACTATAACAATACGCGGTCTGATGTATCCAGAGCTACCAGCAGAGCTAACTGGTAGATTAAGCTCTTTCTGTATCCAGCCGCCAAAACAGCAAAAACGTCCTTCTCGCAAATGAATTCAAATTCTAGCACGGTTTTCTATTTGACTTTCAAATCAAATTAAACTTTATTTGTAAAGCATTTTTCAAACTACATAGCTTTTCAAAGTGCTTTACAGATTACATTGACCCCACAAACCCCACCCTTCCCAAACCCAAAATAAAAACATAATCACAAAGACCACTGATGCCAGTTGAATCTTAAACATTGATAAACAAAAACATTGTTTTATCCTCAAAGCCCGACGAAGCCTCCCCTGAGTTGCAGGCCTCCGAGGGGATCTGGGAGCTGATCCGCCTGTAACATCCCGAGCCGCATTAATTTGCTGCCAAAGAGCCAAGAAGTGTTGGATGCCTGGTTCGGAGAAAGCTGCCAAAATGGTACTGTTCAGTGATGGAAGGTTGGAGCTGATCACTGCTTAGCCAAATTGGAGGACGAGCTAACCACGTCTACAACGGCCACGAGGATCACTGTTTAAACAGCTACCGCAGCCATTGTTAGCCGCTGGCTAACGCCCTTTGGAGACCCCACCTCACCGACCACGGAAGACTGGGAGAATTTAAATCCAAAGTCACCGGACCTGAACACCAATCGAGATTATTTGGGGTGAGCTGAACCTCAGAGTGAAGGCAAAAGGGCCAACAAGTACTAAGCATCTCTGGGAACTCCTTCAAGACTGTTGCAAAACCATTTCGGGTGACTACATCTTGAAGCTCAAGAGAATGCAAAGCAGTAATCAGAGCAAAGGGTGGCTAATTTCTTTATTCTTTCAAAACATGGAAACCATTTTCATATTTAAGCGTTTGTTATACATAAGAGTGAATATTTCAGGAATCCTCAAAAGCATTTCTATTATAGTATCAATGTACTGTATGCTGTCTTGATTTGTACAATGGTCCTCCTAATTGCTGTTTTGTATTTGTTTGCATACATGCAGCTAACACTTGACTTTGACTGTTAAGTGTGTTTATGGGTCAAATGTTATGTTCTTTACTTTTTCTGTGTTCCATATAATTGTTAAATATTCAATAAATATATATGTCTATAAAACAAGATCAATCAGAAATTTCATATATACTAGTGAATTACTATTTGGCTCATTAGTGCCAATAGTGTTTGGACTTGGAATTGCACCCACTTATAACCTGATCCACAAAAAGGACAGATAAGTGGCTACTCAGGGGCACCTTAGGGGGCCAATCAGATTTTAGCAGGGGCCACTTCCCCTATGGCCCCACCCCTAAAAGTATCACTGCCTGACACAAGTTATAACTTATCTGTCAGTTGAAAAGCAATTTTGTTTGATTGAGCCTTGCTACATTTTACACTCAGACACTAAAAGAAGATATCCAACACTAATGTGTGCCTTGTCCCACTTGGCTCAGTGTGATTCACAGCAATCATAACCTCTCTACTCACAACAGTATACATTGTTGTTGAGTGCATATACATTAAAATAACAATAAATGCAATTCATAAATAGTTCAGTTATATTGTTTTAAATGGTGCCCTTTTTAATGCTGCTCTGGGCTACTCAATATATGGCCCTGGTTAACAAACAAAAGAGGAAATGAAGGGAATATGAGAATCACAACTGAATTATAGAGAAATGAAAGCTGATTGTCTGATCTGATGAATTACATTTTTTTTTGCATCATGTGTGAGGCGGGTGCTTGATCTCTCCTTATTTATATAAAAATAACAATATTGAGCCGTACGCACTACTATTGAAATATTGGTAACAGAAATATCAGTGAAGCATCAAGAGGCATCAAAAATCCAGTGCTGAATACAAATAAAAAGTGGATGAAAAAATTGGCTGTAAAATATTAAATAACTCAAGGAAAAGATTCAAACTGTTTTTGTATTAAAGGATAAACAAATTAAATGATGAATGAATGAATGAAAAAAGAACTTTCAGTTATCTCTGCTGAGTAAGCACTGCATATATTCCAATATAGTCAGGTTGTTCCACAGAAAGGGAGCTGCTACTGTACTGTGAATGCTTGATCATCTTCTTTTTTTTTTTAGGTAACCTCGTGGGCACCTTTAGAAGAAGCTGCTCAGCTGAACCTATGGGTCTGACGCGGTAGCAAAAACTGACCTGATGTACAACATATGTTGCCACTTCACTGTAAATTTGAAATTATAGCTGAAAAAACATCCATGCGAATGTTACTCCATGACCTGTACCACCTATTTTAGCATTGTTGCAGAACATTTATACCCTTTCTCCTTATAGATGTCACTGATAGCTGTGGTTTCTTTCAGCAGGATAATGCATTCTGCCTAAAAACAAAAAAGTGAAATATTCCGGAATGGTTTGAGTAGCACTGGTTGAGGTGGAACCAAAGTCCATTGATCTCAATACAGTTGAGCATCTGTGAGATTCAGTAGCAAGCACATTTCCCGTCAAGGCCTTCAGTGATATCCTATGTAGTCCAAACTCATACCATCTATACAAAACCACGGCTAAAAAATCCATACAGAATAACATGTACACATTACATCACCTTTAATTTGCTGGTCAAGCCACACTTGCCACAAGACACTTTCATTTACAAGTAAGAGTAGGAAACTAAGTAACTATTACTTTTATTCCACCTCACCAATAATCTTCACTTTGCATTGAAATAAACCAGCTTGTGGTTGTAATTTGAGGATGTGAAAAATTTCAGGTAATCTTTCAAGCAATGCATGTAAATTTAATGTACTTCCTCAGTGTCTTGGGATTTTATGCTTACTTTTTTGACATATGTTCATTCAAGTTAAAAATTTCGATAGAATTTTTTTTTTTTAAAGCTGAGACTGACTAATGATTAAGACTTATTTTATGTATATACACATCTACATTATTCCTCATATATGGTTTCTTTATTTGCTTAAATGATCAAATATGTCATTTCAAAAGTTGGAAAGTTGTTGTCTCCAAATCATAATAAAAACCGCAAAAAGATCGTATCAGAGTCTTTATTGTCTTATGCAGTGTGGCGTTGTTAAAGATTTCCACAGCACTATGGCTATGAACAAATGTGGCTGCTTGGTCATAATAGTTCTAATTAATCATTTTAAATTAGTAAACACTGACATCCCTGCAGCTTTTTTCGGTGAACATCTATAAAACATCCACAGAATGATGACTCACTCAGGAAGTCATACTTCACCTTCAAGTTTGATGAAATTTGGCGCTGATAAAGGAGAACATCCCTTTACGAGTATACATTTATATTATATGTGTGTATGCTATATTAAAGCCATAAATATCAGCAGGAAACAGTGGTTGAACACAAAAATTGTTGACAAATCGTCAGTCTTACCGGATCAGAATCTAATTGGACATCAAGCTTATAAAATGTGCTTGTTTGTCGTAACCATATTGGACTCTATGGGGACAGCAAGGCTGGAAATCATTTTTCACAGTAGTGTTTATTTCATTATTGAAGCCTGATGCTTCTGCAAACTACCCTTGGTTGTGCTGCTGGAGGAAGAGGTTATAGTGTTGAGTGACATTATGGCAATCTGCTCCAGATGAAATTGCCTAATGCGAGGCTAACATTTCACATGTTGCAGCAGCATCTGCCTGTTTTCTACACTTTGGATGTGGTGCAACGATCAGTTTTTACTGCTAAACGATCGGTTTTTACTGCTAAACAGATAAATGACAATGTGATTAGTGAAACTGAGAAGTGAAATATTAACTGAGGGAACAAGCTAGTGTTACTTTCCACAGAAATCTACAACCAGTCGGATGTACATTTATGTAGAAAGGTTTTTAGCTTGAACACATTATTTGGTTTTTCAGATCTGTGTCTTGCAAATGTGATCATACCAAGATAACCTTTTCAATTGTTTTCCATTTAACAGTCATAAGTATTCAAAGTATATTTGAGCAACTTTATGTAATAAAATAACAAACTGATAATTGTGAAGCTGAATGAATTATACATCTCAATTTTTTTACAAATAAAATCTAAAAAGTGTGGCATGAGTTTGTTTTTAGCCCACCTGAGTCAATACTTTGTAGAAACATATGTTATTGCAGTCACAAGTATACAGAGGTGGACAAAATTGTTGGTACCCTTCATTAAATCAAGGAAAAACTCATAATGGTCACAGAAATAACTTTAATCTGACAAAAGTAATAATAAATAAAAATTATATAAATGTTGACCAATGAAAGTCAGACATTGCTTTTCATCCATGCTTCAACGGAATTATTTAAAAAATACATGCATGAAACAGGCCTGGACAAAAATGATGGTACCCACAACTTAATATTTGGTTTCACAACCTTTTGAGGCAATCACTGCAATCAAATGATTCCTGTAACTATCAATGAGACTTCTGCACCTCTCAGCAGGTATTTTGGCCCACTCCTCATGAGCAAACTGTTCTAGTTGTTTCCGGTTTGAAGGGCGCCTTTTCCAGACAGCACGTTTCAGCTCCTTCCAAAGATGCTCAATAGGATTGAGATCAGGGCTCATAGAAGGCCAGTGTTTTCCTCTTAGCCCTTCTTGGGTGTTTTTAGCTGTGTGTTTTGGGTCATTTTCCTGTTGTAAGACCCGTGACCTGCGACTGAGACCATGCTTTCTGACACTGGCCAGCACATTTCTCTCTAGAATCCCCTGATAGTCTTGAGATTTCATTGTACCCTGCACAGATTCAAGACACCCTGTGTCAGATGCAGCAAATCAGCCCCAGAACATAACCGAGCCTCCCCCATGTTTCACAGTAGGGACCGTGTTCTTTTCTAGATATGCTTCATTTTTCCGTCTGTGAACATAGAGCTGATGTGCCTTGGCAAAAAGTTACATTTTTGTCTCATCTGTCCACAGGACATTCTCCCAAAAGCTTTGTGGCTCGTCAGCATGTAGTTTGGCATACTCCAGTCTTGTTTTTTTTATGATTTGTCCTCTGGCTCAAACAGCGAAGGATGTTCCGATCTGACACTGATGTTCCTTGAGCATAAAGTTCAGCTTGGATCTATTTTGAAGTCTTTCTAGGCTCTTTTGATTACCATTTGGATTATCCGTCTCTTTGATCTGTCATCAATTTTCCTCCTGCAGCCACGTCCAGGGAGGTTGGCTACAGTCCCATGGATCGTACATTACTGAATGACATGTGCAGCTTTAGTCACAGAAACATCTAGCTGCTTGGAGATGGTCTTATAGCCTTTACAGTTAACATGCTTGTCTATGATTTTCTTTCTAATATCTTGTGACAACTCTTTCCTTTGCTTCCTCTGGTTTATATTGAGTGTGGTACACACCACGTCACCAAACAACACAGTGACTACCTGGAGTGGAGGCCCACTGAGTGATTACAGGATTGTAGACACCTAGGATGCTGATTAGTGGACATACCTTGGATTAACATGTCCCTGTGGTCACATTTTTTTCATTCTTTTCTAGGGGTACCATCATTTTTGTCCAGGCCTGTTTCATGCATTTATTTTTTTAATAATTCTGTTGAAGCATGGATGAAAAGCAATGTCTGACTTTCATTGGTCAACATTAATATAATTTTTAGTTATTATTACTTTTGTCAGATTAAAGTTATTTCTGTGACCATTATGAGTTTTTCTTTTATTTAATGAAGGGTACCAACAATTTTGTCCACGTCTGTACGTTTTTGGGGTGCCCTCTAAGTATTTTGTCCATCCGTTCTTTATTAAAAAACAGTTGAACACCCCCTAAGTTTAAAGGATAGCAATGGAGAATATATTTTTTTCTATATTTTCCATTTTACTATCAATGTACAGTAGCCCTTAACTTTGACTAGGATGTTCTAAAACCTGAATATTCTTTGAAGTGAATAATTGCAATCTAGCTCTGCCTGTATGTTTGTGGTTATTGTGCTGCTGGAATATGAACTGCCACAGAAATCTTTTGTGAAGAACGGCCTCCAAAAGAAAAGCATATATAAAGATTTCTTTCCTATAAAGTAAGAAAAAAGTCTGTGTTATTTCAGTGTGTTTTCATTTCCTGCTGCAAGATGCTGAGATTTCTGCATGACTGACAAGAGTAAAAACACTAAACATGCATAGAATAATGGCCAGACAAGTCAAGAAACTTGACACAGTAAACAAAACAAAAAAAGAGGAAGGATTGGAAAAGTTCGGGAGCTATTTAACATTAAATTATGGAAAAATAAACGTATCATCAATATCAGAATGCTCCCACATTTCCCATCTTTTTAATTTTCATAAGCACTGTGTGGATTATCTGGATCATTATGAATCCACAGCATGAGATCAATAGCTCAAATTTTATATGCTGTTTCCTCAAGAATAACCATCAAAGCAAAATAGTAAATGGTATCCCTCCCTGTTAACATTACACTGGGTAATATTTATACAAGGACTCTCATTAAATGTTTCTGTGTGCCAGAATAGCTGTACAGCAGAGTGATATGGGATAATGGCTGGTTATCCTGAAGGTATACTGTCATAGGGGCATGACAAAACCCAGAGGAACCTACAACATCCCAGTATATATGGAAACGTTTAGCCATTTAGTACAAGCCACAATGTATAATGGGTCAATTTGTATACCATTGCACACTTTTACATAGATGGTATGGATGAAATTGTGCTGAGGAAGCAAAGAGGAAAACCACCTGGGATCATATAGAATAGTAACTGTCACTGCTCAACTCCAGTCGCTGCCATAGACAATGCCCAAAATAGTAAACAACACCAAGCAAGTTGGCCAGAGCTGCAAAAGGAATTAAAAGTCTGCATATGCAATCAGTGTTTCCCTCTATTTTTTTACACCTTCTCTCTGTGAGATTGTGGCACTGCAATCAGAAACTTCTGCTTTCTTTCCCTTTTTATCATTGATCATCAAATACATTTTATATTCTACATAAATGAATCATGTCAATGATTTAAAATATAAATACAATTCTGTTTTTAAATGACGGTTTCATTTGTCAAGAAAAATAAAATCATGTAAACCAACCTGTCCTTATGTGGATGAATTTCTGTCCAGTCTTCTTTGCAGAATTGTTTTAATTCAACCACACTGGACAGTTTATGTGCATGAATGGCTTGCATAAGGTCACACTACAGCATCTCAACTGGATTTAAGTCCAAACTTTGATAAGACCACTACAAACAATCAGTTTGGTTTTTTTACGTTAGCCAAGGATGCGACAATACCACTTTTTTCAAATCAATACGATACCATTACTTGGATTATAGTACTTGCAGATACCGAGTACCAATGCCAATACATCTACCGCCCAAAAAAATGCAATGGTTTAGAAAAAAAGGTTTTATTTTCTTCTCTGCTTGTCACAATTGTTGGTGAATTAGATATGAAATAAAATATTAATAAAAATGACCAGAAAACGTACATTTCAAATGTAAAATAAAAATGTTCTGTAAAATTGGAGTGTTATGAGTTTCTGTATCCGTGTATCCCTAATTTTAGCCATTCACAGTTGGACTTCTTTGGATCCCTGTCCTGCTGTATAAATAAGTGTGCTGAAGACAAAACGTTTGTTGGACGTTTTTCTTTATTACTTTCTGCAAAGAAATCATTTTAAGACTAATAGATGGCAATGATTTAGTTTCTCATCCCATTCTTTAATATATGTAGATCTGTTTGTTTTTTTAGGTCTTGTAGCTTACTTTATGTTGTTAGAAAGGTTCTGTATGTTATTTGTTCATTCTATATATCTGAAGGTTATAGGAGCACAAAAGCAATTTTCTTATCAGCATTGTATAAGTAAAAAAGTACTTGTAGGAGACATTATGACTGGATGTTTTATGTTTTTCCTCTGCAAGACAGAAAAAAAAGCATATTAAAATGCAAAGTTAGATTTAAAAAACACAGTTGTCAGTTGACGGCACAGTTACAATTTCCCAGTGTAGATCTAACTATTTATTCAATTCCACTGTCATGGCATTTAGTTAAGATTTCTATTAGATATAAAGAAATATACCACAGGTAAAATAAAAGCATTCTGGGTCATGTTTCCATCAGTATGGTTGAAAAGCCTTGAGCATTTGTTACAAACTGTCTGGCACCCATTAATTAGTTTTAATTAGAGAAGTCAGTGACGTCAACCTTGCACCTCACCATCTGCCTGCCAAGAGGCAAACAAACTGCTGCTATACCTAACAAAATCTTGTCAGTAAACCTTTAATTAGTGACCCTGATTATTCTGTCCCATACGTGTGTATTTGTATTGATTTCTTTTAAGGAACAATATAACATGTACTAAAGTTGCATCATTCTGCTTTTCTTTTTACTTTTTTTTTTGCTTTACGATTTCTTTTTTATCTTGAGTTCTTTGGCTCTGAGCCATCTTCACTTACCTAAGCATGCAGTCTCCATGGCATCCCAATGGGTTGAACAATAAACACCTCAAAAGTAAATGAATGAACTTGCTTTAACTCAATAGACAACTATTTCTCAGCTTCTCAACCTGTCACATCCTGTTTCACAACAGAACACCTTGTTCTTAGCTATGAGCAAGGTGAATAGTATCCTAAAATATGAATATGTTCAGGATTTACAGGTTTTTTTATGTTAAAATTCCAAATCAGAATGGCATGATGGGATTGTAATCACCAGAAGAAAAAAGCTCTCTATGCTTGAAAGCTACCATGGTGAAGATTAGTAAAACAGTTTACGATAAATTTATATTTTATTGCTGTAGTTCTGAAGATTTTTGAGAATGTTCAAGCTTTAATTGTACTATATTTGTTTACAGGATTTTAGAAAATTATTGGTGCCACAATAAAAAGACAGTAGCTTTTACTTTGCCAATGGGACACAATTGGAAATATATTTGGATTGTTATAGTGTCCTACTAAAATATCCAAAGATTATTTTTTTTGTGTTTGTTTTTGGTCAGAAGATATGTACTTTAAATGCCTGGGATCTGACTAATAAAACTTTGCATAACATCCTTGCTAAAACCATACTTAAGATCAGTAAAAAAATTATTTATGCCAAATTAGATTCAGATCTATCAAACTTTTTGTAGCTGCACAGTTTCCAATTTCTAACTCATACTATCCCTATATGGTTAGGTGATTTTGGATAGTATCCCCTCCTACACACTAACTTTCTGCCACACATGATCATTATAATGTGCCTAGTGAATATTCTGCATAGACTTAAGCCTCCTGATATGGGGTTTTCCTTGTCAATCCAATCCACTGAGACTGAATTGGGGTGTTTATGAGTTACATAGAGGCACAGAAAACAGTTTTGTTTCAACCAACCAATCAACCAATCAATCAATCAATCAATCAATCAATCAATCAATCAATCAATCAATGTTTATCATTGAACAGCTTTACTCAGGCAAAAGGCGACCAAAGTGCTTCCCAATTAAAGAAGAAATATAGTTAACAATAAGAAAATTTACAAGACAAGTGTAAAGAGACACAATGAAAACAAAAACAACAGCACAAGCGATAAAACAAATAACAATAAATATAAAGTTTGAGTTATGATGCTGACTGTATTACCTTAAAGAGTGGATGGGGTGGAGTCATGTGACTACGTATAGTCAGTTGTATCCCATCCAGTCTGCAAGAGAAAGGGGACAGTGCTGCCTATGTCTCGCTATATTTAGCAAGTTTTTAGACCCCTCTAGTGACTAGTGAAAGAAGCAACTAGAAAAGCGACTAGCGACAAATTTAGTGGCTTTTTCTGGTGTTACTGGAGACCTTTGGAGAATCTCTTGTGCAGTGAAGTTGTAGTGGGACCAGAGATCTTACACCAGCCAGCTGCAGCTTTGTCTGCTTGCCTGCTCACGTTCAGCAGGAGAAAGCAGATATTTACCCCCACTGAGTCCAAAATGCAGCTAAATTAAAGCTGCCGTTGGCTGATCCTACCTGCTCTTAGATGTAAATGAAAAAAAAAATCTGTCAAGCATAAAAGGACTGCACATTAAATAAATCACAGATTTTACTCGCAGCCCTGTCACTTACTCACCTCGTTTGCTGTGTGTGTGCCTCTCTGTGATAGATGTTAAACAGTCATCATGCCTTAGTCTAAACTGGACTCTCAGGAATACAGAAAAGTGTCTGTGAATCAAACCCTGAATTAGAAAGCTCATTGAAGCCATTTATTGGGGATGTTGCAAGGGTCTCATTACTTTTATTACTGAGGTAAAATCCTGGATGTCAAACAAATTTCCTGCATTTTAATGATAGGAAAACAGAAATTCTGCAAATTGGGCCAAGCAACATAGGTAGTAGTAGCTGTTTAAACCTGATACCCTTAACACAGTTTGTTAGGCCCTCTGTTTCTAATCTTGGTGTTAAATAGATGAAGATTTATTATTCGACAAACAAATAGGTGCTGTGGTTAAGCCTAGTTTCTTTCATTTAAGGAAACTTTCTAAAATAAAGTCCTCTTTTGATGGATCACTTTGACATTTTTTATCCATGCCAGTAGTGTGATTCTGTATACTGTTGTCTGCTGGGGAATTAGCACTACTGACAAAGACTGTATACATCTGGACAAGCTGGTCAAAAAGGCCAGTTCTGTACTGGGTTGGGAGCTGGACCCTGTAAGAACTGTGGTGGAGAGGCAGATGAGGAGGAAGCTGCAGGGCATTCTGGTTAAAACTAAACACCCCTTCAATGATGTCTTTACCAGCCAAAGAAGCAGCTGCAGTGAACGATTGATCTCTTGGAGATGTAGGACTGAGAGGTTCAGGAGATCATTTGTTTCTGCAGCCTTCAGACTATTCAACAGACACATCCAACATGTTTCCTAAATTATTTTATTTTTATTATTATTTATCTTTTGGTTTTTTTGGGGGGGGGGTTCTCCCCCCAATCTAAGATGTATTTTTAAATATACGACAAATTGAATTTCCCCTTTTTGGGGGAAAAATAAAGTATCTATCTATTAGGGATGTGAATCTTACAACAACTCACAATTCGATTCGATTCCGATTCATTGGGTGACGATTCGATTTAGAATCAGTTCTCGATTCAGAACTGATTCTCGATTCAGAATCGGTTCACAATCAATACTATTAGTAAAAAAAAAAGGTGCCAATTTGTAGGGCTGAGACAATATGCTTTTCTCCCGATTCAATTCTTTTATGATTTTTTTGTAAGTGCAGAATAAATTTCAATTGAGATTCTTCAATATTGCCGGTTTTTTAATTAACTATAGTATTGAAATTATATATAATTTTCTGAATGTTCTACTTCCCACATATCAAACCTTTACAACAGCATGAATAAAATGTAAAGACTTTTTGAAGTAAACTGCTACATACTTAAATATACTTCATAATAAAGTGAACTTAAACTTTTTTTTCCAAGCCTGGGCTGCATGTAAAACATTTTTGAAAATAGATTTTTTAATTTACAAAAATCGATTCTTATGTGAATCCATCTATCTATCTATCTATCTATCAATCTATCTATCTATCTATCTATCTATCTATCTATCTATCTATCTATCTATCTATCTATCTATCTATCTATCTATCTTTCCATCCATCCATCCATCCATCCATCCATCCATCCATCCATCCACCATCCATCCATCCATCCATCCATCCATCCATCCATCATCCATCTATCTATCTATCTATCTATCTATCTATCTATCTATCTATCTATCTATCTATCTATCTATCTATCTATCTATCTATCTACAAGCCCCTTCGCAATCTCTTGGATCGGTGGATAGTGGTTTGCTTGAATGCTTCTATTATAGTGCACCTTTGTACCACTGTGCTGTTTGTTTTAAGCTTGTCTTATTAAGTTTATATTTGCTGTACAACACTTTGGTCAACATGTTTTTTTTAAGTGCTTTATAAATAAACTGGATTGGATTTCTGTGTCAAAATTAGAGATAAAAAAAACAACAAATCAAAAACATATTAAAAACTGTAACATTTATAACTGTTTCACCCCAACAATACAGTCAATAACAGTTAAATAAATTCAGCTAAAACCTTACTATAAAAAGTTCTATAACAGCATCCAGAACAATTTCATGCACATTAGGGAAATTAGGCGACAACGAGACGTTGACTTTTGAATAAATATCTTACTCTTTGCATAAAGATTAAGATGTTTTAAATAAATAAAAAGCTAAATGTTTTGAAAATAGAGTTCAAAATGTTCTGCTTTCCTGGTTACTTATTTATGAATATTATAATAACAAGAATAATATTAACACAACAAGAAACCTGCACATATCTGAATTAAAAATGCTTCGCGTTCAACAGCTTTCTGTTTCGATAAATGAAAAAAAATAAATTTTAAACTTTCTACAGTATATCTAAAGAAAAACACTGAACATCAGTATTTATACTCGTTGCTTACCTGAAGTATGTCAGCACAGCTTGACGACATCAAGCAATATAGTCAAAATCTCTACCTTTCGCTAAATTTATACAATTCCCCTTTATAACTTTTATATTGCCCACAATTAAGCTGGAGGAATATCACCGTAAATCATTATCAAGGTGAACTGCTCAGTATATTGTATTGATGATTTGAGGCCATATCTGCCAGCTTTAGCACAGTTGCATTTGTTTTGACCATCATGCTGTCCATAACATACCCAGGTACCTCTCGCCTTTAATAGGACATACAAACAAGCAAAAGAAAACTATTTATTGCTTAGTTGAAAATATGTATGACATTGTGGTACCACAGTAGAAGATGGATTTATTTAAGGCTTTTTATTTATCTTACCCAGGGCTCTGGGAAGGTGTAGAATGTTTTGTATTTGTGATGGGAATGATGGAAAAGATTGCTTTCTTTTTTGGTAAGTAGCTGACTCTGTTCCTCATAAATTCAAGTTAGCTGTTGAGCAATATGAATACGTACAACTACTGGAAGCTCTGAGTCATTCGCATGGATGAATGAACGAGATCAGAAGATTGGTTAAACTGGATGAAGCAATTCACATTGCCCACAGGACTGTGAAAGACAGACTATGGTAGCTTGCCAGGTAAAAAAAATGAAACAAACAAAAGCAAATAAAAGTCCTATTGGGATACTTTAAAAAAATAATAATTTTATTTATCACATGTGCAGTACCGACAAAAGAATATGTTCAAGATATACAAATACGTTTTCAGGATGATTGTTCACGATGGTTCATGATTCTTGGCACAAGCACACATACTGAGCTACTCACTTTTCTACACGTTAGTCATGATTAAAACAAGCAAACTTCAACTTAAAGACACACTCTGTAACTTTGTGGATATTTGCCCTCTATGGACCTCTCAAGGCTTTTGGTGCAATGTCACTGTCATATAACCAAATCTCTATGGAGCACATCTGAAGACGCCATTGTGCTGACGGTTTTACAAACTCCCAAGCCAAAACAAAAAAACACCTGAAACTAACGACGTGTCAGTTGGTAAACCATCAGCAGGCAATATTGATGAGCGACAAGGTACAATTTTAAGATTTTTATATTATCACATGTGACCTAATTTTGTAAAACAAACTCGGTCAAAAGGCTACTTCCGGGGGGCATCCCAGGAGAGAAAAGCTGTATAAACCGGTTTGCAGCAGCTGGATGCTCCCAGGCAGTGACAGCTCAGAAAATGTACATAACAAATGCTGTTGTGCCACCAGAACTTTTTAAAAGTACATCTTTAAAATGTTATTTTTTCAGCTCATTCGTTAATGTGGGGTGGACTGATAATGCAATTTACTGCTGCCTGACTACCAAAAGTACTAATAGTTAATAAAAGAAAATAAAAAAGAAAAGATTAAGCAATTATTTATCCATGAAAATGTTAAAACCGGAAATAAAACCTGAAATAGAAAAGTGTTGGTGAATTATTGCAAAAAATCTGATTCATTTCAAATACAGTAAATATAATTAAATGTTAAATTCAGTAACTGATATTTTAAGTCTTATAAGAAAATCAAATGTTTTGCAACTTCTTATTCATTAGTTTCATCGTTCATCTATTGTTGTGCGAAATAATCAGTACGGTAACTGTTTTGTTTTAAATGACATCTGACGGGTTAACAAAAATGTTCCTATGCACTGCAGCAATTGATCATTAAATAATTATATTTTTGACGTGGTTTTTTTATTTCTTTATTTATTAGCTTTATTACGAATAAAGCAAT
This sequence comes from Apricaphanius iberus, assembly GCA_028564705.1. Lineage (NCBI taxonomy): Eukaryota > Metazoa > Chordata > Actinopteri > Cyprinodontiformes > Aphaniidae > Apricaphanius > Apricaphanius iberus. The sequence goes on from JAPXFQ010001925.1 coordinate 869,066, forward strand.
AACAGTCATCTAGTGAAACCAAAACTGCTGGGCAATTGTTTTAAAAGCACCACGATAACAATTTTAAAAGCCTCATTGCCAGAAAGAACAACAACAACAAAGAAATGTCAGAAGTGTTTTACCTGTACTAAAGAAAGAAAGAACTGCAAACTGTGCATCTCATTTGATGATTTGAGGCCATATCTGCCTATATATATCTATATATATATATATAGATATATATAGATAGATATATATAGTTGTACGTGAGTGTGTGTTGAAATTTAATAACGTAAATCAACTGGCAGTTAGGTTCTACAGTAAAACACTGACACCTTGTGGCTATTGTTGCTTAGAGCAGGTTGTTAACCAGAACTATAATAAATTGTGGACGTTATTCTTGTCAGTGTTATCATGCCTGAGTAACTAATTGACCAAATCCTTGTGAAAATCTAAAAGGATGAGCAACTTGTTTTATTTTAAGGCCTGATGATTGTGAAGTTACGTTGATTATTCTCATTGTTAGAATGATCAGTTATGGCAATCTTTAATAGTAAATAAAACACACAAAAAACAAGAGATTGAATACATTGTATGTGAGTTAATGGATTACTTATTAGATTTTGGAAAAAAAGGAATCAGAAGTCATGAAATCACAATCCAAATCTGGGTTTATTTGGGCCAGGCAATTTATTATCAAGCTGTGGGTTCTGACTTGCAAACGCTGCAAGCCTTTGCTGCAGATAGGTGCATGGATTCTTCGCTCTTTGTCCAGTCTCTTAGACCTGATGTATGGCATAGACTTAAGCCATCTGAGATGGGACATTTCTCAGATGACCATGGCAACTGAGAGTTAAATGCAATACCATTAAGACTGAAATCCATGTGTAATGGGTAATGTAGAGACATGGATTTTTTTTTATTTCAATCAACAAATCAATGTTTATTTATTTATTTATATATTTCAAACATATTCACATTCAGTGGTATTCATGAAGCATATTTACATAGGTATTTGTTTGAAAGGGAGGTAAGTTGAAGCAAAAACTTTTTTTAGCCCTACCTCCTTCCTTTTACCTTACAGGTTAATCTTTATTACTAAGAATAATCCAAAAAAAAGTTAAACAATAAAAACTGAACAGCGCTCAACCACAGAGGAAATACATGACCGAACCACAAGAAAAACATAATTTTTTATTTAAAGACAAAAAAAGCAACAAAACGAATCAAGTAAAAAAACAAACTTCAAATTAATTAATATATTCATTACCATGGCAATTCCATCTGCTCATCTTTTGCATATGTGTTTAGAATTTGGGCTTTATATCTACTTTTGAGCTGTTCTATGTTTTTATTCTGTTTTATTTCTTCTGGTAGATGGTTCCATAATTTGACCCCTTCTATGGAAGTACAGGTGCTTGTCAATGTCCTTCCAACTGTCCAAATTTTAAAATTCAGTTTCACTCTCAATTTGTATTTGCCATTCCTTTCAACAAACAAATTCAGAATTTATTTTAGGATGTGAAGTATTTTTAGCTTTAAATATTATTTGTGTAGTTTTAACTTGGACAAAGTCTGTAAATTTCATGGCTCCTATTTTTATAAAAGTGTTTGTATGCTCTTTGTACCCTACTTTATTGATTAATCTAACTGCTTTTTTCTGTAATATTGTTATTGAGTGGATGTTACTTTTTCAATGTTGCCCCAGACTTCAACACAGTAATTCAGATATGGACAAAGTAATGTACAATATAATGTGTTGAGAACTTTCAGGTTGAGGATATATGTTTTTTTCTATAGAATGTCAAGGCTCTTGGCCAATTTAGTACAAACAAAATTAATGTGTGATTTTGTGGTCTAACATTAGACCAAGGAATTTAATTTTAGTAACCCCTTCAATATTTAAATCATCAACAGATGTATTGACTACTGTATTTGATTTGATTTCATATCTATGAGCTTTACTCAGTCAAAAGGTGACCAAAGTGCATAATGGTAAAAGACAGAAATATAGGCTAGTTAACAATAAGAACATGAGTAAAGAAATTTAAATCAAAAAATAAAAGCAGCAGCATAAATACTGCAAAAGTAAGCACAATAAAATGCACAATAAATACAATAAACAATTTAATTGTATTTAAAGCCTGACAGATCAGGAACCTTTTAAGTATACTTATAAAAAAGTATTATCTGTAAAAAAAAACATTTGAGAGGTCACAAATAAACAGAATAGCTGTGAATGACTGAGCGTTTTTGCGTTCTGCATGCCTGATTTAAAAAAAGAAGGTGGAGGCAAAAAGGAAGATGGCATGCCACAGCCAGAATGTGGTTTGCAGACCAGGAGGCATGGTTCTGGCAGGTTGCGTGATCTTACACCAGGCCCAGTTCAGATGGGACTGCTTTAACATTTTATTAATAAAGTGGAGGAAATCAGGTTGAATTTAAAATCTTCGGCTGCAAGCGGCACTTATGTATTCCCTGTTGTTTGTTTCTGGTGTCTGTTTTCGCCTGTAACATTTCGGGATGTTATAGTGTTACTGAAGAAATTGAAACACACCTCTCCTTTTGATGTCATACCCACATCTCTGTTTCTTAAGCTAACTGACCTTCTTGTTCCTTATATTGTCAACCTTATCAATGCTTCTCTGTCCATTTGGGTCAGTTCCAATCCTTTTCAAACAGGCCACGATATATCCGATCTTAAAAAATCTAACTTGGACACAACTGAGCCTAGTGATTACCGACCCATATCAAAATTACAGTTTCTCTTTAAAGTATTGGAGAAAGTGGTGGCTGAACAGTTAACTGCTTTCCTGCATAATATTGAAATGCTGGACAAATTTGTATCTGGTTTCTGCAAGATACACTCCACTGAGACTGCCTTGCTGAAAGTGTCTAATGACATTCAGATGGCTGCTGATTCTGTAGTATTCAGTTCTGGTCCTGCTGGATTTGTACGCAGCATTTGACATTGTAAACCATAAATTCTTACCACAAAGATTAAGTGTAGACTTTAGTATTTGTTCCTAAAGTGGTTTGCCTCCTACTTGACAGGTAGAACATTCTTTGTGTTTGAATAACAAGAAGTCTAAGGCCTCTTCTTTGTTATATGGTGTTCCTCAGGGGTCAGTCTTAGGACTGAAATGGCAGCTTTTCTTAAAGCTGACCTTCAACAAACACAGTTGAGACAGTTATGCTCAGTTATAAATTGTATTTCTTGCTGCAGCAAGGAGAGACAGACAAAGCATATTATCTTGCCCTGTGCCTGAATCATTCAGCACAACTGCACTTTATATAAGTTTGTCACTACAAACATTCCATTACGTCAAACCCTAAATTGAGGAAGCTGAGCATTTATTGCCCCTATCATTGGTGAGGGAAAGCTGATAAAGAAAGGAACCTGTTCCACATTATAAACCAGTGCTTTCCTGACATCCTCCCAGGGTTAAATTACCCTAGTCTTTCCTAATGGATGTTAGTTGACCTGTAGGTTGCTGACCTGTGTTATCTACAGGACCAATGCTGTTTTTATTGTGTATCAGCCCTCTTTTTAAGAATGTGTCTTATAATTTCTATGCTAATGATATCCAATTGAATTTTTCTTTTAGGGAGTCAGAGCTGCTTAAAGTATCAGAATTATTGGAGTGTTTCTCAAGTGTAAAGACCTGGCTCACTGGAATTGTCTTCAGTTGAATGCAAAAAAAGACTGAGACATTGCTCCTAAGCAAAAAATCCAAGCCATTGTAACTCATCTTGGTTCCTTGGCCTCTTTCGGTCAGTCGAGTGTCAGAAATCTTGCTGTTTGCTTTGATCAATCATTATCTTTTAATAGCAATTCCAAACTTTTGGTCAAAAACTGTTTGTATCACTTGAGAAACATTGTCAAATTGATTTAAGACCAGAGGAAAATTTGTGGCTACAATGCTATGCCTGCCAACATCCTGAATGAGGCCAATTCTGTTGAATCCTTTAAAAAGTAGCTGAAGACATTTCTTTTTAGGCAATCTTTAAGTTGATTGGTCCTTGTAAGTATGTTTTAACTGTTTGTAATCTTGTAAAGCCCTTTGCAATTTTATCTGTGAAAGGTGCTATACAATTAAATGTTCTTCTTCTTCTTAAAGGTATCTAATTTAACTAATCAGCCAACATCATGGGCCAGGAAATCTCTAAAACTCCCCCCATCCAGATTTTGAAAGTGCCGTCATGTTCAATGAGCGCCAGCACATCCATTGTGCAGCATTATGCAGGAGCGTTCTCTGCAGTATTTTTATTTCTACTCCTCACAATTACAGTGTCCTCCATGTCCAAAATATGCTTAAACAAGTATTTTGGTGTCCTTAAAGTTGCACACATTTTCCCCATCATTTTTTTTCCCCCATTATATAAATCACAAAGTTTGCATAGAAAGCGACTTATGCAATAGCAAGCTTTATGAATGAGTCCCAGATGCATATGTGTCCCATGGCTTTTAGTGTACCAACTCCAGCTGCAGCTCACAAATTGTAAATATCTCCCAAACTATCAAATGGGCTTTGTCTTCTAATTCTCTTGTCACTGCCATTTGCTTATACATCTTTACTTTTTTTTTTACCACACATGTCCCTTCAACTTTCTAATATGCTCAGATATATCATAGGTGCTTAAGAACTAGTTAGTCTCACACATTTTTTTAATTTTTTTTTCGGGAAACAATAACTTCTCCTAGGAGTAGTTTTAGCTCACTTTTACTTGAATGACATTTTTTTAGGTAATGTTACACCTGCTTGAGTGCAATTTCTGGCCTCTCTACAACCTTTAGCAACATCACTAAATGGAAAACAAGCATGTTTAACCTAAGATGCACCAGACACCAACACACATTTAATGTTTGTGTTAAGGTGAGATTTGTTTGTAGGCCATATTCATTGCTTTAATGTGGGTTTCTGTCTACTGAGCCTGCCATACATTTAAAAGGTCAAGTGACTTGTCAGGAAAAAGAATATACATCGTTTCAATTCAGTTCAGTTTCTTTATATAGATTCACTACATATGTCATCTCAAGGAACTTTACAAGAAAAGCAATTTCAAAACAACAAACATGCAAAGCAATCAACCATTGTTTCTGTTTAAGGAATCCCAGCAGATTCTATCGAGTCATTGACTTGAGGTTGTGCCCCGTTCATGCAGACTGCAACCACAGCAATCCCTCATGTTGTTATTGTTACTGGAAGGACTTTGTGTTTTGTTATAATTATCTATTCATCCATCCATTGTCTACACCGTCTAGCATATGCAGAGTTAAGGGGAGTCTGGTGCCTATCTCCAGCAAATGTGAGATACCCCCTGGGTCGGTTGCCAGTCAGTTGCAGAGCTTTTTTATTTTTTTTACTTCTGCATTTCTCCAAATGTCTCTAGATAATCATTAACTTATATCCTTTTAATTCAACATCATAACACAAAGAAAGTGACCAGCCAATGTCCCGGGTCTAGCTGTGTGGTAGCTCTTGAAATTATCTTTCAAATTCTTCAGTATAATTGGTAGCCTCAAGACCTTTTCACAGTGCAGCTATGCCTATTGCTTTTGTACCTTTTCAACCACCTTTTTTTTCCTTCCACTTAACATTCCAATATTTGTTGCACTCTGTGATCTCCCAGCTTCTTTACCAATGAGATATCAGGGCTTAATTACACTCCTTGTGAAGTGCATCAGTCTGCTGGAACAATCGAATCAGCAATCCTCCCCATGATTGCGTAGAGCCATAAAATAACTTTTTTTGTTATTTTTATTTTTTATTGTTCCTATATATTCCAGTTTTACGAGGAACTAAAATGTGGCTTTACATTTAGCCTTCTGCAATAACATTAGTTTTTATTTATTTATTTTTACTTGGATTGGCTTTTCTTCAGAATACTATCAAGACTGCGGATGTCCCTTTGCTTTTAAGCGAATTTGCGTTTATTTTCATTACTCTATCAACTGCCAGGTTCGTTTTCAGTGTTTTCTGCAGCACAGGCCAGGCTTTATGCTGTGTTCAAAAGCGACGGAGGCGTAAAAGACAATTATTGAGATGATCAAAATTGTTACATCTGCTTAGATTCAGACACTGTTTACACTAATGCATTATTCAACATATTCTGATAATTATATTTCGTAAAGCCGTAGGCTACGGTCCAATCAGCAACCTTTCTCCTTAATAGGTACACATTTATCTCCTTTTATTGGTCTAATAAACTATTAGGCTATAATTTTTGTTTTTTTTGGGGGGGGGGGGGGGGGGGGTCCATAGCCTATAGGCTAAAATCATTCAAACAAACATAAATAAGAGATTGTAATAAATCACTGTAAAGTAGGCTACCTAAAATATTAGGTTCACATTCTTTTATCGAATGTCAGAAATAAATGAACTTTTCGATGATATTCTGAGTTGTTATTGAGCTGCAGCTGTACAGAACATTCTGAAGGGTTGCATGTTTTCCCTCATGCAGTCTGCAGCCTATAGGGCAGCTCTTGTGATGCTGCGCTGTGTGAGGAATCAAAGCGCAGGCGTCGAGTCGGGAGGGAGCCTATCTTGCGCAGACTGGGTAGCTTTACTGTACATGGCCATTGATACCGCTGTGGATGGATGTAGCCGCTGTTGTAAATCAGAATGGCGAGGACAGCAAATATAACACGCTGTGTTATATCTGCTTGACATCAGAGCACGTTTCTTCAACCATCATCGGGATTTTTATTTTTAAATTAAAGGACGCTTCTTGAATTCAGCCGAATCTCGCCTTGACAGCTCGCACCGATGGTTTTCATTTGACACAAAGCAGACAGGCGGCTTCTCCTAATAAACAGTCGGGAAGAAAAGCGGGTCATTATGACCTTAGTTTCCGTCAATAAAAGAAAACCACCAGATTGTTTTTACGCGGCAGCGCTCTGCTTGCATCTCTTGCTTTGGATTTCGCGATCCGTGTCCGGAGAAGAGCAGCATCAGTTCAGCGTTGAGGTAAGATTTTTTTTTTTTTTTTGCTCGGCCTTCCCTCCTCCTCTCCTCCACATCATCTGCCTCTGCGTGAAAAACAACAAATATGCAGCCTGAATCCGCGCGCTGTGCCTCTGGATGATCATGATGGACACATCATGAACGGCACATAAAAACATTTTCTTTTCCTGTACCCGTTATTTACTGTAAAACCGCTCATATGAGCTTGAAACATTGCGGTGCTTGAACTAGATATGATGCTTGTTTTCACATTGATGGTGTTTTTATGACAGGGCATCATGAGGTGAGAGAGATGCTTTGATAGCATCGTAGTGTTGGAGAAGATTAAACATTCACAAGTTGCATAATAGGATTTGCTAGTTTGCACCTGATTAATTAATGTAATTTCCATCCTGCCACAGGCTGCACCCCCCAACCCTCTTCCTCCCTCCACTCTGGAGAAATTAAATGCTGAACCTGACAGTATTACACACTCATCATTATTCAGTTTAATGGCTCGCTTCAATCTGCCTAGTATCTTTCTAAAAATCTGTGACTATATATACACAAACCACAGAGGGAACATGAGGATAAACAAGAGGTTTAGATGAGTAGAGAAGGAAAGATTGGGGCTGAAGGGGAGGGACAAAGGAAGCAGATCAGCTGCAGCTAATGTAGGCACACCTGGACCTTATGTCTCTAGGTCAAAGTCTGGTGATGCTTTTTTGTGTGTGTCTGTATTAACTCCCAGTCTGGTTTTGTAGAGGATGAAGAGTGGACAGGGCCGCAGTCTTTCACATGCACACACACCAACCGGAAGCTGCAAAGACACAAACAGCGACTGCTGTCACCATCAGTGCTTTCTCTTCTTCTGGTGAATACCTTCAAATCTAAAACCCTGCTGAGCTACACCGTTTCTTACAACGCACAATTTCAATTCTGCTGACAAGCTAAGCATTCCAGGCTCACTGTAGAGGCTTGACCATAAAAGAGTGAGATGATGAATAATAGTCAGTGCAGGGCATTGGGCGGTATGAGATTCTCCCTGTGTAACGCTTCTGAATAAAAATATTTACACAAAAATGTATTCCACATGCTTTGTTCAAAACAGGGAGTAAATACCATAACTACTTTACATGACTTACTACAGTTATTGTTCCGTTAGGACACAGACTTATTCTGAAACCAGTTGGAGTGGATTTCAAATTATTTCAAATACAGTTTAATTTCAATCCATCCATGATCTATACCGCTTATCTTACGGTCAACAGGCGAGAGGCAGGGTACACCATGTACATACTTATAAATACTTAAAAGAGTTGCTTTGTATATTTGAAATAAATAACTTAAAGACAAGTCAAACATTTTATTAACAATATTGTTTTACTTTATCATTACTTTATCGATGTCAGTTGATAGAAGCAGGTTTCATAACAGTTAATATCCAGTGTCCCACAGTTGATAACCTTATTTTCTTTTTATAAAATAAGGTTATCAACTGTGGGACTTTGGATATGAACTGTTATAAAATCTGCTTATATCAGGTTCTCAAATTTATTTTCATATCACTAATTCATGACATCTGAAGGCCCTTTTAGAATACAAAAACTAAATCAGTTTATATACAGAAATGTGCCACCAAATCATTCCAGTCATAAAAATATTAAAATCCTTACATACCAATTCGATCTCAAGTCCTTTCTATTGAATGTAGTTTTATTTTTTTTAAGGGTTAATTTAGATTAACCTATAATCACAAAGTAAAAATATTTTTTTGTTGTTGTTTTTTTTAGATTGATTTGAATATGTTTGAAAATGTTTTAGCAATTAACCATAGCAGGTAAATATACTCACTTTGGTACATGTCTTAAAATTGAGCTCTGGTGGCTCTGATTTCCCCTGACATGCTTCTGCAACCTGATTCATTGTGCTTACTTCAGTAGACTGAACTTGAATCAGTTGACAGTGGACATAATAGTAGAAACCAATAAATTAAGGCAAAAGTATTTCATGTAGACCTCCAAGATAAGATCTTAAAAAAAGCACAGCAGGGTCCATTATTTTTTGTAGAGATAGGCAAACCATCTAGAAGGTCAAATGCTGGTAACTGACTCCACTGATCAGGCCTTTGTGATAGCGTGGCCAGACGGAAGCCACACCTCACAGAAAAACGAATGGCAGCTTGCTTGATTTCTGCCAAAAAGCACCTTTGGAGACTGTCAAACCATGGCAAAAAGAATCTTACTACTCATCACCTAGCTAACATTTTCCTACTGTGAAGGATGGTGGTGGCATCATTATGATCTGGTGATCGTTTTCTGCACCAGGGACTGTGCGTCAATTCCACACAGAGGGCAAGATGAAAGAAAGTAAACACTGAGATTATTCAACAAAACCTATTCAACACAGAAAAAACATGCCTGAAAAACACAACCCTGGCTAACTAAGCAGTAGCTTTTGGTGAAGTCTAGGAATGTCTCTGAGACCATTTAAACTTCTTTGGAAAGAAGTAAAATTGGCTCTGATGGACATGAATGAGAATTTATGCTGAAAAGAATGGGATAATATATACTGAGAGAGGTCAGGTACTGTGTGTAGAGCTTTGAGAAAAAATAGTGGCACCTGTATTAAAAGCTGATTTCACTTAGTTAACTAGTTGTTACTTAACCTTCTACATTAACGAAGGTTGGTGCACAGATTTCACAGTGTTAAAGAAGACATGCAGCCCTCACCTTGAGTCGTTCTTCATAAACTGTAGACCATTTTATTCACCGCGGGAGTTCGCCTCGTTTGTGCTGGTCGCTGTATACATTCCACCGCAGGCGTGTGTGACGGAGGCATTACATCACCTCGACCGATCAGATCACAGACGTGGAGAAAAATCACCCGGACTCTCTGCTAATCGTTCTCGGGGATTTTAACAGAGCTAATCTCAAACTTGAACTGCCTAAATATAAACAACATGTGACGTGTCCCACCAGGGACATGAACACTTTAGATCACTGCTACACCACAATAAAAAATGCATATCGCTCTGTTCCCCGTGCTGCTTTGGGACTTTCCGACCACTGCCTGGTCCACCTCATCCCATCTTACAGGCAGAAGCTGAAATCTGCTAAGCCTGTAGTAAGAACTGTGAGGAGATGGACTGATGAGTCAAAGATGCAGCTACAGGCCTGCTTTGACTGCACTGACTGGAGCGTCTTTGAAGCAGCGGCTTCATCCCTGGATGAACTGACCGACACTGTGACATCCTACATCAGCTTTTGTGAGGACATGTGTGTGCAGACCAAAACCTTCTGCTCATTCAAAAACAATAAACCGTGGTTCACTGCAGAACTAAGACGGCTACGCCAGGACAAGGAGGAGGCCTACAGGAGTGGGGATCGGGACCTGTACAAACAGGCCAGGAACCAGCTGACAAGAGGGATCAAAGCAGCAAAGAGGAACTACAGTGCTAAGCTTAAGGACCGTTTTTCTGCTAACGACCCCTCTGCAGTTTGGAGCTACCTGCAGACCATTACTAACTGTAGGAGACCATCCCCCCACCCTGTGGAGAGCCCCCGCCTGGCTGAGGACCTCAACGACTTCTTTTCCAGGTTTGAAAGGACTTTCACACCTCACACCTCCCCCACCATCTCCATCACAAAAGACCCAGCTTCACCCCAAACCACCCACGTACCTGCCTTGACGATCTGCGAACAGGACGTGCGCCAGCTATTTCAGAGACAGAAAATTAAAAAGGCTCAGGGACCAGACGGAGTGTCCCTAGCCTCTCTGAAATTCTGTGCTGACCAGCTGGCTCCCATCTTCACCCAGATCTTCAATAACTCCCTGGAGCTGTGTGAGGTCCCCTCCTGCCTCAAACGCTCCACCATCATACCGGTTCCCAAGAAGTCCCCAGTCACTGGATTAAATGACTACAGACCAGTTGCCCTAACATCTGTGGTCATGAAATCCTTTGAGCGTCTGGTACTGACCCACCTGACGGACATCACAGATCCCCTGCTAGACCCCCTGCAGTTCGCCTACAGATCAAACAGGTCAGTGGATGATGCCGTCAACATGGCTCTACACTACATCCTGCACCACCTAGACTCTGCAGGTACCTACGCTCGGGTCATGTTTGTGGACTTCAGCTCTGCGTTTAACACCATTGTACCAGAGCTCCTCCACCAAAAACTGTCCCAGCTCACCGTGCCTCCCTCCACCTGTCAGTGGATTACCAGTTTCCTGACTGACAGGAGGCAGCAGGTGAAACTGGGTAAGTTCACATCCAGCTCCCGTTCCCTCAGCATCGGCGCCCCCCCAGGGATGTGTTCTCTCCCCACTGCTCTTCTCCCTTTACACCACTGACTGCACGTCGAGGGACCCTTCTGTGAAACTCCTGAAGTTTGCAGATGACACCACCGTCATTGGACTCATCCGCGACGGCGACGAGTCTGTGTACAGAAAGGAAGTGGAACAGCTGGTTTTCTGGTGCAGTCAGAACCACCTGGAGCTAAACCCGCTCAAAACTGTGGAGATGACAGTGGACTTCAGGAAGAGACCACCATCAACATCTCCTCTCATGATCCTCAACAAGCCAGTCCCCACAGTGGAGTCTTTCAGGTTCCTAGGATCCACCATCACGCGGGACCTGAAGTGGACCTCACACATCAACATAATAAGGAAAAAGGCCCAGCAAAGGCTGTACTTTCTGCGTCAGCTCAGGAAGTTCAACCTGCCCCAGGAGCTGCTGATCATCTTCTACACAGCAATAGTCCAGTCTGTCCTGACCTCGTCCATCTCTGTCTGGTTCGGATCCGCCACCAGGCAAGACAAGGACAGACTGCAGAGAACAGTCAGGACTGCAGAGAGGATCATAGGAACCGATCTTCCCTCCATTCAGGACCTATTCCGGGCCAGGGTCAGGTAGCGGGCCAGGAAAATCACCACTGACCCCTCACACCCTGGCCACAATCTGTTTAGGCTCCTCCCCTCAGGTCGGCGTTACAGAGCGCTGTACGCCAAAACCACCCGACACAAAAACAGTTTTTTCCCCCAGGCTGTCGCTCTGACGAACTCTGTCTAGACACAGTGTGTGAGTGCACTCACATAACAATAAACTATAACTCTGCACTTCTGTACATACTCACTGTAAAATAACCCCGGCTTGGTGTATATATTATCCTTTATTATTTACGATCTGATATTTATTTGTGTTTTTACTTATTTTTGTTCATATTTTTATTTTTATTTTTTTTTTATTTTTTTTTTTATTTTTTTTTTATTTCACTTATTCAAGTTCTGTACTGGAGGAAAAAGTTTGCCGGAGTCAAATTCCTTGTATGTGACATACTTGGCCAATAAACTGATTCTGATTCTGATTCTGATTCTGATTCTTAGTTAACTAAGTAGTTAACTGCTTGAGAACTGTAACCTTGCAGCAAGAAGGTTCATTCCTGGGCTAAGATTTTTCTGCATTAGGAAGTAGCCTGTTCTTCCAATGCACACATTGGCTCTCTCTGGATACTGCAACGTCCAATTATGTATCTTCATTGATTATTCTTTCCAAATTACCCATTGAACTGAGTGTTTGTGTGTGGCTGTTTCTCCTGTGTGTCTGTGTTGCCTTGTTATAGCATGGCAACCTGTCCAGGGTGTACTTTACCTCTTGCCTAGTGATTGCCAGAAATAGGCACTATCCTCCTCGCAACCCTGCATGGAAACCTGTTAGGGTACTCAGTCTAAATTTACATGTGGTACCCTTATGAAGAGGACACAAGTTGGAAATGGGGCCACATTTGGGTCTCATATGTGACGCTCTTTGTGATCCCAGGGCAACATTGTACTCAGTAAGACAGAACAAAACCTGTATGGGGCTCACATATGTATGTTGGCTGGGTAGCCAGTGGCAGTTACCAATACTTAAGATGTGGATACTCTGCTATAATTTCACAGAACATGTTTATTTTTCACCTGAAAGGTTGTTTTTTTTATTAATATTTTATTCGTAATCTAATTCACCATCATTTGCTGGGACAAGCAGAGAAGACAATAGCACTTGTCTTAGAAGTAATTGAATTTTTTTGTGTGGCAGAATTAACGGCATTGGTGCTCTGTATCAGCAAGTACTTAGATGCTAGTATTGGTATTGTATCAGTTTGAAAAAAGTCTCATTGTTGCATCCCTAGTCAGCAGCTTAACACACATAGTGCTTATAGTTTTCAGGTAAATTCTTCCTGGCTGATAAGTTGAGCCACTTATGGTTTGAGCCTTCTAGTCTTTTAATTTTGTACAGACAATGTCCGTAAAATATTTCCAATTGTTGGCATTAATAATCTAAAAAAACAACAACAATATATATAGAAAAAGATCTATCTTTGTTTGTTTCCAGGTTTAGGCCAAATCTGCCAGCATGGATTTAGTGATTCTCTGTAGAGAGCTGAAGTGGAGGCAAAGGATGTGCCTATTATATTTTGGAGCAGATCCAGATCACTTACAGACTTACTTGATCTTGTCGTTGGACTTCTCTCCTCCTTCACTATCTCCTTAAGTACTCCACTAATCTTCCTGGAGACTGGAAGAGGAGAGTGGATCTTTAAGAATAACGGATTGGATAATGAAAAGTTCCCCTTTATTAGACTTTTTTTTTTCAAACTTAAGTATTTTTTTGTACTTCAAAAGTTAACTGGGCACACATTGTTATGTAACTAATAGGCAGGCAATAAAAAAGCAACTTTTTCTTCAGAGCATTGGTTCCTAAACTTTTTCATTAACCTAACACTGTGAAAGTTATGACCCAGAATATTGGTTAATCTTACAATAATTTAGTAGTAGATCGATTAAAACCTTAATAAAAACAAATGTATTAATCTTTTTGCAAATACTATCTTCATCTATTGCAGGGAATTATAGCATAAATCTTCTTTTTAGATATGGCTAAAGTGTTTTTTAAAGTGGAGCCTAGCTCTTCATACATGTTGGCTTGTGACCATCACAAGGGCCCCGACCCCAAGTTTGAGAAACCCTCATCTCTTTTCAGCTGTCGGAGCCGGTCCACGTGGTTACCTGACCTAAATCCAGTGTTTTGTGGCTTTAATTAAAGTCAACAAAGGCTGCTGGAGAAAATAAATATAAGCTCTGCTTTTTGTAGTGTAAATCTGTTTAAATATGTTGAGGTAACAAGGCCTGCTATATTACACCATACCCTCATAGACTTCCACAGGACATTGTTTAAAAAAAAGCTTTGGGAATTACTTTTTAGGGCATCGGTTGCACAAGCATTTATTTACTTAACGTACTGAGTAGCTTGCTTGTGGTATACGATGCTTTGAGCAATGCTACCTTACCGTGGAAGAATGTTTGTAGTCTGTAGTTATACTGCATGGACAACATGAACAAAGTGTCTAAAATAAAGATGCCTCAAACAAACATTTATTTTCCGTTTATATTTAAAGTAGCTTTCTATTTTTCTTCTTAAATGTCATCTCTCATTAAATCAGTTTAATTTGTCATATTCTGGGATGGATCACCATTATGTTTTTGATTTTACTCCTCTCAGGGATGGCTACAGAGGTATGGATACCTTCCCCATACAGAACCTGGAATGTCTGTCCTGCGTTCGGCCAAAACCATGCAGTCCGCCATTGCTGCCATGCAGCGCATCTACGGTCTCAATGTCACAGGGACGCTGGATGAGACGACCAAGGAGTAAGTGGACACATGATATATGTTGTAGATGCAAAAACACTTTAGTAAGACACATGATGTACTGCTGATATAGTAGCTTCCCTTCATCAACATTTAAAATATCAGGATGGATATTTCATCCATCCATCCATCCATTCATCCATCCATCCATCCATTCATCCATCCATCCATCCATCCCATCTCATCCCATCTCCTTTAGGAACACCAGTAGGAACTATTATATCTTAAAGGGCTGCTGAAGGACAGATACAGATTTTTTTTCTTCCCCCGCCCCCATCACCTCACCTGAAACACCAGGTGAAGGTTTTTAACACTTTTTCCTCTTCTCGTTTTGCATGATCATGCAGTGATATCACTCTAAGGTGAGAGCTAATGTTTTTGCCGTTATATTGTGTTTGTACAGTAGTTGTGTTAAATGATGTCGTACGAATGAGAAGAACTGTAGTACTGTACAAGTAGTTTAGCAGTGTTTTGCATCCATTTTCTTTTCCTTTGGCCGTTGTGACTCAGTGCCCAAGAAGAGAACCGACGAGTTCACTTCAGCGCTTTTTGTCGTCATAGAATGGAAGTTCTAGAGAGAATGAAAAAATGTTGAATGCATAATTAAAAAAAAATTTTCCTACATATTCTAGGTGGATGCAAAAGCCACGTTGTGGAGTTCCGGATAAAATTAAAGGTTCCACAAAGTCAAGGAAGAGGAGATACGCGCTGACAGGGCAGAAGTGGCAGCGTACGCACATTACCTACAGGTTTGAGAAACCAGCTTTAGCTGAGGTGGCTGGCTCTTTATTATTTCATCACATTACCGATATAACTATTCTCAATAATGTTTCAATCTCAAATTAGAACCCTTTCATCTTTGTTGTAGTTGTTTTTGGTAATTTTTTATGATACATTTTGCATCTATTTATCAATTAATTTTTTTAAAGTTTTTTATTTATTTTATTTTATTTTTATGAATAAACATTTTTTTGTTTCAATTTATTTTTATACAAATTATTTTTTACCATCTGTAACCACCTGGGATTGTATGCTACATGTTGTCATAGAGACTGAACAAATATGTCGATTGTGTGGGGGGTATTCACACATGCACATACCAACAGATTAACACCCAAATTGTGTGTTGTGAGTGTGCATTTACAATGTATGAATAATATGTGGCACAGTTAAAAACGAATTAGGAGGAGTTTTTGAGCCATTACACAATCTCTTTCCCGTTCATTAAGCTAAACAAACTGCCCTCATCCTGATATATAAAAATGGGAGCGTAAACTATTCACAATCTCAGCAGAAATAGGGAAACTCATCTTATCTGCTATAATTAAGCTTTGGGTTTTAATGGGCCTGAGAAGGACTGATAAACGGGTCTGCGCCACAACCGCAAATTGACAGGTTACAGCAGTAATAGATGATAACACTGCCAATTTATTTAAATCCTTCCTTGCTTGCTCACTGAATTTGAATTGATGAGCCACCTCTTCTAATGGAATGTCAATCAGTGCTGAGCCGGTGCTGCCGTTGCCGCGACTGCTGCAGCCGGGCTTTATTCACGAAAATGAGTGGATAGAGAGAGAGAGAGGAAGATGATTTCACCCTTCCTCTCTGCCTGCCAGCGACTGATAACGAGTACTGTGTTAAAAGTTCAGTGAATGCTGTTGGTCTTTAAATAGTTGTGTCAAGTGTTACTCCCCCCTCCAGTGTCGCTTCATTCTAAAAACTGGAAATTTTCACTCTACATTAATGAGATAAAAACTCAAGGGAGAGAAGCGTGGGGTGTTTTTACTTTCATATTAAGTTCCTGGCATTTTGCCAGCTTTGAGCCCTCTGAGGCCTCTCAAACAGTTTCTTGTTTATCTTTCTGCAGCATAAAAAATATCACACCAAAGGTGGGTGCCCGGGAGACTCATGATGCCATCCGGAGGGCGTTTGATGTGTGGCAGGGAGTGACTCCGCTGCGCTTCGAGGCCGTTCCGTACAGCGCCCTGGAGACTGGCAGGCGTGACGTGGACATCACCATCATCTTCGCTTCTGGCTTTCACGGTGACAGCTCGCCCTTCGATGGGGAGGGTGGATTCCTTGCCCATGCCTATTTTCCAGGCCCTGGCATAGGAGGGGACACGCACTTTGACTCAGATGAACCTTGGACCCTTGGAAACCCCAACCATGATGGTGAGAAAGGGCTGAAAATGTAAATTTTAGAAAACTAATTTAAAAATGAAAAAGTGAAATTTGTGGTATATGGTATATGTATCCAGCACCCATTAATCACCTAAATGAAACCATTTGCTGCCAAAGCCCTTCAGGATTCTACAATTTGTTAAATATCTGTATCAATATGTGAGACATGTAATCTGAATTTAAATCATTCTCTTTTCTGAAGGCCTCAGAGATTTTTTAGAGAAAAATCAGCATCATGGAAACCAAAGAACAATGCCGTCAGGTCAGGGAGAAAGTTGTCGAGAAGTTTGAAGCAGGGTTAGGTTATAAAACAAGATCCGAATGCCTCATGGCGCATTGTTCAGTGCATCATCCGTAAAATGGCCAAATCAAACTGAGAATTCAATACAGGGCTTTAAAGTTATAATTTATATTAAATTTGATGGAATGTCAGCGATTTTGTAAAGAAGAATGAGCAAAAGTCACTAGATGTGGAAAGCTCATAGAGACATACACCACAGAACTTAGAGATGTAACTGCAACACAAGGCGGGTCTATAAATTATTGACTCGGCGAGCTGATTACCAATTCATGCCACACTTTTCAGATTTTGTTTGTAAGAAAAATGTTGGATGTAACTATCCTCTTATACTTTAAAGTTATGCATCATGTTTTATTGGTCTGTTATAAAAAATCACAATTAAAATCTAATGTTTGTGGTTGGTTAATACTATATATATATATATATATATATATATATATATATATATATATATATATATATATATATATATATATATATATATATATATATAAGATGAGAAGACAAGAGGGAACATCAAATAGACAGATGATAAAAATGATAGGGAAATAAAAAAAAACTTAGTGGAAGAAGTGAGGAAAGCAAACAGTAAAAAGTGCAATTTTGTGGATTGATGGATAAGAACTGATGGATACCAGATCAGGAAAGTACAGATGGCCTGGCTGGAGGGTGTTATGAGAAAGATAGTATCGAAGGGCAGAGTGTGAGGGATGCTCAGCCAAAAACAAAGAACGCTAAGATGTGTTTGATGTGGCACTGCTCTGTAAAGATGCATCCCCCCATCTGTCAGGACTTTAGTTTCTGTATGTATAATAAGCTCTTCAGATGACAGGATAGAGAGTGCTGCTATTTTAGGACTTTTGCTTTTGCTGCCACATGATTACGGTTATTCACATTTATTGAATTTGATGTAGCTCAGTGGCAGCACTGGCACAGCTCAGAGAGGAAAATAGGATACCTTTCTGAAGCATTCAACCAAACACTCCCTAATTACTCTACCTACAGGGTAGCGGGCTTGTGAAAGCACCACCAGGCAGTTTTGCTATTATCCAACTGCTATGCACTAAGTTTCTCCCCTTCCATTAGAGAGACACGAGAGCTGCAGCTTGCATTGTGTTTGTTCAGGGATACCGCTTGCCACCCAGCAGCTCCTTTCCCTTGTTCTCTCTTTTTTTCTCTAATGGTAATAGTCTTAGACTCCCAAGTCAGATGCATGCTCCCCCCTGAGCAGCATACCATGGTTATCCTTTTTGAGTGCTGATGCTGAAGGAGATAAAGAAAAAAATAAACAGCTCCTGTCTCAGCATGTGTGCCAAGGAAGCTGTACCATCTTTAATGGGTTTTCACAGCAGTGGAACTGTAAATGCTCCATGTTGACATGTGTGCTAATGGTAGCGCCAGGCTGTCTCCAGGGAATCCTTATGGGGCGTTTTTTTTGCCCATTGGAGGGAGAGGCCAGTCGGATGAGGTAGAAGTGGGAGAGGGGGAAGTGAAACCTTTTTGCTGCCGGCTGAGGGTCAGTGGCGGTTCTACGCACCGCTTCTGGCATGAGAGCATATCATCCTTGCAAAGGGCAACTATCTCTTCAGGACAGGTTCAGTCACTCTTTGTACGTAAGAGCTGAAATTCCTCCTAAATCAGAGTGACAACCTGAGCTGACTGCATCCACTGGTTGTGACATATTTACTTTCCCATTTCAGTGTATGTGTGTTTTGGTAACACACAACGGTTCTTGGCTGACATTTTTTTAATGCTCAGGTGCATTACATGCGTGTCCTTGGCAGAAACGTGAGTGTGTGTCCTTCTGCTCTATTTGAGCTGTTGTTCACGTGTGATCTATCCTCTGTTGTAAGGAATAAGGAGAAAGTCTTGCTACCTCATTATTCGCTTCCAGTAATCTTTACTCGTAATATTTTGTACCAAGAAAACTGTGGAGCAGGGAAAACAAGCAATTATTTTTACTATGGCTTAATTCAACAGGCTTGTGTCACTTGTGTATTTAATTATTTCTCTTTAAAACCATAAGAACACAACAAAATTAAATGAACAAGTCGGGTGGTTAAAATGCCCACCTTAAATAAGCAGGTGAAAGCTACAAAAGATAGAAAATGTATGAGGAAAAACATTAAAACATTGATATTAAATATTTATCAAGTCATATGCTTCCATTAAAAAACTGAATTGGTTTTCTAATGCTGCATGCTTAGTTCCCAAATGTACACACACTTTACAGCAAATAGGGAGCACGACAAAATAAATCAAAATGAGTTATCAATGAGACACTGAGGTAACAAGCTCTGGCTGACACCAGTGATAGAAAATACAAATGAAAATAAATATGAATGCATACACAGAGTCTCATAACCTGAAGCTGAGAGATACAGTGCCTTGTAAAAGTATTAATGTGCCTTGAACTTTTCTTCATTTTGTCACAAACAAACTCTAATGCATTCTTTTGGGGTTGTATGTGATGCGGCAATACAAAGTGGAAGGAAGATGTAGCATGGTTTTTAAACATTTTAACAAATCAGAAAAGTTTCAGTTGTTATAACATTCTCGCCCCTTTTCACTGATACCCCTAAATAAAATGTCATCCATTTTCCTTCATCCATCATCCAAAACATCTAAGAGCTGGCCATTTACTTTTAAAATGTGGATAAAGTAGAGCGTTAATTAGAGAAGCATTCAGGATCCATGGCAGCCCCACGGCTCAGGTAGGAGAGAATCTGTTGGCAGGAGAACCATTAGCCATAGTCTCAATCCCCAGAGTCAATCATAAAGGCAGGACTGCTTTTCTTTAGCAGGCTGAATGGATGCTGGTCAGAGTTGATGGGAAAATGGGTGGAGCTGAATACAGTGCAATCCTGGAAGAAAGACATACTCTCTGCTGAGTTTAGCAACACTTTGGCGTAGTAATCTGTAGTAAGCACTATATGCAAAGCTGGTAGAGAAATTACCCCAAAAAGACTGATATGATCGCAGAAGAATGTGATGTTTTGGGATTTATTGCATCCTTCAGAAGCACAAAAATAAACGTGTGGCATAGTTCACAAAGTCAGCTTTATGCTGAGTTGCTTATTGGAATTTTTCAAGTTAAATAATGCTTCTGCTAAACTAATACATTTATTTATTGATCACATTGTTGCGCACACATCAACGCCTTTAGGATCTGCCCAAATTGTATTTAATAATAAATTACCTACCAAGATTTAATTTACAGATAAAGTTGGGAGCACAGCCACTCAGATGGATAGCAAACACTGTGCAAACTGAAGCTTTTTCAGTCTTTAAATTCAGTTAAATTTAAGTATAATTTAAATTCAGCTCACCATCAGGTTTACAGCCATTTTTCACTTACATATAGTTGTCCAAAGCAACCTTGGATTAGTAGTGGGCAAACTGAAAGGTATAAAGTAGAAATTATGTAATTTTGCCTAAGGTAGAAATTTTGACTATACCGTCTACCTCGGTTATGTATTTTGATGTCATCAAGCTGTGCCTACATACTTTGTACCAGCTACCCAAGGAAACTGATGTTCAGTGTCTGTCTTAACACTAGATATTAAAAGTTTAAAGTTTGTTATTTTTAATTGAATGGAAAAGAAACCTATTGAACTTGAAGCATTTTAATTCAAACGTTTGCAGGGTTTTTTTCTGTGCAAAATTAAATGTATAAATAAGTAACCAGGAAAGCAGACAAAATTGAACATTATTTTAATAATATTTAGCTTTTATGTAATTTAAATATCTTCATCTTAAGTTACATTTTGAGATAATTGTTTGTTGCATTATTTTGAAAAAATAATCGCTTGTCTATTTTTTACAATTAATTTTGTACAATAAATGTTTTTTAAATGCCATTCTAAACCTTTTGAAGTTGTTCTGCTGAAACATGTCTGGAAAGTGAGAATCTTCAAAACTAGTCATTTTGACATATAAAGAGCAAAAAATAATATATTGCGATACATATTGTTACCGCACATGCTTTAGATTATATCATAATATAGATTTGAGCCCTGCCCTGGATGGTATTCTAATTAATCTGAATGCTAATTTACTAAATCTTCCTGATTTTATGTATTCTTATATTTATTGCTGCCTAACTGTAAACAGATGTTGGCACCAAATCAACCACTAAGAATCCAACTATACTTAGAAACTACATTTATTTTATTTGACCCCATCACCTAATTTAGACGACTTTCTGCTATATATTTCATTTGACAGGGGGAAAACACAACATTTAGACTTTGCATTGTGTCCAGGTTTTTTTTATTAGTGTTTATGTTTTCCCAACCTGTTCTATGTCTAGAGTGTAATCTTATACGATTGAAGAATTTTATTCTCACTGCAGATCTTCTCTTCCCCTTTCAAGGAAATGATCTGTTCTTGGTTGCTGTTCATGAGCTGGGGCACGCCCTCGGCCTTGAGCACTCAAATGACCCCACTGCTATCATGGCTCCTTTCTACCAGTACATGGACACAGATAACTTCAAGCTACCTCAAGATGACCTGCAGGGCATCCAGAAAATCTATGGTAATGTACCGCAATGTTATATATTTTTAAATGATAAGTCATTGAGAAACACTGTGTATGTATCAAACTGTTACAACACTTGAAAAAAGATGCACCACATCACAAAACACCAAATTGCACAGCTCTGAAACTTTGTCACCATTGCAAATGCTGCTAAATCAGTCATCGTGGGTTGAGTGCCAGTAAACAGCATTTGTCAGCTGCTTAAGAGGTCAGCCAATCTTGGTTTTCCAAAGCAACATGAGTCAACTAACAGATTGCAAAAGAGGAAAATAATCAGTGCCAAAAGAAAGGGTTGCATTGGTTAAAATATCCCCCAGCAGGGACAGTCTTCGAAATTACTAAATCTTACAAAAACACATCCATGAAGTTCTGATTCATAAGGAACAGTTTGTAACACTGCAGCTTTTATTTATAGGACCACCAGATAAAGCTCCACAGCCCACCAGCCCTCCACCTACGATTCCACCTCCTCGCTTCCATCCACCCTCAGACCCCAGGAAACACGACCGCCATGCCAGACCCCATCGCCCTCCACAGGGGTCCAAACCCTCCAACCCCAACTCCAAACCAAACATCTGCGACGGAGGCTTCAACACTCTGGCCATCTTACGCCATGAGCTTTTTGTCTTCAAGGTAAAGGACATTATCACCATGAGGAAAGCATTCTTGCTGAACTTTTCAGCCAGTTAAGATAATAATAATAATAATTTTACATTGTCTATTTCTGTAGGACCAATGGTTCTGGAGGGTACGGGACAATTCAGTGGTCCCAGGCTACCCCATGCCGATCAACCACTTCTGGCAAGGCTTGCCTCCCAAAATCGATGCAGTGTATGAAAACAGTGAAGGGAAATTCGTCTTTTTCAAAGGTAATATAAAGTGCATAATTGTGAATTGTAGGTAAATGAAACATGGCATTTGAAAGTTTTTACAAATCAAAATCTTAACACTTTGGTGTGAATTTGTATTAAACCCCAAAATTCAAATGTGTCCAAATAAAACTCACCAGTACAACCAATTTGAACTTACTGCTCAGTCCATCTAGATAAAACCGAAATGGTCTGGAACAACTGTTAACCTAGCTAGACATTACTGACCACCTAAGCTGACAGGCTGGTCATGCCCTCCACATATCTTTCCTTGAAAACCTTTCAGATAAGACCCACAAGAAGTCTCATCCACAGTTTGGCACATACTGTGTAGGTAAAACAGGAAGCTGCAGCTGCAGAGATCACAAAGGGCCAACATTTCATCATCTTGATCTACAAAGCTGTTAGACCTGCGGCTTTACTTGCAGAAAAAGGTTGTTCCACAAAGTCTGTAAACTTTGGTTTGTAAATATGCACTCAATATTTTTCTGTTGTTAGAAATTAAACAAAATTACGCAATATATTATTTTCCTTCGAAGCATCCAATCATGCATTGCAAAAAATCCCAAAAAACATTACACAATACTAGGGATGCACTGATATCGATACTCCTATCTGGCATCGGGGCTGACGCCATTCTATTGTTCTCATTTTGGTATTGGTTACTGTTGGTTACTATACTGACACCCTGAACCTAGGGCTGGGGGATATGAGCAAAAATTAATATCACGGTATATTGAGCATTTAACCTCAATAACAGCAAGTGGATGATAATGATAACCACATTACCCCCCCCTCCTTTTCTTAAAAAAAAAAAAAAATTGTGTCCTCTTTGATATTCAGTGTCCGGTAGTGGCCAAATTACTTTAATGTTGTTTAAAATATTATGGCTTCTTGCTATTGAACAGCCTCAAACAGCCTTTTAATTCAAGGTTTGATTCCCACTCCTTTCTGTTTCTTAGGAGTCCAGTTTACAGTCAGAAGTGATCATACAGACCAGATTAAGTCAGGAGCTGACAGGGGATGAGTGAAATCTGTGATTTTGGTGGGCAGTCATTTATTATAGAATTTTTTTGCATCGGAGCACAGGTGTTAGTAGGCGGCGGCTTCAAGCAGCAACATGGCGGGGTTAATCTCTGCTCCGCCTGAGCCGAATCGGTGCCGCTGCTGATTTGGCAGCAGCTCCACTGCTGCAGTAACAAACATACATGCTCCACTTTAGAGTCTAAGTATCCAATCACAACAAAAAAGTCACTTTATTTGTCGCTACTCGCATTTTTCTGAAAAAAAAAAAAAGTCGGTAGACGAGTCTAAACTCTTGCTAAATAGAGCTACACATCAGCTTCATTAGCAGCGCTTCCCTGCTCTAGATGTCAAATGGCTGTGCGTAGTCATGTAACTCAAGGAAACGCTCATTTCTTAAAGGGGCAGGAGCACCGCTAAACTAAAATACATGTTTTCTTTTTTTTTTTACACACCGAATTTACCGGTATGGGCAAAATTACGTCGGTAACAGCCATAAATTTCGGTATTGGTAAATTTTTGGTATATCACCCAGCCCTACCTGAATCTATACTTAAAATGTGGAAACTGTGCAACAACTTCACAGAAAATGTACATTTTTATCTTAAACTTTTTGTTTTCTGTTCATTTTTATTATATATTTTTTTTATCTAATTCACCATCATTTGCTGTAACAATCAGAGAAGGAAGCTAAAAACAATTAATTGCATCTTTTTGTGCGGTAGAAGTATCAGCATTGGTACTTGGTATCGGCACATACTCAGATCCAAGTATCAAAATGTGTTGTTCTAATGTGTCAGTGGTGGCATTAATAAAATAGCAGTACAAAAAACAATATCTTGACTGATATAACTTGAACGGTGTGCTTTTTAAAACACAATATCATTTTTACTACATGAAAACAGAACCGTTCACTGTGAGGTTTTGTATATGTCTGTATGGGTGGAGAATGGGTGTAGGTCCCAGAGAGACATTCGTCCATCAGACAGATTAACATGACATCTGTCACCCAGTGGGATCAGAGAGCCTCATGCTTTATTTATTCATTCTGAGAGACTTAACCATGTGGTTACTCGTGGGTGTGTGCACGTGAGCATCTAGCCACCTAGCACTCACACAAGCACACACAGACACAGAACCACAGCAGCTTTCGTCCCTCTGCCCGAGGCACTTATGATCAAATTGAATTAAACGCAACAATAACTTCAATAAGACTCAAAACAACAAGACTCAGCAGAGTTGTCTTCAGAGCACCATCAAGCTTACATTCTGTGCTGCGCAGATAATCTTTAAACAAGCTTATGAAACATCTGGTCTTTCAAATCTCATGAAGGAAAAAAAATGAAAAGCAGAAATCTTGCAGCTTTTTTTGTTTGGTGTGATTTCAGGTAATTGTGCAACATAACAATGTTTCTGTGTTTTAGGAAGCCGTTTCTGGGTGTTCAAGGATCGGCATCTTCAGCCTTCCTACCCTCAGGACATCTCTCTGTTCGGGAGCGGCATGCCCACACAGAGTATCGAGACAGCTGTCTGGTGGGAAGATGTGGCTAAGACCTACTTTTTCAAAGGAGACAGGTTTGTTTTGATGATTAAATTAATTATCATTTTTCCTCTTCAGTTTGGGGGGGGGGGGGATTTAATGAATAGCAGACAGTCAAGGAATAATCCACACGTGTTAACATAATTTCCAAACCTGATAATTACTTAATAATCTATGAACTCCCCCGCCACCCAATGTTTTAACATTTTTAGATTTAATGAGCATGAAAACATAGCTTAAACAGCTGGATTCA
This sequence comes from Apricaphanius iberus, assembly GCA_028564705.1. Lineage (NCBI taxonomy): Eukaryota > Metazoa > Chordata > Actinopteri > Cyprinodontiformes > Aphaniidae > Apricaphanius > Apricaphanius iberus. The sequence continues at coordinate 894,394 of JAPXFQ010001925.1, forward strand.
CTCTAATATAATTATTAGCTTGTTCAGCTTTCGTATCACCCCAAAATTCTGGTAACTTGTTCCTGGTCCCAGTACAGATATTTTTTCTGAAAATTTCTTCAAAATGCACCCATACCTTTTTGAGTTATGTTGCTAACTAACAGAGAGACAAACAAATAAACCCTGGTAAAAACATAACCTCCTTGTTGGATAATAATCAAACATATCAACAAGTAAATAAACATTCTACAATGTGCTAGACGTGGTCAGAATTAATTAAGAGCTCTAATTGCTCTTGGGAAAAACAAATATTTGTAGATGGTAACCTGTACCTTCAACCTAAAAGAAGGGAAACAAAATCGTCAGAAAGAAGAAGCTAGCTAGGATGCTTTTGGCCTTTCTAATAATCTGTCTGTTCCAGTTATCAGATAGGGGGCGCTGTTGGATGACATATATTTTGGTATTTGTTTTCACAACACTAAACAGATTTCTTGTTTTTTAAGAATAAGTTGCACTATCAAGCAATAAATCCAAATAAAAAAAATCCTATCCTATCCTTATCCTTATTAACACTAAAAAGAGACAATCACATTACAAAATGTTGTCTATTATACTCAAAATATAATAAATAATGTATTGTAGAATATTTTAATTCCCAGTATGACCAGTCTATTGTGCAGTTTTTCTCTTGGAGCTCAGGCGAGTATGGCCCTAACTAGAAGTGCACAATAGACTGGATGATAATAATTACTGCAACATTGAATATGTGGGTTGTATGCAAACTGGTAGGCAGCTTGGAGTAAAGTACCTTAAACACCAATGTGCCTTTGAAAAAATATTGTGTATTACCTGTTCTGCAAACTGGATGTACCATTACACCCCCAGCTATAACTTAATAACCTCTACATAAAGATAGTAGTTAAATTAAACTGAATAACGTTGCAGGTGGTCGCTTTTTCATTTATTTTAAATGTATTTCCATTAATCAAATATAAATTGTTTTTTTTTTTTTTTTACCTGAATTCAAGCCACATAACTTAAGCGATTTTTCATTTTGTCATTTGATTTTTCCTTGCATGGTACTATTTTAATTTGCTTTCACTGTTTTACATTCCCACAAGCCAAAAGGACAAATTTTTGTAAAGACTTGAGTGTATTTTTCATTGCAACTACAAGAGTGACACCCAAGTTGAACAAATCTTACAAAGGCACTGACATTAGTAACTCTGACAGTTTTTTTTATGGGACCAGGTGTTAGCTTGGCTCAAAGGGACTTCAAAATTATTTTTGTCATCCCTCCAGATTACGTAAATCAGACGATCTGTTGTTTATCTACTTGCGTCACAGTTATACAGTATGAGAATCTGCATGTCTGAGTCACATGTTCATCTGCTGAGATAAATAATTTCCTGAAAGTTCACTAGACCCTGTGAAGGAAGCTGACAAAGCACTTTGTCATCTCAATTCACGGATTGTTACGTCTGATAAAAGGGGACACTGTGCCGATAATTTTAATGCAGTTGTTTGTTTTTTTTTCACTCAGCGCGGATGTGTTACGGGGGTGATGCTCTAATTCAAACGGCTTTTTGTCAACAGTTTTCCGGATTTGTGTGTGAGGAACACATCAGTCAGAAAAACGTCTGGGACTAATCTGCATTCTAGATAAATATGCCATGGATGACTGACTGATTGGAGTTTACTGTCATGTGATAAGTCAGTTGTTGGTCTTTCTTTTCTGAAAAATATACTTTCTGTAAGTTAAGTTGAAGTTAGTCCAACTATAGAAGTTAACTAGTTATAAATAATGAATGTATCTATTTAAATATTTACTTAAGAAAAGCTGACAATCAGGCTTCTGAAATCCTGTATTTTTAAACATGTACTATTTATTACCAATTTTCAGTATATAATTCACATAGTGAGTAACAAGAACTCAATGTTTTCTGCCAGGGGAAATTTCTCATTAAGTACTAAACTAGGCACAATTTTTTTAAGTGTGGTTTGCAAACCTAGTGCTTAAATTTGCACCTGTCTCTTTACTAAGAAAAACAGGAAGATGATCCTATTTGAAATATGTAAGAAGGTTTTAATAAAAAAAATGCCGAAGCACTCAGGAAAAACTTTTAAAAACAGGCTATAAAATTGTTGCATTCATTTTCATTTCTTTTACATACCAAAGCATGGGTAAATGTGATTGATGAAAGTACATTTTGTCAGAAAAGGATTTGGTGGATATCAAGCAGAATGCCAGAGAGACACTTACTCCTTACGTGTGAAGATCATCATTTGCTGCTCAAATGCTGTAACCCGAAAGGACCCCAAAAACAGCAATGCGAACAACTACAAAATCTGAAAACGGAAGCAAAAGGTTATGACTCTGCAGATAAATCCCTTACATATTTTTATGTTGTTACAAGAAATGATTCAGCAACTTTAGCTTTGTCTTTGTTCTTTTTGGGGGATATTCTGCATAGTGTGCATCTTAGGGAGCAAAGAAAGTGAGATACCTATGCATTATATGCTTTTGTTCTATTAATATGTGGTTGAAATAGTAACAGAGCCTTTGTCCATATTGGATCAATTATGAAGTAACAGTCTCCAAATCCTCTTTATAATTGTTGGCACTTCTTTTTTTAGATACTGGAGGTACAATGAGGACATGAGGACCATGGACCCAGGTTACCCTAAACCCATCACCATCTGGAAGGGCATCCCTGACTCTCCTCAGGGGGCTTTTGTGGATAAAGCAAATGGTACGTGGATTGCAAGAATTACAGAAAACCCTAAAAAATCCCCATAAAAACAAATGCTGGGGGTGGATCTATATTTATCTTTCCATCACACACAGCGAGGGGGTTTCTGAGGGAGGTTAAAAAAACTTCCAAAGCTCACTATTAGAGAATTGTGAACCTTTGCTGGGACTTTAAAAATGGAACCATGTGCTTTGTTCAGGTTAGACATTGAACTTTTTGACAACAAACTCTAGTATGTGGGTGAACATCTGATGCTCACTGTTAAGTAAAGTAAAGGATCTGTTATAAGGTGGCCTTTTTTCGCTTCCAAAGGCCCTGTGAACACTGATAAAGTGCAAGCCACAAGAATTTTTGGAAAAACCAGAAGATTTAGTTTAAAAATCGGGAGGAGTTTGGGAGAAAAAAATTAAAATGTGTCATTGCTGACTCTTAAGCATATAACCATATCTATACAGAGATAATTGATCAGAAATGAAATCATCCCTCTACTATGAAATTTAATTTCTTAGACCTATATCCTGTTGAATTTCCTTTTCTGAATGCTACAGGCTTATGAAATATTAAATGAGACAAAATGCTGCTCCTTAAACAAAAAAGGGTTGTATTAAAAAAACTATTAATGATGGTGCCAAAAATTGAGACAATGGTGACTTTGTTAATATTAATATTTCCTCATATTGGATTTATTTCACAACTGAGTTAAATAATTAAACTAAAGCTTGGACTTTTTAGAATTATGCCACTCTAATGCGTAATCAATAGATTATTAATAATTTTATACTTGCACATTGGATGTGAATATACTGTAAGTGTGGCCTTAAAGTAGTCTTTTAATTAATTTTAAACATTTTATCTTTATGTTTTGTTTGTCTGGATGGAATATTACAAATACTTGGAACTCACCACTAAAGATAAATCAACAAAACATTAGTGCAAATATTTAAAAACTTGTTTAGCATTATTTAAAATGGTTTGACTGCTGTGATTAGGAATGGGCCGGTATGAGATTCTGAAGGTATCATAACCTTAGGCAAAAATATCACGGTTTCACGGCATTATGAATACAGCTCTAAAATGTGTATTTTGATTGTCTGGATTTCTAAAAAAAATGTAACATTTATTAAATAATTGGAAAAGTAAAACAATTCTAAGATAAATAAAAGAAAAGAAAATGAATAACAAAGAAATTATTATGCTGCAGCTTCAAACGGCATGAGGAACCTCTACTTTCTCCCTGAGGAGACGACACATAAAAAAATACAAAAAAACGCTCATACCGCAGGAATTGTATGACGGAAAACTTGAGTGGTTTTGAAACCTTGACTTTTCCATACCGTGGTATACCTTCAAACCGGCCCATTCCTAGCTGTGATGTCATTAAAGATTTTCACATTGATTATGGATAATTGTATAAATAGATTTAAACTTTATATTTGTATATCAAATTGTATACATTTCTATTAAAATTCATAATCCTTTCATTTTTTTAATGATCTTTTGAGAAATGACTGTCTCCATTACACAAACAAACTTTATCTGCCAGGGGTATGAAATATTTTGGGCTTAACCATCTTACCAAGCACTGTTTTTTTTTAATTCCTCACTGTGTTATACTCTACTACAAAAGCAGTTATGCTTTATATTAATGAAGCATTTGTTGTTGTTTTTTAGTGCGTCACTGTAATTTAAATCTGAGATGAGAGCCAAAGCTAAATAGAAGATCCTGGAATTGAAAAAAGTTTTTTTTGGTCTATTTTTATTTGAAATGTTTGATGTATTTTTTTGTGCCATTTTTTAATTTATTAGATGAAAGTTGTAAACACATTTTATACTATAATGTTATGCTTGAAAACCTTTAGTTGATTTTTCAGTTAAGGATTTATTTGATATATTTTAATAGTTGTTTACTTCATCTTCAGTATGATTTTGTGCCTAATTTCACAGCATAAAAGTACTTCTGAATATATACTTAGATAAAAAGAACAAACTTGATAAAAAAAATTTGTAGTTGTTGTCGTCCAACTTACAGTACTTCACATGACAGCAGAATAACCGTACAGGGCACCATTAAATCGACAAAAAACACATTTTTACCCCCTATTTTCTTATATCCCTTGCAGGATTCACCTACTTCTACAAGGGAAAGGAGTACTGGAAATTTAACAACCAGCTGCTTCGTGTGGAGCCCGGATACCCCAGGTCTATTCTGAGGGACTTTATGGGGTGTGACGGTCTCCCTGCTGACCCGGACTGGGGCTGGAATCCCCCGGCAGCCGACGAACGGCATTGTGACAACAACGATGTAGACGTAGTCATCAAACTGGACAGCGTAGGGGGTACGGAGAAGGCTGTGGCCATTGCCATTCCTTGCGTCCTGGCGCTGTGCATGATGGTCCTCCTCTACACCGTTTTCCAATTCAGGAGGAAGAGCACGCAGAGGCACATACTGTACTGCAAGCGCTCCATGCAGGAGTGGGTCTAAAGGGACTGTTATTGTATAGAGACTAATATTGAGCTCTGATAAAGACCTAGTTGTTAATTAAAGCCCTAAATTGAAGGACTGTAAAGAATCAGTACATGAGGTTTGCCATTTGGGCAGTTCTCAGAACAGCTGGAATATGTAAACTGTGTGCTACTAAAAAGGGAAACTATAAGATGACCTCAGTAGAAGACAGTGGCAGAGCTTCATATTTTTTGTCCTACTAATCTGTATGTATCTGCTTTGATTTTCCTTCGGATCTCAAAATGAACTCAGTTAAGTGAGACAGAAATAATCTACTGTAAGTGGGATCTTTGTCTATCCCTATCTCTGCACGCAGCTTAAAAAGCCCCCAGCACTAACTTCAGAGGACAAATTAGATCTAGGCTTCTACTTTACTTAATTCAGTTGCCCTAGGTTGTGCTTTTTTTAGTTTAGGATCCCTGTAAAACAGAATTCACCTTGAGGATATACGATTACTAAACATTCACCAAATATGACGTTTCTTCCAAAGAGGATTACAGCTTGATGTTTTCGATCGGATATTCTTCCTCTGTGGATCTAAAATTTTGGATCATACTCAGATTTTCTTTCACCGTTACAGTTCACACCTACTCATCTTCTCTGCAAGGACAAAAAGAAGGAATACAAGAAACTCATGGCTTTTGTGGCAGTCAACATGGGCCATAATAAAAGAAAAAAACAAAAACCACTCTGCAATACTAATGAGACTGCCTTAATCACAGATTGCTCCAACCCTTTCTCCTTCTGTTTCACTGGTGTGGAGGATGGATACTAAGTGGCACAGCGGGGAGACAGAAAATGCCTGTGAAGTCATTACTACTACCCAAAATGCAACTTTAAATTGGTAGATGAGGAAATTTCAGTCCACAGAGGGGATCTTGAAAATGTCAGCTGACAAAGATCAGCTTTCATTTGCCACCTAACAAGAGAGACTGGGAAGATTTGTTGTGTATGTGTCTGTGTGTAGGTGTGAAAGAATGCATAATCACCCTTATTATGTAAGTACTAAGCTCTGCGATTTGTTTATTATTTTCTATGTTGGTTCACATATTTTAAACCAGTTTAGCAACTTTTTAAGTGTGCCAAGTGTTAAGGTCAGAATAAGGCATGGGTCGGTTCTCACTATCAGAGTTTATTGTGATTTTAAACCTCTAAAACTTTCTATCACACCATTTCTGCTTTTAAAAGTTCCTTGAATGAGACTCCTGAGAGAGAGCTTGAAATACCAGAATAGTGCCGCACTACACTTCCTCAAGCTAGGCTACTAAACCTTTCTGTCACTTAGAAATAAATGTATTTGGCTTTTTGGAAATATTTTTGTCACAAAAGACGTTTACAGCCATGGCATGGGAACTAAAGTAGTGTCAATTTTCACTTGTATTAATTTAATGCTGATCTTAAAAATCCAGATGGCAAATTGGGAGTGACATGTATTTTTAAGCAACCAGCTACAGGGGCACTCTATCTTTTTAAGGTACCAGGGACTCAAATGAAGAAGGTCCCCTGTTCTTCATTGAATAGCTGTATCTATGTTCTGTAGAAAGTATTCATGAGCTGCAAAATTGTATTATTCCTGTTTTAAACTAAAAACAAAAAAATAATTGTAAATTTTCTTCTTAGTTTTTCTTGATAAACAATTCAACTGAAGTGTCTACCATCTTGGTGTCTATCTGTGTGCTCTTAGTTGCGTTCAGTGGAAAATTGGGCTCTACTCCATCCGTTCTTGTGTGGCTGTTAGGCAGCCCGTGCATCGAGGGATAATGACGCAGTGGAAAAGTATTAACTAGGCTTTAGACACCTGCTGCATACTTGGTAACCACATGTAGGCAAGGTGAACAACTAAAATGATATCATGGGATGTGTGCAAGCTCAGTTTCCATTATTTCCCCATAGAGCCTGCTCATAAATGTGGCTTGTTTGTAAACATCACAATTCAATTGTAAAACTTCCAGTGATACTAAAACTAGATACTAAAAAGGCAGAATTTCAAAAATGTATAAAGATTTGCACATAAGTATTTGAACTTAAAAATTTGGTTACATTTAATGAGAGTTTATTATATGGATTGTGGTGGGTATGTATTAAAATAAAAATAATTGTTAATATAGCTATGGAAAACATTGAAGAGACCACTGCAAAGTTTTAAAATCATCATTTTTATGTGTAAGATCATTGTTTCCAATCAACCATTGTTACCATACATTACCGTATGCAAGTATATGTATTCAAAGTGGTACTCTTTATTTTGTGAGTACAGTAGTTCATAAAATGAAACAAAAAAATATTTTACTCAAGCAAACACCTAAAGGAATGTCAAGATTTTAAAAAGTGAACAAATTTTAGAAATTAACTTGTATTTAAATAGAGTTGTTTTTATAGATGTAAAGATATAAATACAGAAACAATATTATAGATGTAATTGTGCTTTATGTTTTTATCACATGGATATAAGCAATTCTATAACGAGTCCCATACTGGCCCGTGCCTAACAGAAGAAATAGTAAGCAAGGTGGGCAAGAGAAGGGAAAAATACATTCCTGGAACTTTTAATATCAGGAGGACTTCAACTTTATGTTAGTTAGACATCTTTATTCAAAATGTTGCAACCAGATTTTATTTTCTGAATTCAACTGCTTTTAAGAAGAAAGCATTTCTACGCTTTACCAAACTTGCTGTTTGGATTTTTGGGTTTTTAGGGAAATAATTTAAACCACTGTTGCCTGTGTCTTCTGTTTTCTACGCTGTAACCTCAATTAAACATTATACGAACAAATACTTATGGGTTTTTTAGATTAACAAATTAAAAAACTACTAATGAATGTTTAGAACCATTTCAATATTGTTGGATTCCAACAGTATATTGGACAGCCAAAACCAGTTAAATGCAATGCTGAATAAATAATATGAACCATGACATTTCATATATTCTGTACACATACACACACACACACGCACACGCACACACACAGATATATATATATATACAATACAACTGTATATGTATCTTATAATGTTTCAACTAACCTAATCAGTCAAACTAATCCCTGTAACGAAACATAAATGCTATGTTAAAAAATTGAAATAAAATGAGCAATTTTTTAATGTTTAATGTGTACAGATACAGCTGATAATGCTCATGAATGCTAGTTAAGTATCTTATCTTGGAATTGTGTTTGGAATACTATAAATGCTGCAAAGAGTCACTTGGCAAAACAAAAGTAGAAATGATTAAAAAAATCTGCTCCCTCAGTTTAGAAAAGCAATCATTTGTATTCATTCATGTGTTTGAAGAAGGATAGACTAAAATGTACTATTGATATTTTCTTTTAGGGAAAAAAAAGTATTGAGAAAAATATATAAATAGTCCTCAGAGTTTTTTGGCAACAGAATGTGTGTCTATAACTGGATTTCACTGTAGTGTAATGATCCACAAATACGATAACTGTTCTTAAAAAAACAGAAAAACACAAAAAAACGATTTAAATAATAATACACATGTTCAAGACAGCAGGTACATTAAGAAGTCTGAATTTTTTGCAAAACAACACAGCAACAGCATTTAATAAATTTTCCAGATATAATTAAATGTACTGATGATCTCATGGAACCAACAATAGGAAAAGTGGTTAAAAGAACATCCCCAAGAAAACTGTTTGCAAACATCATTGATTAAAATGTGTAATTGCAATGATTAATCACAATTCATATCATATTTAAATCACAATAACGCTCAACATTACGATAACTGATAATAGTGTCCTGGAGGCATTTTTTTTTCTAAAATTGTTTGGTGGATTGTTTAAAAGTCTTTCCCCCTGTTAGACTGTTGTATATCAGCCTTGAATTTCTATAAATATGAATATCTGCTGCTTTGAGTAAAAATAAAGTGTCAATGCCAATTTTACTATAAAATTTAAGTACAGGCAAGTTCATACAACCATTTTTATAATAACAAAAAAATTGACACAAGAGTAGCAGTTTAGAGATTATATACTGTAAATAACTGCTGCAAAATCTATAAAGGTGCCATTGAAAAGTTGTGGAAAAGAATTGTAAATATTGTTATACACTGCACTGTGCAGTTCTTCTGTCTGTACTAATGAAGATTTACTCACGTTGCTACTTGCTTGGGGTGGAAGACGTTAGAGGACTGTGGTCCTTATTTTGTGATTAATTATACACATAATAACTAATTTCCTACTCACGGACACTCAAGGACTGGCATACATATTGAATTCTTAGCCCATTATTGCCATTGAAAGAAGAATTTGGAAAAAAAAGTAATAATTTGACAGCACCCTCACTCACCCAACAAGAAATTGTACAGTACGCCCAACTTTCTAATCAAACAGATTGTAAATAATGTTCTATTCCTTTTTTTTTATTGAAAAATATCTACCATAACCTGTTATGTTATTGTACATCTCCTTTTCATTTCAATGACACAGAAAAACATGATGGAAAAGTATTGCTTCAGCATCACCCTAATATGAATTTGACACTGTAGAATTAATTTTCATCCAGAGATATGTCAACTTGTCACATATTTTTGGAAGTTATGAAATAGCACTCACTCACACTCTATATATGTATACGGCACACCTGTGCAACTGCCACAAAATTGACACAACTGCAACTCAAATATTGGAGCAATTGCCCAAATATAACATTACTTAATCTCACTCTATGCTGTGCCTTAACTTATCTTACCTTAGCATGGTGGATCCTTAAAGCTGCAAGTAAGACAAAATAATTATCTGATTTTTGATCAATCCTGCTAATATTTATTTTACTACTTTAGAGCATTCATAGAGCACTAAATTTCAGTACCAAATGGTGAGCTTATGTTTAAATAATATAATGTATAAAAAATTATACATGAAAAACCTGACTAATCTCTTGGCAAAAGTGAATAACTGTGTTCTCCACATCACTGATCCCAAGACACCTGCACTATTCAGAACAGGTGTAAGAAATTTGATGTCCTACAAAATCTCTTGTTAGACCTGCACAATATTATTCTAACTAAGAGAATAGATTACAAATCCCTGCTCAAAATGTCTTAAACTGAGGGAGCAAACCTTTCTCTTTCTTTTTTGCTTCAAGCTCTCGGGTGCTCCATACATTATAGTTGTTTGGTGTATTTGGAATATTATTTGTGATTTCTTAAACTTTTGTTTACTTATTTGTTCCATTAAAATGACCCTCAGCTGTTAAGAAAATCACATATTATCTTTCATTGATGTTAAAGGCAAGGATGTTTTAAAGTAAATCAGAAACTCAAAATGTTGTCTTATATCTCTGGGTAAACTGTGGCTTATAGGTTTGGCATTTAGTTTTATCATTTGTAATAGATAAAAACTAACGTACAGCAAAGCTAATGCATGCAGATTTGAATTAAGATACCATTTTTAAACCATGAATCTCTCTTGTACCGATCTTTATCTGAGGGATTTGACTTTCGTAAAAGCTCTCCTCACTGCTGTTCCAGTCTTCATGATTAAATCTTTAAACATTAAAATAAAACACATTGGAACCATTTCAATCAACCCACATTGATCCATTGACCTTAACTTAAAGATGGAGGCAAAGCCTTTACTTGGTGTTGTACTTGATGTCGTGTGAGTTTGTTTGCTATTCGTGAGGACTGCTGAGAGTATGAGTTAAACATGACCAATGAGGGGAGTTTGTACTGTATATCTTTTCCATGATCCTCTCTCAAGTCTTGTATTGCATAAAGGGCAAGAAGCTGTCAAAGAAATTAATTTTAAAACCCATTTTATTTTAGAAACAGACTTCAGGTTATTCTATAAGTGTAAAAAAGTTTTTTCATGGTCTACAAATCTTTTTATTTTCTTGTATACATAACTCATTAAAGGTTAGACCATTTACTTGCTTTATTTTAAAACCTGTAGGGTTGATGCAGCAATCTTGGCTGATTCTTTAATGCTTTTCCTTTTTTCAAGTCTGTCTTGATACTTGCTGCTAAGCATTAGGGCTAATTTGGGGTGACATTTAAGGAAACAGATAGGACCGAATGGACAGCAGTCAGTACACCAGAGAGGGTAAAGAAGAAAAGACAATGAGCAATCTCTGCGCTCCAGACGCTTTATGCAGAAATGTGAAGTTTATTCTCACAGACTCAATAAGATGTTAACATTATTGGATTATATGTATATTGTGTACAAGCCAGGCTATTTGCTGTCTGTTTTTGACATTTCGTTTTTCTTTTTTCTTTTTTGTTTGACCGACTCCATGGATATAGAAGATGACGTGTTGTAAATAAAAGAACTGCATAATAAATTTGCCTGAATGTGATGCTCTTACACAAACACGCAGGTTCATTTTTTTTATTCTTATTCTGGATGCGAACTGAAAACGAGTTGATCCACTCTATAGTGCATAAATGTGTTCAGAATTGCAAAGTTAGACATATGAATATGGAATATGTACGAAATGGGTGCTGTGCAACAATAGGTCTGTTTTGAGTATAAATAACTCTTCATAATTGCTTAGAGCAATTATTACCAGAACTAGTCATTTATATCAAAATGATTAAGTACACTGACCTATTTACCAGGAGATTATAGCCAAATAGTTCTTTCTCGGGTAAGGCTTGGTTATTAAAATAACAATATGAAGGCACAAATTCAACACTGGCATTTTTAACTGCAAGTTACTATACATTTATATCAAATAATAGCAGATTACCTTCCTTCCAAAATACAAGAGTTCATTCACCAGAAGAATTTAACCGCCCAGTTAAAATACTTCAACAAATTTCAGTTGATATACTTCAGAAAATATGCTATAAAAATGGTTAATCTCCAGACAAGCTTAAATTTATGTTCAACTGGATCTTAAGTTCTCAAATTGAGTCTAACAGAATTTATGAAACCCTAAAACTGCATTTGCCAGGATTTTAAAAACAATGAGTACTAAACTTCACAAACTGCTGTAAAGATTGGATGAAGACACAAAATAAACTCCACAGATAAGTGCGATGTTTCTCTTGCAAGTCGAAAACTTAAATTCTTTGAAGCAGAGGTATTCTAAAAAAAGCTCATCCAAGTTTTCTGATATGTAAAGAAAGAGACTTTTAGTTACGACGTGAAAAGTAAATAGGTTAATCAGGACGCAGAAATTAATTAAAATTTATCTTAGAAATAGAGTGCTCATTACACCTTGCTAGCAACAAAATGAGTATTACAATTTTTGAGGACCTTTATATATTAACGGTTCATCTAAGCAGAACCGAAGTGGACTTTTACCATCCAAAATTTGACTGTTTCTTTATGATCACCAACGTAACAGCTCTTTAAAGCGAAATAAAACAATTTTTGGTTGTGTGCAGAGGGTATTTTTCAGCTACTTTAGATTTAAACAAATGAAGACATGAGGGGAGATTCAAAAATGCAGTGTATTATTATTAGCATATTTAACTTACTTACACTTTATGTTGAATTATGTTATGTCCAGTTTGTCATTTAAGACATCAAACATAATATACGATTTAGTTTGTGTGATTACTTAAACTTTATTCAAATGTTTTGATCTTCCATGTTCACCACTCTGTTTTTAAAGTTTCTTTAGTTATTTTTCTTACAGAGTTGTGTTTCCACCATTCTTAATCTTATAAAATAGTTTTTATTTTTTCTATTTTACCTTTTTTTCCCAGTTATTTTAGCTGTTTTTCAATTTAATTGCTCACTCTTTTTATCCCATGTAAAGCACTTAATCAGTTTCAAAAGTGCTGTAAAAATAAAGTTGGATTGATCAGTACTGCAGATGAGATACTGGCTCTTTATATTTTCATAGAATTGCACCACAAAAATCTGAAACTATTATTTTAATCCATTTCTTACTTAGGAAACATGCAAGAATATTTGCACAAAATGAGATGACAGAAAAAACAACAAGAGTAAGTAGTATAAGGTTAAATATCTACAGTATTTATTTTAGCAAAAGGAGAGAGTACAGAATGCATAATTTTCTAGTGATTGCCATGGAAGCACAAGATGTAAGTACCCAAAAAAAGGAGCCTTTAAGGAAATTTTTCATACATAAAAGTTTTCATCTTTGTCGCAGTGAGCTGATGACATCGAGGGACATTTCTCCTTATTGCAGATCTCTTTGTAGCCTTCTGCCTCGGTCAGCCCACTTGCTTTTAAATAATAATAAATAAATAAAAATACAAATGAAATCATGTATTTTTTTTATAATACAGAAAATATTTACAGAATTAATATAAGTAGATATTTTACCATCAATTAGATTGTGGAGGAGGCAGTAGTCATTGGGATGTGTTCCATTTTTTGAATCTGTGTTAGAAATAGCCTGTGGAAAGACACAGTATGCATGTTTTAAAACCAACATGTTGTAAAATAATACATTTTGCAAAACAGAAACACAAACTAACTTTAATTTTGCAGAAGGACTTTGCAGCAATTGGGCCAAAGAAAAAATGTATATCTGTAATTTTGCCAGACTGAGGGGAAGTGTGTTTTACTTCTGTTTCCTCCGGTGACTCCTTCATTATCTAAAGAGCAAAAATAAGAAGAACAAACCACTCATAGCTCATTAATAAGCACACAATTAGAGGTATTGCATTGTTCGGATTTTGCTCACTATTTCATCACCTCATACATGCACTTCTCTGGACCATCTCGACACTTCTTTGTGCTCCAAGTCTTTAGCTGTTTCATCAAATCACTCACGGGTTCAGAGCAGGGCAGCCGAAAAGTCCTGCAAGAAGGATTCCTCTCATTTCTTATAACAGCACAAGACACCTCAACATTTGTGAATATCCTTTGTTTCCTACCATATTGCAATGCATTTTGATGGATCTACAGCAGATGGGGCAGGTAAAACAAACTCCAGGAACAAAGCAAAGGTGAGCAGAGAGCTGAGAATCATGGTGGCAGCTGCTGTGTGGTGAAAAGAAACTGACGGAGCTGGAGCTCATTTTATATTTTCTCTGATGACCTAACGTGACTCTAATGAGTGCGGCATGGGGGACATACAGCACACACTGCAGAACAAACCAAACTATTGAGCACATGTCCTTGTGAGGGATGGGGACATTGTGATACAGTTTTTTTCCATCCATAGAAAATTGATTATTTACACTGCATCTCAAATTACTTTTTTTTACCTTTGCTTTTACAAATTTATTTATTATCTATCTGTTTTCACTGTTGGCGAACATGCTTGAGTGTTGGTTTTATAACGAAACAAAAAAATAAAGCCAATCTTTGGTAATTATTTCTCATTAAAAATAAGGCTGCCAGTAAATTTTCTGTCATGTTTGTTGCCAACAAATACTTTTTAAGTCATTCCTACATAAGAAATGCTCACAAATATAACCAATAAAATTAAATGAAAGAAAATGCAGAATTGTTTAACACCTTAAAAACCTTTATAGTTTCCTTGTCCACTAAAAACTTTGTTGGAAAAATATTATGACTCTTTTTCTGACTGAAGGAAAACACAATGATGTAATTTAAATATATAATCTAAAAATTAAATTAAAAGAAACATGTTCTTGTACTTTATCTAAGAAATAAATGTGTCTGCTTTATTAGTTCAGAATCCAATAACTAAACTGAAGAGTCAATTTTAGTTCTTGTTTTTCCTTTTTTTTTTAAGTTCAACGCAATATAGTTTATTTCAATAAATTAAACAACTTAATGCATGACAAATTAACACCAAAAAATAAATGTTCTGCTTTAAGTTGTACTTGAATATTTTTGAAGCAAATATTAATATCTTTTTATAAAAATGCATCACATTTTCTCTCATTCTCTGACAGTAGACTAAACTTTCATGTTTTAGGTTAGTTAATATAACCTAAAGGATAAGACAATGCAGATAATTTCAGTTTGCTTAACGTCAGAGATTTTCTAAAACAATTTTAATACATTCTATGAAACAGAAGCCCATTTCATTTATTCAAATATCTTAATTAGCCTTGGAAAATGACAAACATGCTGCCTGGGTCATGCTCACCATCATTCAAATTGCATTTTCATGGCTCCACATGACAATTCGAGTGCCTTTCAGGTGCTGCCTTTTCATACAATGCTCCTTATAAGCCCTAAAGGAAGAAACATATTTTTCAGTCTTGCCTTTGGAACCAGAAGAAAGTCCCTCATCATGGCGGCAAGGACTGTTTTTGTGGCATGCCTTTTCTTTTTAGGAATGTCCATCTTCATCGCAAGTGGAAAGCCAACTCCGTCTTCAAATGCCTTCTGCAAGATTGTCTGGTGAGGGACTTTTTCTCTGTGTTTATGATGTTTACCAAAATGTTGTACACAGAGCCAATCTTCTACTTGTGACTCTGTTCAGGTTATTTGGAGTTCCATGTGATCAAGCTAACATGGCCATTGTGACTAGTATTAAAAATGACAAGAAGTCTTATAAGGTAAAAAAAAGAGAAATATTCTGTACGACAAAACCTGTGTTACCGCTTTGTGATTTGGACAGATATATGGAGGTAGAAATATATTTTCTTTCTTCTCATCTAGCTTGGCCTGGTTACACCAGATCAAATTCTAGCCAATCACACCTCTAAAGATGGAGAAGTTGCAAACCTTAATTTCACTATGGACTCTACAACCCTGAGTATGGGCTGTCATGTACAGGTAAGGCATGAGTCTGTGAGTTCAAACCATCATTTTTTATGTCACAGCATGAGCATACAAACATTAACCCAAAATTTTCTTCTCCATGTAACTGTTTAGGGTTCCTCAGTGTCTCCATTTTGGTTCAGCCCGTTTGATAATGGAACAAATTACTGCAACCTCTACAAAGTTATAAAAGGTCAGTTTGTTCACTTTGATAACTCATAATCTACATGACAGATTTGAATTCAAAGCATATTTCAAATCATCAAGTTTTTCAGCATTTTCTGACTAGTTATTTTTACTTGTCTTTTCTTTGTTCAGGAAGCGGACTCGGCAAATCACCAGGCTTCATTGAATTCACCAACGAGTGGCTTTGTCTTGGATTTGGGGTTTCTGTCTGCAAATGAGAATGAAATAAAAAATAAAGAAATGTGTGTGCATAATTGTGTCCCATTTAACAAAGGAGCAAGAAGAAGAAAACTTGTGTCCACTGCAGAACAAGGCTTTGTTTTGCTGGAGGATTGTCTTGTCCTCAGCTGGTTAGGAGACATGACTAAATGCATGCCACATATGTGTTGTTGCAACAATGAAAACAACTGTAAGTAAAAAGTCAACTCCATATAAACTAATGTTAATCATTGAACAGTGTGAATAAATATTTGTTTGACGGAAACAATGTTGTCTTTGACTGAAAATATCTACAATATTGATTTTATCTTATGTCTTTTTATTTCAAAGCATGACACCAAAATTCTTCACCGTATAACCATGTGTGCCGCAAGAAAATTGTGGTCTCAAACAATTATGCATGCATATTTGATAATATTTTCCGTTACTAAAGAAAATTGTTGCATTTGTAGCACCCTCAGCCTGCTGACTGTCCTACTGTCTGGAGGATAATTGCATAGTTATTATCATGTATTACAATGGCTTAGACCAGTGGTTGTAAACCTTGTTGGGGTCCTGGACCCCTTGCAACCTTGAACCCACAGACCTCCCACCCCATCCCCAAATCTGGGGGGTAGAAACAGCAAAAATACCTTTTAAATTGCATTATGGCATCTATTGACTCTTTTAGGCTAATATGAGCTTTCAGTTGTAGTTTCCAGAAGAAAAAAAACATAAATCAGAAGTAGTTCATTGGCATATTCAGGCAGTTTTCAGAAAAAAATGTAATAGAACAGGATATATATATTGACCAGCCTCTGAACATTATGAAACAAAATAGATGCAGTGACTTTCAAATATAGTAACAACACATTTTTGACAGTATTTATATACGGTATAAATATATAGTAGCTTTCAGAAACGTGTATGAAACAGTTTCTTATACAGAAACTTTCAGAAATATATGAAACAAAACAAAAATGTCAGCTTTATTTGTATATCACTTCAATGAGGTGTGTAAGTGAGACACAGGCACTTGTCTCCCAGTCTTGAGTTTGTGTAACCTGGATTTAATATTGGCAATAGCTGTAATAATACCTCACTCTAGTTGAAGTCTGTTTCTCTGTTCTTTATGTGCCTAAGAGCTGATTAATCATTAGCTGATTAGAGTTTGGCACTAGCTACCATTTCAAACCAATACTCTTCTCACAAGATTATCTGGGTCTTACCTGCTTTGTCTTAGAACAGTATTAGGCTAAAATGGTTTAAAACTTAAAATCCCCTTGAAAATGATCTCAATTAGTTTAGGTAAAAACTAACTAAAGAGTAATTTTATTATGAATTTATATATATTATATATTATATATTTATATAGCTTTTTAATAAAAGCTGCTCAAGTGAGCAATAAAGATTTTTTTTTCATACCAACATGATCTCAACAACTTTGACACAACTGAAAACAAAGGCACCTGCTTGAATAATAAAAACAGTATTTGGGGAATGGAGAAAAGAATCCATCCATTTTCTATTCCGCTTATCCTTGAGGGGTTTCAGAGTGGCTGGTGCCTATCTGCAGCAGTCAACAGGCGAGAAGCGTGGGACACCCTGTATAGGTCGCTGGTCCATCCCAGGGCAACACAGAGACAGACAGGACAAACAACCATGAAGCCGATGTATGCGAAGGGAAGCCTCACATGCAAAGGTAGAACATGCAAACTCCATGCAGAAGGATCCTGGCATGGGACCTTCTTACTACAAAGGTACATTGCTACCCACTGCTCCATCGTGCAGCCAAGGAAAATAATTTGAAAGGAAGTTTTCATCATAAAGGACAGATTAAGACAGGGCGCTCTAAATCCAGGTCTCAAGTCCCAGTATCCTGCATGTTTTGGTTATTTCCGTGTTCAACACCGTGGAATCAAATAATGGCTCACTAGCATGCCTCTGCAGAACTTTGCCATACTGACTGAGGAGGAAGTTGGAAAATTTGATTCAGCTGTATTGGACTAGAGAAACATCTAAAACTGGTAGGGCACCGGCCCTTGAGGCCTGAATTTGGAGAACCCTGGATTAAGATATCAAAATGAACCAGCAAAAAAAAAGGACATTAGGCAACTTTGCTTTATTGTGTTACATGTTTATAACTTGACTAATCTGCTCGTTTGAGGTTCACCTTCCAGATTTGACATGAAGGAGGAGAAACTAAGGTTGTTGTTTTTTATTAAAAATTCTGAAAAGAGAAAACGCAAAGGAATAATAAATTATTCATACATTATCTGAGCCGCTGTAGGGTCGTCGGTAGGCTTGTGCCTATCTCCAGTGGCTATCGGGTGAAAGGAGGGGTACATCTGGGACTCTTCTCCAGTCCATTGCAGTAAAAGAAATCAAGAAAAATTAAAAAATACATAAAAATAATGATAACAATAATTATCATTTGTGGCAAAACAGTTAAAATGTTCAGAAAATTAAACATTCTGATCAAACGTTAGCCTTTTTGAGCTTTGTTGAAAAGAAATCCACCAGTAACATTTCCCAGTGGGGCCTACCTTTGTACCACAGGGCAGATTGCATCATGTCGTTTGTATGTGTATGGGAAGCTTTTTCACACTTCCCCATAGGGATCAATGTGTCTTTCCCTATTTTACATTTAGTTTCCACAAAATTCATCATGGCATTAGAAGTCAGCTACCTCCGGATTGGCTGTGGTTAGCCCAGTAGGTGTTTGTTGTAGCAGTAATATAAGCATGGGGTAAAAGTTTGCACATATCTAAAATACTGACCTGCTAAATCATAAATTTTTTTACCCTTATTTAACCAGGAAAGTCCCATTAAGGTAAATAACCTCTTTTTCAAGGGAGTCCTGGCCAAGAGGCAGCAAAAAACACAATCAATTACATTTATAATAGTTAATACGACACAAATAATTAAAAACAATTGCAATTAAAATAGGTCATTCCAGAGTCTCTCAATCTGGACTTAAAAGCATTTAAGGAAATATGTTCTGATAATTTCAAGTCTTTTTGCAAAATGTTCCAGGCAGAAGGACCAGAGTAAAAAAAAGCCCTTTTTCCCAGTTCTGTACGGGCAAATTGAACAAAGAGCAGCAAATGATCATTTGATCGCCAAGAATAAGAACCAACACCTCTCCATGTGATTAAACTGCAGATGTAGGATGGCAACAGACCAAGAAATGAAGTCACAGAAACACCTGCTAAAGTACATTGCTAATTTGTCCCTAAAACTTTCTGAGTAGTCAACATTTATCATTGAAGAAGCCATCTTGCTTCCCTCCTGCTAAAACCCTTAATTAAAGAGAACTCCAGGGTTTTTTTTATTTAAAAAACACCTAATATATAAGATTGGAATACCTGCAGTAAAAATGGCAGATCTAGAGTTACATTTCTTCTTAGTATAGGTTTCATATCAAATACAAATATGACACTTTTGCAATGAGAAAATTACTTTTTTTCATAAAAGTATTGAACAATAATTTGTAAATAATGTCGTAGAAGTAGTTTTATCCTAATGACGCACAGACTTGCAAACAAAATTATTAAAACATTATCTGTGCAATAATTGGTAGTTTCTTGTCAAAACACTTTGCATATATACTACATGAAAGATTTTCTTATTTCCTTTATGTATCAAACTACTGTTAAGATTAAGATTCCTTCAGCTTTTGTAATGTGCTTTGATATTTTTCACGTCATCTTCTACTTTAGGTTTGTTGAATTTTAACAGTTTTTTGTGTGTACACATCTAAGTTCCTGTTTTATTTTGAAACCAGTTTTTCCTTCAGGTTTTGACATGTTTTACTGTTCCTTCTCTCTCTTCATCACCTCTTGGCTGGAATATTGATTTGCTCTTGTGTCTAGTTGGGTTTATGTGTCTTTGTTTGTCATTGTTCCTTGTGTATCTGTTACTACTGGTTTTTCCATGATCTTTCTTGGTAAAGACTGTTTATCTTTCCCTGCCTGTCCCTGTCTTGCTGAACATTTGAAAAGCAGTTAGCGCTGTTGCCTTGCAACAAGGAAGTTACAATCCAAGCCTGGGATATTTCTTTAAGGACTTTCTTCCCCATTTGCATGTGTGGGTTCTATCAGAGTGGTCCAGCTTCCTCTCAAGTGGTTACTCTACATAGCCCCAAGGTATGAGTTTGTGTCTGCATGGTCATATTATATAATGTGTGTTTTTGGGTAGAGTAGCCAGAAACTACTCAAAATTGGCCTAACTTTAAAATAATGATTCAAGTAAACGTATTTTACAGTAAAACCAGATTTTTAAAGGTTATTCAAGTAAATGTATTTGAGTAAAGGCTATTTAGAAAGAATTGTGGATACTGTGAAGAATAAAGAGAGCAGTGACATGCAAGAGCAGACTTCCAGCTTTTATTTTATTTTTTTTTAAGCTTAGACATGGAAGTAAATTCCACCATGTAAAAAGATACATTTCGTCTTTCATGGTTAAAAGTACATTTTGAACAAATTCTTTATATGAGTGATTTCCTGAAGCCTTTCTTTAAGCTTTGCATTTGGCTAATCCATATCCCAGACAGGCCCATTCGTTTGTCATCTCCATGAAGCCCGGTGAGGAGGTGAGTCCACTCGCTAGAAGTAGAACATTGAGAAGAAAAGTTGTTCAGTAATAGCAAACATGTTTTTAAAGTAATAATATACCGAGTTAAAAGTTTCTATGCTCACCTGACAGCAGCTTGTACAGATTGCAGTAATTGAGGCCATCGTCAAGAAGACTGGTGAATCCAAGAGAGGTGGACTCTCCCTATAAATTAATGGTAAAAATCAACTGTTTAAGATTTTTTGTATGTGAAATGTGAAATAACTGTCAAACATTTTAAAAAATCTGCTTCAACACGGATGTTTTTGGATACACACAGAAACACGGCAGCCTCCAGTCAGAATGGTGGGACTGAAGGAGAAGGTGATGTTCTGAGCACTGATGCCATCAGGGGAAGTGTGGTTTGCCATGATTATCAAAGGCGTTGCGGTGACAAGCTGCACAACAAGCCATCACAGCACATTACACCAGATGCATTCATTTGTTTCAGAGTAAGACATTTTTTGTTCGCTTACTGTATATTCAGGGCTGAAGACTTGGATTTGCTGAGAGATTGTGGTGCTGATTTCTGCACAAGGTGTTGCAAAGAGCCTACAAATAGAGTTTGTGTTTAGATTCAGATTTAGCAAAACATGTGAAGGGAAAAAAATAGAAACCTACTCACCATAATGCTCTGCAGAAAGCATGGTAAGGAACAGGGAATGGGAAAGGAGCTGGAGGAGGAAAGGCGACCAAACAGCCGAAGAGGCCTAAAAAGAGAGCAGAAGCCAGCAGCATGTTCTTCATGGTTTCTTTCTTCTGGAGTGGGGAAGTATTTGCTCAACTTGCTTCCTCGCTCAATAAATCATGAATCAGTGTGAGGGCTGCAACCCTATATATACATGAAGTTTGTCATGGGGTGCAGCAATAGGGCTTGAAATTGATTTGTGTGACTGAAGTCTTGTGGTTATTGTCTGACCAAGTGCTGAATTCAGCTGATTGTCTTCCACTAAACAAAGACAATCTTGAAGAAGCAACATAACGTTGAAGATAGTTTTAAATTTGTCTTATAATTTTTCATAGAAATTTTTTTTCTGTCTCATATTTTGGAGAAAAATAAATCTAATAAGGATCATCCAAAGGATATCTCGGATTTGACTTTTCACTTACTACAACCAAAAATCCAAAATCTGCATGCAGACTTTTTTAGGTTTCTCACATCATTGTATCCCACTTCTTTCTTTTAATACCCTGTTTCTTCAAAAGTCCTTTCTGGAGTATGTTTCATCTGTTTTTCCTTTTTTGTTGTATGGAAAATGTTTAACCCCCAAATTTTTAATATCAGACAAAGATAAACTGAGTATTCCACAACATTTTTTTCTAAATTGTAGTTTTGTTTATTAAAGAATCATAATTAGGTTTTATTGCCAAGTGTCAAGCAGATTTACAACAGCGGGGAGGAAATTGTTGCACTATATGCAAACATACAATAAGACAATCCCTTCTAAGCTTGCAGTAGATAATTAAAATGTGATAGGGAAAAGATATATTCAAAAACGATTTAAGAATACAGAGGAACAAAGCCCTCTAAACGTTGCTTTTGTCTCTACCTTGACAAAAGTCAAGATGTAAAACCAAAAGTACTTCAAATTATACAATTTGCTATATTTGATCATAAAATGGGTTCTCCAGTAGAAAATGATATAGGAAAATGTTTGGCTATCTATTTGTGACTTTAAACTGAAGTACACTTAGTTACCACAATAATACAAAGCCAAAAGAAAGTCTTGGAGTGATCTAGATATAATCCAGATTGAAAACAGGTTGAGATGTTGTAGTGTGCTCACTGAAAAAAAAAAGCCTTTTTAATTTCTGACATACCAATCACTAATCAGGGTTGATTTCTCAAGACATCTCTATATGTGAGCTATTTTAAATCACACATGTTTAGCTCAGTATATAACAGAGGCATCCAGTCCTTAAAGAAACGAAATATGCATGAGAAAAATCTAAATACTTTTTTGACTCAGTTACAAAGTTGGACTGACTTGACAGAAGAACAATTAGCAGAAAGAGTTTACTCTCATTGTTTTTCCTGATTCCCCAAATAGCCTACTAACCTATATAGAAATAAAAGTGCCAGTCGGACACAGATGTATGATCACATTTCAATGTCTTTGTCAGCAAAACGGGCTTTTCAACAACATTTGTTCGTGTTTTGCATTCCATGAATTTACCCTGCGATAGCATAGGCTGGCACAGCCACCACAACCGTGCACGATCCAACCAAACCAGCCGTGTATCCATAATCTATAGCCTACTGTTTATCATTTGCAGGGTCGCTGTGGCTGGAGTATTATCAGTATATTAGTTGGTCGACTTTGCACAGTGTACCTGAGGAGTAAAATGTATCTCTTGAATTTAGAAAATCAGAAAAGTATTTTTATTTATTTATTTATTTATTTATTTACTATGAAACTGAGTTTGTTATTCAGAAAAACATAGGCATAGGTGAATGTAGTAGCCTACGCTTCCATGACACTTAACTCTAATAGGTTACTATGATTTTATTTTATTTGTGGTTTCATCAAACAATATGCCCTCAGAAATATTTCACATCAACAACATAAATAAATAGCCTACGGTCGGTTTAGTGTGTCATTGAATTTCATGACTTCATAAGAAAGCCTAATCAATCAAAACACACTAAGCTGGTGTTTGGTGTTCTAATATGACCTTATTCTGTGACTGTTCTGGTGAATATCTGGTGAATTCTTTGTGCTTTTTTGAAGCAATCTTGTGATGTTTCAAAGGTTTGGGAGGAGCCTTAAATCCTGATTGACATATTTCTCCAGGCTTTCAGGCTCAGTAGAAGCTGATCGCTTCACAAAGTTCCTTTAAGCACAACAATGGGTTTAAGAGTTTTGCTTGGAGCATTTTCTCTGGTTCTGCTGCTTCATATTCTGTTTTCTTCTGCTTCAGATCCATCAGCATGCAAAGCAGTGTGGTAAGTATTATAAATACGACATATTCCAGTGGATATCTGCCGTTTTTTGGTAAGAGTAAATTGTTTTTCCCCCTTTTCCAAAGGATTTTTAAGGTGCCCTGCACCAAACCTGAAGATGCCATGGTGGAACAAGTGAAGGCTTTAAGCAATTACAGCTGTTTTGAGAGCGACGAGCAGTGTGCATATGAGGTGATTAGAGCATCCTATTAAGGGATTTAGAAATATGATCGATCTGTAAGAAATGTTAAAATTGATCTCAAATGAAGGCTGCTTAAATGGTTGGTTTTTGCTTTCAGATTATAAAGGTGATACCTTCTTATCTTGAAATCAAACATACGTACCTCAGCAGCCAGAAAATATCAAATCTCAACTTCACATTCAAGCCTCCTGCATCACCTTCCTTCTGCTCAATGAGGGTAGATATCCATTTATTAAGTGTATATCATCTCTATAGTGCAATTAAATCATGCATCATACAATTCTGTGGTGCATAGATTTGTCTAATGAAGCTGCTTATTAACTCTGCACAGGGCCTCGTCACCACTTTGTCTCCTGCAGAGACAAATTCTTACTGCCTCCTCCATAATCTTGTTAATGGTATGTAAGTCATACAAAACATTTATTTAGCACAAAACAGTGTTTAACAGTCTGTGTTTGTCTCAGGTCTCTAACTTTATCACTATGCTTTACACACAACAGGAAGCGGTCTGACCCAGGTCCCAGGCTACATGGAGATCTGCAACACAGGCTTGTGTCCTTCAGTGGAATCAGCAACATGCAACATGGAATTATAATTGCTGAGATGTCTGTGTTTCTCATTTCTTTATTTTATCAATCATTTATCATCATTGTTTATCAATATTTTGTGTGTGTGTTTATTTTTTATATCAAGATGATTTGCATAAATGGATCTTCATCAAGCAGTTTTCTTTAATTACTAATATTAAAGAAGTACAATGTCAAAATGAATCATGTCTGGTCTTTGTTTTGCTCTGTGATGGACTGAAAACCTATCCAGGGTGTACCCTACTGCCACATGGCCACTGGAGATGGGCACCGGGCCCACCCCCATGCTCCTGCATTCCTTTCAAATTAAGCAGGTATAGACAATGGATGGGCGAATGATCGCATTGGATTTTATTTAAGGGTACTGGATTAAAGTAGACCACACTTTTAAGATTATCAGTCAAAAACGTTTTGGAAGAATCTATAATTTTCCTTCATTATGATGCATCGCTTTGTGTTGCTTCAATATATGAAATCCCAGTAACCACATCAAATCTGTGTTTGTATTGGTATAAATACAGTTTCCATTACTATTTTAAGAACAATGGCACCAATCCGCCCTAATGTCGCACACTGGCATTTGGAAGAACCGTAAATAAGGTCACTTGTCGCATTTAGTTCTCCACTAAGGTATTCAGTCATGCAAACTGTAAGCAAATCATCTTGTGTTTAAACTAGGATACTTGAAGAAATCTGCCCCGATGGGCCTTGGCTTGAACAGGACCATATTAAACTGTAATAACAATATGTTACATTGAATTAAAGTTCAGGTTTCGCCCTCCAGAGTGGTGACACAATTCCAGACTTCCATCTTAACCCTAATACTGAAAATATACTGAAAATGACTTGATGCAATCTGCTGGGGTTTACTAAACAGAAACATTTTATGACTGGAATGTTTGCATGATTTCATTAAAAATAATTAGCTTGTAAAGTGGCTTGAGATGACTAAACTGAATTTGATACCCACTTCTTTATTGAAACTTTAGATTTGATGTTTGTTATAATTATGACAGATGTATTGTTTGGTATGTACATTCTCATTCACATTACATTACATTACATTGTAGACTCTCACAGAAGGCATCAAAACTATGAATGAACACATATGGAATTATGTAGTACTTTTCCAAAAATTGTGAAATAACAGGGCCTCCAAAAGTCACCGAACCTGAAATCAATGGAGATGATTTGGGGTGAGCTGAACTGCAGAGTGAAGGCAAAAGGGCCAACAAGTACTAAGCATCTCTGGGAACTCTGTTGGAAAACCATTTCTGGTGACTACCTCTTGAAGCTCAAGAGAATGCAAAGCAGTAATCAGAGCAAAGGGTGGCTACTTTAAGGAATCTAAAATGTAACATTTATTCAGTAAATCACCCTTTTTGTTTAAGTACATAGAGTAATTCCATACATTATGTGTGCATTCATAGTTTTGATGCCCTTAATTGAGAATATACAATGTAGTCATGAAAATAAAGAAAACGTATTGAATGAGAAGGTGTGTCCAAACTTTTGGCCTGTACTGTAATGTAATATATATATATGTATATATATATATTACTTTAAATTAAATCAACCATCACCTTTGGCTGAGATGATTTTTTTTCCCTGCAGGTCATCCCCTTTCAATAATTGTATCATTACCAGATGAATAAAAACGTAATTACAGGAACTGAAACCAGCTTGAATTGCCTTGTTGTTGATTGTGTGCCATACAAATAAAATCCCCTTGTTTTGCCTTGCTTTAAAATATGTGAATTATCCCTATGAAAATATTACCCATGAATTTGCTGTAACTAAATGCTATATCAGTGAGGAAAAATATTTATTTTACATGTTGTTGCTAAAAAAATAGGAAAGATAACAGCGGTGGTGCATTCTTCTTCTGACTCGTCGCCATAAACAAAAAACATTTTGTATTATTCTAGATATCTATGGATTATTTTCTCATAGGGCAAAAAGAACACAAACTGCTGTGTTTATGTGACACTATGTGACTCTTTGTTTTCATGTTGTTGGTCTGCGTCATGACTAACGCAGTTTAACTGTGAAGTAATAAAAGACAGACACCTTATATGCTTAAAATTGATTTGGTCAGAGATATGACTTGTGGCTCATGTGGTTTGTATGTCCGCAAGGCACGAGTGATTCAAGGTGTTAGAACTTTATCATGTTTTCAAATCAGTCAAAATTGGTCATTTGAAATAGCTAATTTCAGCTAAAAGTAATTTCTGTGATTATTTAGGAAAGTCCAGAAAATTGTGTCATGGCTTTGGAAGTGGATGTATTATCTTAAGGCATTAAGGCATTTTATAAAATTCCTTAATGTCTGAAGGTGCCATCTTTATCTGTTGAAACAATTCTAGGTAAATTATTTGTAAATGCAAAAATCATTGTTATGTGTAGCCAACAGAAATTGATTCTGTGTCCCAGCGAACTGTTTTAGCAAGTAGCAGGAAAATAAACCACTGTTAGCTTGTTACCTCATGGATATAAATCAGGATTCAGTATAA
Source organism: Apricaphanius iberus (assembly GCA_028564705.1). Lineage (NCBI taxonomy): Eukaryota > Metazoa > Chordata > Actinopteri > Cyprinodontiformes > Aphaniidae > Apricaphanius > Apricaphanius iberus. The sequence goes on from JAPXFQ010001925.1 coordinate 921,501, forward strand.
AAGCTATAGGGGCCCAGGAGGTGGGAGTTTGTCCTGTAACCGGTCAGTTGTCGGTTCAAACCCCCGTTCCGTCTGTCCATGGGCGAAGACCTGCCTTTCCTACTGGTGGTGGTCAGAGGGCTGGGTGACTGAATGTCAGCTGCGGCTACAGTGTAGCTTACCAGAGTGTGAATGTTAGCATGAATGAGTGAATGACTGAAGCTATTGAGACGCAATTTGGGGTCATTTCGACTAGATAAAGCGCTATACAAGTAAAGGCCATTTACAATTTAAAACTTAACAAATTTTGGTTATAAGCTTTTGAGATCATCACGATGAGGGGTAATTGTTTCAAGTTTCACTCTGTTGAAATGATCCATTTCACTTTCTTAATGTGTTAACAAGATTTTTTTAATCATTTCATTACGCAAATGTAAATAAAGTTCCAATGAAGCATGGGTGTATTAGGCCGCCATAAACGTGGCTTAAACATTATTTAGTTTAACTGAATTTTTCTTCATACCTTCTTCATCTCTTTGTTATCTTGTTCAGGTATGTGATCGTGGTGGGCTGGATAATCCCCCACTTGTCATAGGGAAAGAGGCGAGTGAATCCTGGGCAGATTTAGTTTGAGTGCCAACACTGAGATACAAGACAACCGAAAACGATCCCACTTGCCCCTTTGGTTGATGTAGAACAGATCACACTTCATAGCTCTTAACATCCATTATCCCGCTGTTATTTCTAGCAACAAACTGGCTCATTAATTCAAAGTGCCAGAAGCTCTACAGTCTAACTGGCATGGAAATGAGGGAAGGAGGAGAAATGGGAAACCACAATAATCAGCTGACTTCAAATGTGTTTCTTCTCAATTGAATTTGCAGAGAGAATTAGGTGCTAGGTATGAACAAAATGTGACTAAAACTATACGGAGAAAGAAAAAAGAATAAAAAAGATTTGCAAAAAGATAAAGGCTATAACCATGCATAAACACACATAAACAATAAAGCCTAGAGTGGTAAATAACAATATTCTTGACACCTATGACAGTACTTACCATGTCATTGATATCTTAAATAGAAATATAAATAATCAAATATTGATTGATATTATAAAGGTTGCAAATTCAAATTTAAAGATGATAATAAAATATAACATCTGAAAAGCCGGGGTAAAAAGATGCATGTTAAGTTTGCTTTTAAAAACATCTAACAATCTCAATGACAAAGCAATTCTTTTACATATATTATTATGGAACAGATTACTGAGTAATATTTAAGGTGTTGGGACTCCAGTGAACAACACTAAGAGCAATAATCCACAAATACAAAAAAAACATGGACAGTCGTAAATCTTTCCAAAAGTGGCAGGCCTTGCAAAATTACTCCAGGTGCGCACCAATAACGTATTCAGGAATTCACAAAGAAACCCAGGACAACATCTAAAGCCTCATTTTAGGCCATTGTTCGGGATTCATTAAGAAAGAGAGTATGCACAATGGTGCGGTCAGACTGCATCAGCAACTTCAAGATTACATGTTACGTGTAAGGTGGAACCGTTGGAGGAGCGTCGCAGTCTCTGCGACGCTTTATGAGCTTTGGTTCTGTCAACTTTTCAAGCTTTTCCTGCGTTTCAAGCTTCAAAACTCATAACGCTAGCAACGTAGCAGTTCAGCTAGTTGAACTTTTGACGGTCTTAACGCTCTTCACGCAGCCCGGCAACCAATCAGAGCGTCAAACTGTAGTGACATTGCCCGACGTCGACGCTGCCTAGCCAACCATGATCTGCTAGTGTTTAAAACATCCAGCAGAGAAAGGCCTGCCTATATGAGCTTTGCGAGCTTCAGCTTAAAACATTTTTTTCTGTGTATATGCGTCGAACTAGTCGCTTTATGAGCGTTGCTTGACGCTGAAAAAGCCCTGCGGTCTGAATGCACTTTAAGTAACATCTATGAGAGTGCTTCAGGCCAAAACCACAGCTGACCAGAACATAAAACCTGTCACACATTTCTTAAAAAAACATTGCAATGAGTTTTTTGTTTTTTTTATTCTGTGAACTGACAGGACATCCAACCAAAAAAAAATACTTTTTGTAAGGTGTGTATCAAGTTACATTAGTTAGTTCATTGCCACATTAATACAGATTACAAATGCTGTAAAAATGTTGTAGTTGACAAATAAAACATGAACATGGTACTTTGCTGTGTAATGACCTAGACAACATGAACTAAATACTCCTGAGGACAATTCCTGAAAAAAACTGTTTGTGAAATTAGCTTAATCCCACTTTGTTTTTGCAGCAGCATAATGATCCAAAGCATACCAACAATCCCAATTCTGAATGGTTAAGAAAAAATAGAGGTTCTGAAGCGGTCTAGTAAAAGACTGGTCTAAAGTGGCAGGACCTCAAACAGACAGTTCATACTCGACTGGATGAATCATCCATCCATCCCTTCTGTTTAGAAGAGTGGGTTAAACCGCTCTGTGATACAAAATGTGTATTAACTTTTTTTTTCCAAACCTGAAAACCTTCATGTGTGATAAAGAGCGGGAACAAATACTTTTTCACAGAATTATGTATAGATATGGTCAGATCCTCTTTCTAATGAATGCTGCATAATATTTGTCTGCAGAGGGCGCCAAATGACAACACCGGATTGAATTCTTTGTTCATATGCAGGATGTAGGACAACCAGGACACAGCTATGCAGTCATTGACCATATATATTAATTTTTTTTCAGCTTCCCTAAGCAGGCATATTTTGAAAACATTATAATATTCAGGTGCGGTGCCTCTATCAATGAGGATATGTTATATCCAATCACAATCCCAGTTTTCTGATTTACAGGCTGACCAAAGGGTTAAAAAGATTGTTAAGAAAATAGGAATAATTATAAATTAGCCTCGTTAAGATCGTCTTTTTTACAGCTATACATTTTTTTATATCTATGTTCAACATAAAATGAGATTCCCAATCCTTCGAGCGGTTTACAGAAAAATCAAATAAAAAAAAAACAAGTTCTTGCAAGGATCAAGTCAGTTCTCCTTTATTTTTGCTTTGCATATTAAAATATATATATCTTTTTTTAAATTAAACAAATGAAATCAGAATCTTAGAAATTGTTGATAAAGATTCAAATTAAGAATCTCACTGTAATTTAACTGTAAACTGAAAATGTTAACCAAAAAAAAAGTAACTGAAGCTGAACAGAAGCATAGAATAACAACAATAGAATCTAAATGGGAAAAATCTGACACCAAACTGAGAATGATAAGGGGGATGAATGCTAGGAGAGTTATTACTGAATGAGGACCAGCGTACAGGCGTGGGAAGCTGGAGTCAAGACAACAGACAGAATCATGTGGTGGGCATTTTAAGGACTCCAAAGAATTGCTCTAAATAAAGAAAACCAAATTACATTAAACAGGGATTCATTTCCTTCAATTTAATTCTACTTATTTATAATATAACAAACATCGTTCATTCATCATTTACTGATTCATTTTATGATTTTTTTTTTTTTATCATGTCAGTAGATTGGTAAAAAGTATAAGCTTTTTAAATTACCTCTGTAGTTTATTGAATTTATATAGCTCATGTCTTGAGACACAAATCAAAACTGTGGCTTAGACTGTGACTGGATGTTTATGCTTTCCCAAACCAAACCAATTTTCCGGATATAGTCCAGGAAGCATGGTATGTATGGTCACAGCAAAGATGCACCGATGCTGAAGAAAAACACATGATCTTTACAAACATGGCTTTTATTTCACAAATTTGCTGGATTATATGTTAAAATTAAAATTTGCACAGATGTTTCAGGACTCAGAAACAATCAGCAGGCTGACAAGCTGCATCCGAGGCAGAGCCACTCATTGGTGAACTCCAGGAAGCCGGGAGCTTTGTCCAGTGCACTTCCTGTTCAGAAAGACAAGGCCTTAGTTAAATCTGGAAATGAAAAGTGGGTCTTTAAATTGTTTTACTGTTAAATATTTGAACTCTTACCTTTGATTACATTACGAAGGTTACAGTAGTTGGTGCCATTATCAAATAGGCTGAACCAAATTGCAGACACAGATATTCCCTGGTTACCAGTCAAGGGAGAGAGGATTATTTCAGTTTAACATTCAAAACTTCTTTCAGAATATACAGTGCCTTCAAAAATATTCACTCATCTTAAATGTTTTCACATTTGGTCATATTACAGCCACAAACTTCAAAGTGTTTTTCATTGGTATTTAATGTGATAGACCAAAATAAAGTAGGTCATGCTTGAAGAGAAAGAAGAAAACATTTGCATGATATGAAAGTTGTTGTTTTTTACTGTTGTTTTTTCTTTGTTTTTTGCTTTTTTTAAATAAAACACTTAAAAGTGTGGCTTACATTCGTTGTCAGTCCTCTAGAATGATAACTCTGTAACTCAATTACAGCTGCAAGTATTTAGGAAAATGTCTCCACCAGCTGTCGATATCTGGAGACTGAAAATTTGAGCATCTGTGACGGATTCAATTCAATTCAATTCACTTTTATTTATATAACGCCAGTTCACAACAAATGTCATTTCAAGACACTTTACAACAAAAGTCATCTCAAATGCGTCTCAAGCTTGTGAAAATCTTTACACATTGTGTCTGTTTCATTCTACATCATAGTCATCTGATAATATTTTGGCTGAAAATGAAAAAAAAAAAACGTTCAAGGTTTCAAGGTGTATGAAAAGATTTGAGAAGCACTGTTAACTTGTTTGTGTCTCTTACTTGTACATGGCAGCCCAGGATCATAGAGGTGGGTATCATGGTGAAGTTAACTCTCTCAAGCTGACCAAATCCAGATGTGTGATTGGCCTGAATTAGTTTCGGAGTCACTGAAACCAGCTGGAGTATGAATATAGAGAAATTATCATGTTGTGTTTTAGCCAAAAAACATCAATCAGTCAATGCCACAATAGAAATAATCTTTGCCTTACGTCGTATGAGGCCATGGCTTTAATCTGAGTGACAATTGCCATATTAACTTGATCACATGGTATGCCAAGTAGCCTGAAAACATAATGAGTGAAATGTACCAAAATCTTTGAATTCACTGTAGATTTATATTTCTCCATCTACCCAAACCACTGAAACAGAAAACGGAAGTCTTACCAGACAATCTTGCAGGAGGCGCCCGTTGTTGGAATGGTGTCTCCTTTCTCGCTCGTGATCATGCACACTCCCAAAGAGAGAGCACACACCACATAAGCCAGAAAAGTCCTCATAGCCATGTTGTTGTTGGTATCTCCTTGTTTCTGAAGAAGCCTTGAATGGATGTTTTAAACGATTATGGCTTATATGAAGCTTGTCATGTGAAGAAGCCCCTGGAAGACAATTGGCTTGTCATGTGGAACTGTGGAAAACGATTTGCATGAGAAATTTGCAGAGACTGCATGGTGGGTTGGTCACAAAGAGATCAAGTTTTGAAAGGGAAAGATAGAAACATATGTTATCTTTATTCCCTTATGTCATATGATTTATATGTCAGATTCAAATTACTGTTTCTTCAACTGCTATGTCAACTTTAAATCTCTGGTGATTTGACTGTAAAAAAAATAATATCCCTGAAAGTACAATTAAAAGGCTCAAAATCAGAGTAAGTCCCAAATGGATTCAACTCTACAGGCAAGCGATAAAGCACTACTCATACAAAAGGTAAATCAAAGCACTTGACAGGAAAAAGAAGGAACAAGGATGAGACAATAGCTACGGTCAGGATTATGGCAGCAGAATTTTTAAAGATTTGAGCAGCTGCCTGATCGATTTTTACAGAGACCAGCAATAACACCACAACAAACATTTTATCTGCTAAAAGTAAAGGCATGTGCCTGTGTTTCTATGTCTTAAAGGGAAACTCTTTATTCTGGCAATGTTTTAAGGGTCAGTATAGACTGATTTATCAAAACTCTTAATAGGGTTGTTAAAATTCAGATGTGATCATCCTTTAGTATTTTTTCCAACCCCATGGTTTTTAGTCCAATCAATTATAGCTGATAGCATGATTCCTAATCTTGCTTTTTTGGGACTAACACGATTATTACTTTTGTATTATGTGGATTAAGCTAGAGGGAATTCTGAACCGTCCAACGCTGAGTGTTGTGGAGTAACTATACTGGACTGATCAAGTGGTGACACAGAAATATAGCTTTATGTCAAAATATTGTAGGAAATGTAGTACTTCACATTCTGAGTTAAAGGATAGATTTTAAATAAAAGTGGCCCAAGAATGGAGCCTTGAGGAATCCCATGTCTGATCCTTATTTGCTCTGACTTATAAAATAACTAATTGATAAAAAGAAATCCCAGTTTAAAAAAATAAAATAAATAAAAATAACGTAAATACATTTAGCACAGTACAACACAATTCCAGCCAACTTTTCAAAACTTCAATGAAGATGTTATAGGTAACTATAGCAAAAACAGCTCTGAAATCCATGTAAAACAAGACAGAAGCTTTTTAATGCATTGCAGTTAAGACATATGTCTTTTAAAACCTTTCACCAAAGCTGTCAGAAAGGTTGTTTTTATCTAAAAGGACTAAATTCCTTGACTAGCAGCCTTATTACATACATTTGCCAATTAATTTAAATTATTACATTATGCATGTTTTTATGAGAAAATTATTTCAGGATTATTAATACTTTGTAATTAGTATATAAATTAGTAAAGGTATCCAGGGAATATGTCATAATTATTGGTACTAAATGAAGATAATGAAGTTGAAGAAGACTTATGGCCATTTTACGTACTCTGGTCTAATTGAAGGACACATTATTATGGATATTTCTGTAGAGTAGACCAAACATTTCTGATAGAAAGCTCTAGAAGCTGGCACAGGCAGGCAGATATGTCATTTTAGACATGAAAGTAGAAGTGCCTTTTGAGGGGGCTTTTGTATTTTCAATGATAAATATTCTAAAAAGGCCAAACAGTGACTGATGCCTATGGAATTCTGCAACATTAATGTTTACTTTCAGATTTTCTACTGAACACTAGGGGGCAGTCATGGACGAAAAAGGCTGGACGTGGCCCGAGGACGATAAAAAGCCATGTTTTAAAAAACAAAACAGGAAGATCTACAGTAATCATTCCATCCATCCATCCATTATCTCATGCTTATTTGCAAATTATTTGTGGCCATACAGGACAACAGCAGTCATGGACAACAAAGGCTGGATTTGGCCTCAGGATGATAAAAAGCCATATTTTAAAAAACAAAACAGGAAGATCTACATCCATCCATCCATCCATCCATCCATTATATCATGCTTATTTGCAAATGAGTTGTGGCGACACATCCCTTCTAAAAGTTCTGTCTCTGTTCCAGGATCTATTCTAAGTGGAAGGTGCCTTGAAAACCTCCAACATTTGCTTTACCATATTCAATTTGAAATACTGTCTTCCTTTTCTGTCTGCAGAGGGCAGCAGATCACAGGTTACGTTTTATTTGATGTTTGCTTGCTCCAGAATGCTGAGAAACAAAGCTCTGGTGCAGTTTCAGTTGTGGTTGTAAGGATAAAGTCATAAAGTCATATACTAATGTTTATTAAAGGGAGTTTTTATATGTGCCATTTTCAGTGATTCTGAATTGAATTGCCACCTTTTTTCTGCTTTAATCATCTGTTGATTTTACTGTATATTGTGAATCTTCAAAAGTCTCTTAAACTATTTTAAGGCCCCCTTAGGTTCCATTGTGACTGGTCAGATACTTCTGAGCCACTTAACCTTTAAAAGGAAAATATTTGTGACTGAAACATTTAGTAGCAAATTCTATTAAGCTTATCTTGGTTGGGATACTGATACATTGGCTGCAAGCTTTTGATGTGTAAATGTGGAGACATACGATTAAGAAACAAATAATGGGTTTGTTAAGGCTTATTTATTAGTTTAGATTTTAGTTTTCTGTACCCTGTCAATTACTTATTTACATCAGAACAGTACAAGTACATCAGTCTCAGAACATCTAACTGTATATGAGATGAAAACGCTTGTTATCTCTAGAGCTGATCCTCTGGAGGCCTGTTGACATGAGTGAGATGGTTTTAGTCAGCCCCCTATTTAAGAGGCTCCCTGTGGCTGTGTCCGTCTGAAACATGTCAGTCATACAGATGAATGGGAGGTGACATTTTCTCTTGTCTGTAATAAGAAACCCCCGGAGAGGAATGATACTCCAGTTTTATGAGTAACAACATTAATACTGTATCTGCATCTCTGTTGGCTTTCGGGTTTATTTATTTTTTTACTTTTTTTTTATTTATGTAAGTGATTTATCTATGAATTTATATGTACTTTTATTATCCTGGCTTCAGTGTCCATCTTTTTTAATTCATTGCATATATTATTTTGATTTGGACTCAGATGTTCTTTTGTTGTTTTGTTTTTCTTTTTACTCTCATGTAGAAGATTAACTTTGTCAATACATCCTGAGGTAACCTTATAGGCATGTTTCCATTTATGTTTTTAACACCATAAGAGCTCAGATCTAATGTTTTGAATAAAGACAAAAGAAATCAACATGAAAGGTGATAATGATAAATAATACTAAGATACACTCTGTCAGACTGCCAGCTTTTTCAGAGTGTACTTCACCTCTTGGTGGTTGACTGCTGTGATGGGCTTGACCCCCATCATTCTGAACAAGTCAGTAGGTACTAAAATTAAATGGTTGTGCATGAAAATCCTAGTAACGGAGCAGATTGTGAAATACTCAGACCGGCCCGTCTGGCAGTAACAACCACGCCACGCTCAAAATTGCTTAAATTACCTTTCTTTCCTATTCTGACATTCAGTTTGGAGTTAAGGAGATTGTCTGGACCAGGACCACACCCCTAAATGTTTTGAAGCAACTGCAGTGTGATTGGTTGATTAGATAATTGTTTTAAGGAGAAATTGAACAGGTGTTCCTAATAATCCTTTAGGTGAGTGTATTTACAATTAAACTAATGGTTATTTACACGAAAAAGGGTCTGTGATCATATCTAATACCTGTGCTTTTTTTAGAACCTTGTGCCTTATGCTTAAAAATTCTCTCTGAGGATGAAACTTGTGCTCTCATGTTCTCCAATTTTCTTCACTATTTAGGTATTAGACTCAAAATATTGGGTCTCCAGACAAGAGATTAATAATCATCCACATCCCTGAAAGCAAATTGCCATCATTTTATTGTAGCAAAGACAAAAGAACACTTTATCACTTCGATATTCAACATCAGACACATTAAACTATGTTTACATTCTCGATTTGTAGAGTAATTATTTTAGTGACAAATTAATGACATATATATCTTACAAGTTGTTAATTTGCTTAACCATTCCCGTAGATGGTGGTGTCTATGCACAGGGCAGTTTTCTGAAACAACTGACCAAATGCTGCTGTGGATACCATCTGCTGAGTGGACAGCAAACAGAAAAAGTCACAATCTGTTTCCTAGAACATGCATCATGTTCACTGTGTCAATGTGGGCATGTGAAAAAATCATCCAATTGGCTGTGATTAAAAACAAATATTTTTTTTGTAACAAAAACATATTATAAACAGATTATAAATTATTACTAACAACTAAATACTCATTGCTAAAGATGTCTAAGTCACATAGGTAAAGCATCTGTAAAATAACTGACACAGTTGTTTTTCAACCAACGGATTGGGATTAGATTTAAGTGGAAAAATATGATGTTGGATATTTCCGTCAATCTTTCTTACGTATGGAGGCATGTAGATGTCAGGGAAGAGAGGCCAGATGACCTAAACCAATCACAATTATCAATAGTGAGGGAATGTCTGAGGAACACAGAAGTGTTCTGGTAGATATATAAATGTTTACATGAAGTTGATGAGCCATTCACACAACAAATGTTTTAGTTTAGATTAATAAAGAAGTTACCTTCAGTAAGGAGCACAATTGATGATAATTCTAAAGATTTCCTTTGAGAATTTATTGGGAGTGTAAAGGATGTGCTGTATGAGAAAGTAGTGTGGCAGACACTACTGTGAAAGTAGAGTGGCAGGGAGGTATGCAAGGGAGATGCACGACGTGGACAGTGAGACGGTGGTGAGGTGTGAGTGATAGTTGGGTTGACTGAGGGGATGGGATAACTTCATACTGTTAGGAGTGTGACAGTCAGATTGACATAGGAGGTGAGACAGAAGAACCTTATTGTTATAATGTGGTGACTGAAGGACCCAAACACAGGCAGGATAAGATGAGATGGTTTACTGAAAACCAGGAACTGATGAGAGAACCAGAGATAAGTGAGAGGAAGAAGGATGACTAAATACAAGGTTGATGCCAGGACACGGAACAGGTGGCTTGATGGAAACAAATTGCAGCTGTAAAAGGAGACCAAAAGACTGGTTGAGATTCAGAAAGAGCAGGGATACTAAATGTAAAGAGAGATACCTGAACAACCCGAAATCTTGACACTTATACTTTGACCTAAATATAAAAAAAAATGAATATTGTGGAAAAGTTAATTTATTTCAGTAATTCAACTAAACACGATTATGAATTTGGGATTTTTATACGTAAGCATATGTAAGCATCGCTCTGTGGGTAATAACTGTTTAGTCATAAAAATCTCAACATCTAATTGCAAACTATAGTAGCCCATTTCCTCACACTGAGCAGATGTCTTGCCTGGCTGACGACAACAACATGTGTCAGAAGCCTAAGAAGGCCTGCGTTGACCAGCTGACTCCCATCTTATACTCATGTCTCCAACAAGTCTCTACAGCTGTGTGAGGTTCCCTCCAGCTTCAAGGGTTCCGCCAACATTCTGCTTCTCAATAAACACATCATCACTGGGTTAAATGACAAGCCCTGGGTAAACAGGTCAGCAGATGATGCAGTCAACCTGGGGCTTTACTTAATCCTGCTCCATCTCGGGATGTAATGCCAGAATCATGTAGGCCTGTGTAGATTTTTGCTTGGCCTTCAGCACTGTTTGGCAATATGCATATTTGCAGTAATTCAGTCTCGTTTTTCTCTTTTGTAAAATAATTTATTATTTTTGAATTTCTATATATTCATATCCTAAATGTCTTTGCATTGAACCCAAGTAAAATGTCCTTGTTTGTGTGCACAAACTTGGCGAACAAACCTGATTCTAAAATTTTCCTATGGGCTGAACTATAGTCTCGGGATCTCTCGCGATAATGCGACGTGTTGTTAATCCGCTGTCTGCTGCAGCTGTCAGAGCTCGACTCATTGTGGAAGCACGGTGAACAGAAACAAGGTTAGAAGATTGTTTTTGTTGTTGTTGTTTTTCTACCTTTTCACATTTAGAGTTCTGTTTCTAAAACATTTTCCTATCTGTGTTTGAACTCAGAACTACTGCACCTTGTTTCTGTGTATTTTTTTATCAAGTTTCACGACACTGTACACTACAGTAATCGTTTTACATTACAGTCGTGAAAATGATAACAGACCTTGCCTAAATTTGTTGCAGCTGGCAGCCAAAGTGATCGTGCAGTCTTGAAGTTGGTGGAGTTTTACATAAGGTCCAAGTACTTTCATTTAGCAGTCCAAAGTTCATTTTAGTGCATGCATTATAACAAGGTTTGTCAATGATTTAACACAATCTCTGTTTACGGACACACAGAGACACACGCTCTGCTGCATGACTAGTCGATTTTCCTCATTTGTACAGTGCCTAACTAAAGTATTCATGGCTCTTGACATTTTCTGACGGTCCACCCTCAAACTCAAATATGTTTTATTAAGATATTTCGTAATAGAACGTCTCGAAGTTAATGTGCATAACTGTAACGTAGAAGGAAAATTATTCATTTTTCTTTCTTTTTTCCCCAGAAAGAAATGAGAAAATGTGGCCTATTACTGACCAGGGATCTAATTTATAAAGTTTGTTTAAACATGATCTGAAAACCGTGTAAACCACTTTCTAATCCAAGTTTGGGATTTATTGGGAGAAAAAAAAACGTGGTGGAAAAAAATGTGCGCAACTTTAAGAACACTAGGACCTTGCTTACACACTTTTCGGTCACGGATGACACTGACAGCGCAGCTGGCGAAGTGGCAAAATTGTGAATGTAAGCCAAATTTTCAGACTTGTAGACCCCCTCATGCACAAAAAAACAACATTCAGCCCCCCACCCCCAGCTCTGAACCGAGTATAAAAACGAGAAACTGGGTGAAAATGCATTTAAGAATTATATCACAGTATGTCCATGCGTACCTTTTTAGAATTAATAGCAATTGCACTTGTTGGTGAATTAATTGTGATGAAAAGAAATAGAAGTGCTGGTGGCACTCCTGCATAAACGCTGCTCAATGGATGTGTTGGCACTCATTGAAGATCACACCGCTGACAACATCTGCATGGGAGGCAGATTTATTCCTTAAAGCAGTCCTGTTAGATCTATGTGATGAACTGGATCCAGTGTTATATGTGCTGGATGTGTACATCCAGCCACCCACAGCACATTCTGGCTGTGGCATGCCATCTACCTCTTTGCCTCCACCTTCTTTACTATGTCGGGCACTCCACTGCAACAACGGTCCGTCTACATTCAGGCAGGTCGTTTTTCATTTGAAAGGCCAAGTCAGAGTCCAGGCCTAAAGTAAACTGAGTTTATTTTGGCAATACTTGAAAATTTTTAAATCTTAAACTACACCTTCTTACTTACAGATTTGCGAGAGTCCTGACCTCTAATCAGAGCATCATGTCAGCACAAAGTGGGAAGGTCCAGACCATCCTGGGTCTTGTGGATCCAGACCAGCTGGGCCGCACCATGACCCATGAGCACCTGGTCATGAGCTTTGAGTGCAGCTACACCCCACCTCCACCTGGTGACGAGTCGGTGGCAGAAAACCCGTTCCAGATGCAGCACATGCACTGGCTCAGGCAGAACCCCTACAGCTGCAGGGAGAACCTGTTCCTGTCACAGGAGCTGAACGCCCTGCGGGACGAGCTGCTGGCCTACAGGAAAGCCGGCGGGGGCACGATAGTGGAGAACACCACAACAGGCATCGACCGGGACCTGCCTGCCCTTCGACAGTTGGCCAAGGAAACCGGGGTCCACATCATCGCGGGGGCAGGGTACTATATAGACTGCACCCACACTGAAGCCACCAGGAAAATGAGTGTGGAGAAGGTGTGTAACAACTCATGCATTTTGCTCAGAAAGTTTTATGCATCTGCTACATAGTACTACTACCTACTCAGTTTGTGTGTGCAGTTTCCCGTTGTGATTAGACTGCATAGCAAAGTATTCATGCCTCTTTTACTTTCTCACATTAAAACCGCAACGTCAAATCAAAAATGTGTCTCATTGAGATTCATTTGATGTATCAACACACAGTAGTGCATAATTTCTGTAGCATTCTTACAAATAGCCAAATCAGATTAGATGGAGAGCACTTGTATAATGCTTGTAAAAAAATTTCCATCAGCATTATGAGTCCATAATTCTCTTTGAGCTTTGTCATCTTGGTTACACAGAGCTGTTTCAGGAGTGGACAATGAAAATTCATCAAGCTGGCTGTATATGCTATTGGCAAGCAGAATCTGAATGCCTGATAAATTAAATTTAATAGCCTCCCAGAGTGAACTTCTACCGCTGTCTAAAGTCTTCAGGTTCAAGTGTTGAAGCATGATACTGCCACCACCATGTTTCATGGGGAAGGTGTTTTCAGGCTGATGCTTTTTCCACCACACATACACGTAAAACTGAACAGTACAATGAACTCTGAAAGTTGTATAATCATTTAAATCAAAAGTAGCAACCAAGTTTAGCCAAATAAAGATGGTGAGTAAATGGAAATCTTGGTATCAAATGTTGTGAGAAAAGGGACGTGATGACATAATGATGTCAGGCCATGTGACAGTCTTCATTGCAAAAGGAGGAGGAGTCACTAAGTAAGAAGGGTTGTTTGTAACCATGGCTCAAGTGGTAGGAGCTCATCACATAAGCAGTAGGTTGCCAGTTAAGACTCATACTCTGTTTGTGTCAGTTTGTGTGTACTTTGGCACAACACTTTTTCTTTTGTAGCTGCTGATGGTGCTTGGCAGTGCAGATTGAATGGGAACTTCACTTTTGTCACTTGGCCCCAGGGCAGCTATAGCTACAAAGCTGCCTATCACCATCAGTGTGTGTATTACTGAATATGGTATACAACCCTTAAATAATCGTCTGGCTGAAAATGTGCTGTACAGATGCAGGACTTATGATTGAGAGTTCAATAGATCAATTTAGAGTATTTGAGTTAGTGAAGTAATATATAAAATTTCTAAAATCAGAATACACTAGTTTAGTGAAATGAAATTGTATAAGTTAGTTAACTACAAAGTTTTGAGTTGGAGGTAGTTAAATGCTTTGATTTTATTAAATTCACATTTTTAAGATGTGATGAACTTATATTTTGTAAATAAGCTAACTCAAAAAATTATTAGGTAATCAGTCAACTGGAGTTCTCTGAACTTACTGAGGTTTGCAGTGTAATATACTCTGTAAGATCTTTATATCCTGGGACATAGTTTTATAACCCAACAAATACCTCTGAGTTGTTTGATGTGTTATTTGCTCTTCATGATCCTGGCTTCTAAGAACAACTGTGGAAACAAAAATTCGGAAAAAGGGGCAATAGTTATAAGTTAGAAGGTCCGCTGATTGGCCTTGTGCTGATATTTTGATCCCTCACACTTTCTCTCAACACTTTCTGTTTATAGGCAACAATTTTCTCTGAAAGTTTGGATTGATTTGAACGGATCTGTTTGTTCAGTCTTTCTGCATTGACACATTGACAGTGTGCATGCACTCATATTAATATTCAAAACTGCTGTTCAGTTCATGTCTGTTTATGGAGAGAAGATGTCACTAACTTGTCAGTCGCTTGTCTAAAACAGGATGTTTTCAATCTTTCATTCCTCATTTATGTCAGCTCACGGACAACATCATAAGTGAGGTGCTCCATGGCGCTGACGGCACAGATATCCGCTGCGGCGTGATCGGTGAGATCGGCACTGGCTGGCCCATCACGGAGAGCGAGAAGAAGGTGTTGAGGGCCACGGCCCACGCTCAGGCTCAGCTGGGTTGCCCGGTAATCATCCATCCTGGCAGGGACCCTGCCGCTCCCGCTGAAGTTGTCCGGATTCTCCAGGAAGCTGGCGGTGACATTAGCAAAACTGTCATGTCTCACCTGGACAGGTGAGAAGTTCATCTGATGTGGGTTCTGAAACAGGGTACTCCACCTTATCTGCTGGCCAGCTTCTTTTTATATTACCTCCATAATCTCTCATTAATTATTCTTTTTTTTAACTAGGAAAATCTGCAAAAGGAATATAATACTTGATTCTTTATGCTACATATTATAATTCTTGTAATATTTTGACTTTACTGTGTTTTCTTTTAATATTCCAGAGAAACTACTTGATTTTAGTAGAATAATAAAGTCAGAGGAGTACCTCCAAAATTTGCTGTCAGTTATCCAAATGTTAGTGTACATGTATATAGTTAAATCCCGTGTGTGAATTGAAACAGAGTCCACAACACATTCAAACTTTTACATCTGTTTTATTTTTTTTATCACTGACGTTTTGAGCTACATAATTTCCCTGGAAACCTTTACAGTTAACCATTAAACAGCCAAAACTAATAACAAACATGCCAGTGAAGACAAATCATGGAGCTTTCCGTTCCACAAGTGTGACGTGCGATAAACCTTAATGTTTTATATAGAGATCACATTTTCAGCTTAGTATTTTAACTGCTGTTGTAAAACAAAATTTAAAGGGGAAGTTTTTGTTTTTTTGTTTTTAGCATGCATCATGTTCATTTACTCACCAAGGCAAGTTTGGAGCCAGTTGGAGTCCTTTGGGAAAAGTTTATATCCAGTTGCGATCAGTGTATATCAGTGTGTGATTTGTGAAAAAAGTGAGGGGGGGGGGTTAAAATCTTTTTATTCGTCAAAATAACGACAGGTTTGTGTATGCTGTGCAGGGCATCTCGTACATACGTTTACCCTTTCAAAACTGAAATTAAAATGTGAAAAACAAATTTATTGCTGACATAAAAACATAAGATAAAATATATTAAGATGATTAAAATTAAAGATAGAATTCACTTGATTTATCCACTCAAAGCAGGTGAGATTATTTTTCTCCATGGCAGCATCAGCAGCACCTTGTCTTCCCGCTCCGACCCACAACTCTGCATATTTTTCTGTGGGGAAGAAAAGTTCATCTCTGGACCAAAGGAACCCAGTTGGGATCATGTCCAAAAATACTTTTCTGGTTTAAGAATCCGTAACCTCGGTTTATTAAAACATGTGCACGGATTCGGCGTGTAGACACTTGGGTCGTTGCAGCTGGAGAAATGTCCCTGGTAATATTTATAAATTACATTTGTTTGTTTTTATTTGTTAGGTTTTTTTTAAACAGTGCATCCACCAGCGCAGTTCTCTATATGCGAATCCTGTAGCCTTCTTTGCAGAGATCGATGTTACATTCAATAAAGACTTGCATTCAAAAGTGGGTAGTTTCAACAGCTAACTGATTAACTCATATTTCTTTAATGCAAGGTGTTCTAATTATGCTTCGCCACCAGCTCCATGCATCCCAGAGGCAAGACGGACATACACTATGCAGTTTTTGGGCCATTTCCACAAATTTTGCGATCAGTTTGTCTTCAAAGCCATATAAAAATAAATATTGCATTAGTTGTACATGGAGTTGAAACAAACCTGGTTACTAGTGATTTTTGAGTATAGCTCAGTCATCTTATTTACAAGTTAAGGGAATAATGCCTTTTTTTTCACTTTAAAGCTCTGAAAATGTCCATCATGATGCCGAAATCCGCGCACACATAAAACTCAGTTTTATTAAACTGAGGGTACATATTCTTACACCTCATAATTATTTCTGAACCTGACCCCCGCCGGGCTCCGTGCAGAGATGAAGGGAAGATGAGTATTTTTATCATTCTATTCCTCTCGTCTGTCAAAATTGCGTTGAATGTGCTGAATCTTCTCTCGCACTCTGCTGTTAAGATGGAATGTGTGAACTGCAGCCATCATGTTTTGAAGGTGTTAGCCTATGTTGTTTAAGTCTTTCAGCAGAATTACAGGGGTTGCAGAATTCACAGGAAGGGAAATATTATTTTGTTGGACCACCGGGAGGAACAAAAAACGTATCTCCCCCAGAGATAAGAAATGAATGACCGGGGGGGACATCACAAGCGGGGGGAATTCTCCTGAGAGTTTCGAATATCTGGGAGGTGCTAAGGTATTACTTTCTAGGTGTTTTACAGGCTTATAATGTAACTGATTCCAACTTACAGTAACATGGGATTTCTATGACGTTGCAGCCGTCCGCACCTGCACCTGTAGTCTGCAAAGTTGTGAAAAGGGAGGCTGTAGAAGCTGGACTTTGTCCAATTGGACATTCGGCTAGTGCAGTTTGGAAACACACAAACGTGAACCATTTTGATGTCTGCAGTAGCAAGTTCTGTCTAGCCGACCATCATAGAGCACAGAGTGAAAGTCCTGCTCAGACTACAACTGATGGAGCACGGCAGTGACATAACTGAAATCATGTGATGGTGTAGTTGTATTATTGGCTCTTAAATCACCCTGCAACAGAACTAATAAGCACTTCCGCGATGTTCTGAACATCGAGGGGAGTAGTGCTACCTATTTATAACAAAACATGGTTAAATGATGCTGTTTTCGAAAAAGATAAAGCCTTATTACAGGCGGAAAATTTCCCTCCCGATTGACTCCCATTATATGGATACACACTGATCACGACTGGATATGAACTTCTTCTGAAGGTCTCAAAGTATCTTCAAACTTTTCTGGTTGAGTAAAGGAATGTAATATTTGCTAAAAATAAGGTCCAGGTAAAATTAAAAAGAACTTCCCCTCTAATATTGTACCTGAGTCGTACAAACAGCTAAAATTAGACTGCATATTTACGTCTTAGCTCTGCCACTGATGATTTCTCAAGAGTTTAGTGTTAAATATCACCAAGTGTTTTTTTCTTTTGCTCGTAAAACAAAGCCATCTTGAGGAAGCTAGATTACTCAGATTTCCGCTTCCTTCATTCAGGACTATATTCGATGAAAGCAAGCTGCTTGAGTTTGCAAATATGGGGAGTTACCTGGAGTACGACCTGTTCGGAACGGAGATGCTTAACTACCCGTTTAACCTAAAAGTGGACATGCCCAGCGACAGCCAGAGAGTGAAAACGTAAGTCATGCTGCTCTATATGGAAACTTTTGATCTTTTCTAAGGAATCCAACATATTTTGTTGAAACTCTTGTAATATAATGCATTTTAATGCATTATCTGTTTTACCCTCAAGTTATAATATCTGAGGTGAATGCCATTGAGCTGATATCTGCATTTCTGTTTGCTATATGTAGAGATTTTGCACTTTGGTTTTTTACATTCTTGTTGGTGTTTCTCCAGCTTGGCTTTTCTGGTGAAGGAGGGCTACGAAGACAAGATAGTGGTGGCCCATGATATCCACACCAAGAACCGTCTGACCAAGTTTGGCGGCCACGGCTACTCCCACATCCTCAAGAACATTGTGCCGAAGATGCTGACGAGGGGCATCACACAGCATCAGGTGGACAAAATCCTCATCGACAACCCTAAACGCTGGCTGACCTTCAAATAAAATAACGATTAAAAATGTTTTATGGAAGCTGATTTGACGGAGCTGTGATTTTATTTTTTAACATCACACAATCAACATTTTGGGATCGTTACATTCGTAATATTCATTTTTTTATCCGACAATGATTCAGTTTTGATAATACTGTTTGTTTTTTTCTGTTTTTTTTTGTTTATAATTAAATGTTGCAATTTTTCCAGTTAAAAAATGTCAATTTGTTACTTAAAAATGTAAACTAAGGATCCAACAATGAATAGAATTTTCTTCTTGATTATCTAATCGATTATTGACAGGTTAAAAACTGAGCAATACGATTTCATAAAAAAAAGTATCAACACTAAGAATGTCCCTGTTTTCAGTATATAATCAACTCAATCAAAGCCATTTACTTTGATGCACTTTTTTATTTATTAAAAAATAAGGACAAATGCTTTGGTGGATAAATAGACCTGGGGATCATGAAAGTTTTTAACTCCCTCACTGAAGAGTATTTTTATACACTTTATGTAATAATGTCCTTAGAAAAAAAAAATATCTTTGGGGCATTACTAATTAGCACTATTTTCTGTTGTCGTTCAACATTTGCTATGTATTTGTGGTGATATGGCAGTTTCTTTGGAAACAAGACTTATAATATCCCTTCTGTCTCATTGTTTTTGTTTGCTTTGGCCTGTTTAATTGGTCCAAATTAGAGATGTACTGATCTACTGGAAGAACTTTGAGTTGGTCATTTTTCCCTTAATGTGCTCTAATCTGCTATCGGTAGGCTAAACACTGAAAGAAATGACCCTGTCCTCCCCTGTTTATGAAATGTATAAGAAATAAAACCATTTACAGTTTTTATGCCCAGTTTGGGGTTTATTAAAATCAGATAAATATTAGCGACATATGCTTTAACGCATCAATACAGATGATCATAATCTGTCTATTTCTTAATGGGCAGGTCGGACCTCAAAGAAAACCCAAAATTGGTATCAGTCATCAAAAGCCTGATCCCTAAGAAGAACTATTTACTTTCACTTTGGTTGTACATTAGTCACTTCGTAAAGTACTAAACCTCTGTATTTAATTTGTGCTTTTTCTTTTGTCATTTTGGACTGATTGGTTTGTCGGCCAGATATCGGGAACAGCACAGTTTCCTTTCATCTGCTCTGATTGGTGATTGGCACATCAAATAATGGACAATCTGGTATTTTTGGCCTATTAAACAGAACAAAGCTAAGAACTCTACCTATTTTAATTTTGAGGCTTATGCTTTGATTCATATCCGAGAACAGTTTTGTAATTCTTCCATTTCCTTTTGGATTCAAACCAACTATCGCAATTAAAGAATCTCCATCACATGTTTTTCCTCTATTAGGTGTATTAGTCAGAATCTGTAAATCAGACCTAAAAGAAAACAGAAATCTGTATGGGCCACAGAAACCTCGATCGCTGTTTCTCCAATTAAAGCTACCATTTTTGTTTTTGTAATCATTAGTAAGTTTGTAAATTTTTAGGGTTTTTTTTCTCTGTTTGGCCAGTTTGATTGGTCAAAATGACACAATAATCTCCTATTTGAAGGTTTTATCTGCAGAGGTGCTCATGCATATGTTGCTACAGTAATTACCCTTTTTTTAATTTAAACATCATCGCTCCTCCTCCATTTGAGACATCTCTGTGAACATGTTTCCTGGCAGGTGAATAAATGAGCCTACTCGTAATCAGTATGCTGCTCAGATCTGGTCTCCGTGTGCTTGTGTTAGATGAGATGTCCTGTTGCCCCCTCATTGGGTGTCTCTGTGTGCCTTTGGGAGAATGCCGGCGGGCCTGGCCCAGATGAAGGACACGTCCTCCTCTCATCTGGGAACAGGTGGCCTCACAGGGTGACTTCAACACATGATCAATGGCGAGATCGCCACAGCTGACTGCGCACCATGAACAAGTACATAAATTGGATTAATCATGTCAGGACATTACAAAGTAAGCCAGATAATTTTGTAATTTTACTTTTGTTTTTGATCAATGAAAGCATGAAGTTCAATAAGCAGATTGGTGAATGTTTCAGAGTTTTAGAAAAGATATGTCAGTGTTGCTGTCCAGTTTTGGTGACTAACCAGGCTACCCTGCTGCTTAAACCAGATAACACACATACATATGAAAAATGAGTTGCACTGATCATTTTGCCAGTATAGTTGTGCTTCATAAACATCACGTCATTGGATGTTTCACTGTTAAAATGTGAATGTCTTACAAACATGCATCACAACTTTTAATATTTTTGCCCAAAATGCAAGGACTTAAACATTTTTTTTTGGTAAATAAAGCACATAAATTGACAAACACTGAACTGAGTAGTGGTTATGTAGGTATATTATAAGCATCTATGAATAAGTGCTAAATGTAGACACTTTAAACTTTTAATTTACCACAGCAGCTACAGTTAGATAATTTGTAAACCCTATAACGGTTCATTCAGAGCGCACAAGCAACAAAACATCAATCTGACTTTGCTGTACAAAATGAAAACTGGAGTTATTACACTCTCAGCTCCTCACTGCTGCAAAGTAGAGGGTTTTTATTTATTTTGCGTGACTTCCTGCAAATCTCTGAATGATTGTTCAACAGAAACTGTGAGCTCTTTCCGTCTCTAATGTCCCGGGTGGACTGAACTGGAGCTGTGAAAGCAAGCTTATATGTAGAGATCCGGGCCCATTCCTCCTGTCTGTCTGTCTGTCTTTCAGTCAGCGTACAGCATGAAGCCAGAGAAGGTGCTGTACTTGTTGTTGTTGCCGCCGTGTGCCTTCCCCCCGTCCAGCTTGATGTAAATCTCATCACCGGGCTCCAGGTGGAGGACGACACTGTTGCTGGCATAGTCGTAATTCTGGTCCGCGTCCTGCGCAATGGCGCTAGCTCTCACCTGAAATGGGAAGATTTCTACCAATTAGATTCATTCAGAAATTAAAGTAATGACAATTACGATGAAAAATAGAATGATTAATCAATTGAATTGGCAATGTGTCTCCATTTTAAAATGGGGATAAGTTTTGCGTAAAGGCGTAAAAAGTCTAAATCCTGCTGTTTTAAGCAAAGCACAGATGAGTCCTGCTGACGCCCCAATGGACTTCACTCAGCAATCAGAACCATGGACAGTTCGATCAGTGATAAACTGTTTCATGAGCTTCCTTCGACTGTTTTACGTCATGTTGTTTGGGTAGCTCTCGTGCGTAAAAAGCAGCATTTCATCTACACCATTTTTACCCACAAGCTCCATCCAGGCAAAAAGAGTCAGAACCCAGTTTCAGTCCTACCTGGTTGTTTTTGCAGAGGTCAGCCCACATGCTTGTTCCATCCCCGCCTCGCATCAGCACATGGTAAACGAAATAGTAAATTCCGGGTATGGAACAGGTGAATTTTCCACTTGATGGATCGTAGTGGTTGCCTAGATTTGTGACTACGTCGTCAAATTTTAAAACTTCATAGCCCTCATGCTGCTTCTTCAGCCCGGCGTAAAATGCTATCTTTGGCACCGTGTTGTAAGTGGCTGCGCTAATGGCACCGGTTGGTCCATTCGCTCCTGGTAGTCCAGGAGGACCCGGGGGGCCAGGCTGTCCCCTCTCTCCGGGGGGACCCGCCGGTCCCGGTGGTCCCGGCTCACCGACCGGACCCCTGGGGCCCATCCTCCCGACGCGCCCCGGTTCTCCCTGGGGACCCTGGATGAATGTCGGCAGCGACTGCACCAAGCGGTTGTCTTTGTTAGGGTGGGTTGCCTTCGCCGTGGCAGCAGTCGCGGTCCCGTGGGAATCGCACACCATCTGACATGATCCGAGCATCTCATAGCGGGCAGGGGTTCCGGCGGAGTTTACCATCACCGGAATTAACACCACCAGCACCAGAACCAGCGCCACGCCGCAAACACCAGTTGCGATCATCTGCGCCCTGCGTATTCGCGGCGTTCTTCCAATTTGATGGTCTTCCAGCCTGCTTGCGAGCGATATATTTGCACAAGAAGAAATTTGACCCGTTCTAGAATTGCACCGCAACCTCTGGGGATGAAAAAGTCTTTTAAATGTTGCGCAAAAGTAATCATCCAAAACTTTTACGCCTTGCAGGATCGATCCAGCCGGTTCATCTCTACCATTTTCAGAAGACTTGCAGGGAGATTAAGACTTGAAGTCTGCAGCTTTATGCAAGTTTCTGCTTAAAGCGTGGAGCAACACAGAGAAAATGGGCTCGAAATGAAGCGCTACTCCTTTCTGGAATTGAAGAGTGAGGGGAGGGGTGGAGGTGATGGATGGCAATGAGTCTGTGCGTTTCTTCAATCAAATGGGAGAGGATGAACAACATACAAACACTGATGCAACTTTGAGAAGCAAAAAGTTTTTTGTCTGTGGATTAAAATGAGAGGTTTATCTTACATGGATCACTTTCAAATTGATTATTTCAAATATTCATCCTGCAACATATGTTATAAAAGCTTATCCAAACAACTGCAACTTAATTAGGTCCATTTAAGACAAAAGGTCACACCTCAGTGGATCCCTTTGTCCAATTTATCATTCGGGGGAAATCTATAGAGCCACTGAAAGGAGGAGAGGAGTCAGTAGGAGCTGGCGTTGAAAGATTACTCCACAGATATACTGATGAAACCATTGTTGGGCCATTTACAAGCATAGCTGGGAAAAAATAACCAAATTAACTAACAGTTAGCATCAAACAATGGGTGTTAGTTAAAAACAGTGGTCTCCACCTTTATTGTGACCCATAACCTTTTCAGCACAATTACCCCGGTAAGATATTCATTTGTTTTCAAACTAAGAAGCACAGGTTATTGCTCCCATGTCTCCAAAATCTAAAATCATTTTAAAAGGAATGTGAAGTGTTTTTATAACTGCTTTAAATATGAACATCTGTGATGGAATTAAAGTGGAAAACAATAGTGATGTTAAAACGCAAATATCTGAAATCTTGATAGTGGCTGGAATTTAATTCCGTAAAATGGGACTTGACAGGTTAAATATCTTTAATTTGACTGGGGCCTAGATAGAGCCACGAATGAAACTTTGTAGGCTGTCATCAGATGTGTTTTTGCAGGAAAGAGAATCAAGTAGTTAGAGCCATACCCCTGCACTCTCTCTTCCATCCTGATTGATCTCATCCAGCTTCTCATTAAGTTTTTGTTCTCTTCCCTTAAAGAGTTTTGCTGGGTGAGTTTGAGCTGAAAGCACAACAATATATCACAAAATGCAGGAAGAGGAGAACAATATATATACATTGTCATATATATATATATATATATATATATATATATATATATATATATATATATATAGTTATATATATAGTTTTGTAAATTTAAAGTTTGTTATAATTTTAATTATTACTGATTTATTAGAAACCATTAGTTTGCAAATGTCCATTTATGATCTTCCAAATGATTTATTTTCAGATGAGAATTTTCAGATATGAATTTTGATAGATATTGTCACAGATGTGTCTTTATCGTTGGATTTTTTTTTTTGAGGGGGGGGTAGTATTTTCTCTAATGCACTCCTTTTTTGCAGATTTAAAACCCACATTAAAATATAATCTAATAAAACCATAAAAAGAAATGAAACATTGCAGATAAAACAATTTACAGGCCCTGGCTGTAATTTGAGTAATTTAGAGGACGGGATTTAGTGATTTAAAATAACTGGGTTAGACAAACTGATGTCAGTCATGTTGACATGCTGGCTGGTAATAGTTTACAACTCCTCTTTTACCAACAGGAACAACAATTAATCTTTTCCTCTAACATTTCTCAAGACTGGAGCAAACAGAGAGAAAAGCTTCAGTTTTCTTTCAACAACCCTTTAAATTCAGTATGGCTGCCTGCATTTAAAAAAGTTGCCATAAAATACTTCAGAAAACTTGTATATCTTTAAATGTCTGAAGCACAGCACTGTATAGTAAAATGTAAAGGATTGCTTTGTGTCCTTGCAGTGCTAATGGAGCTAACCTGGTGTTCATTCAGTATATCAAGTAACAATCTAACTGATTTTTGATACTGGCACTGAAACAAGGACTGTTTCAGTTAGTACTGTACTGATGTCCTTCCCAGATCCAGCTTCTGACCTCCAGTATATGGAGTGCAGCATATGCAGCCAACAGCACTGGTTTCTCTCTCAGTCTCTTCCACTTCAGTTTTAGAGGTTTTTCTGGTTTTAAGGAAAATTTACTTTTTTCTTAAAGAATTTTTTTAGCACTTGAATAGTTTCTAAAAGAGCAAAGATGAATGTGTTTGAATAGCTAATCTCTTTGGCAGTCGGTGAGTATTATCGTTACCTTTCAGTTAATAAGACGACTGAAAGAAGGAAAAATGACCTCTTTTAATCCTTTTCTACAGTTTCAAAACATATGTCCTTAATTTTCCAAAGTCCTTGGTCATCTCTTATTCTCTCCTCCTTTCAACTCACCCCACATTCCTCTAAGGTTTCTTTCAGGGGCCAGAGATGATCTTGGAAAATGTTGATTTTTTGTCTGGCCTTAGGTTTTGGATATTTACCCGGCTGAAAGGCAAAGAGTTGCCATGAATTCTTAAGTTTCCTAAGACAGTTTGGAAGATAAACAGGCCCACAGCATTACAGATCCTCCACCACACTTAACAATGATAGTAGAGCATTTCCACATATTCATTGTTTCACGTCAGACCCAAGTGAAACATTTCTTTTTGGTAACTTGAATCTTAGTCACATCTAATCAAGGCACAAAGTTTCAGTTAAAGTCCCACCTTGTTAGAGTTGGTTGCTTTTTAAAAAGACTTGTTGTCCCCAAAATATCATTCTACCCTGACGTTATGCAACATTGATCTTAGGAGATTTTTATTTTCCCTCTTCTTTACTACTCTTCTCATTACGGGGGGAAAAAAAGACAAATGTTCGTTTTCATGCAGAATCAGACTGAAGACAGCTACTCCAAACATGGTTTATCGGCCAAAAAATTGCAGATTTTTGTGGTATAAAAACTAAAAAGTTACCAATAAGAATTTCTGAATTGTTTTCGAAATATAATG
This sequence comes from Apricaphanius iberus, assembly GCA_028564705.1. Lineage (NCBI taxonomy): Eukaryota > Metazoa > Chordata > Actinopteri > Cyprinodontiformes > Aphaniidae > Apricaphanius > Apricaphanius iberus. Next base: position 947,178 of record JAPXFQ010001925.1, read on the forward strand.
TTCATTATCCTTTTCGAGTCAACTGAAATTAGTCAAGAAAAAATATATAGAGAACACTTTTAAAAATAGTTGTTAAATCCTCTTTTAAATTAACTTTGGAATTTGTTCTTCTTTGATAAATGTTGATGAGCCTCCAACACTCTATCTTCTAAAAATCCTCAAAATGTTATTATATCATGTAAGCTGAATCCTACAGATTTTCGATCACATTAAGTGTTTTTTTTCCATCTGATAAATATTTTTGTGTCACATTTGAATTACACAGGATCAATTTCATGCATGTGCAGAATAAGTTCTCAAATAATTTTTTTATGGCCTATTTTTTTGTTATAATAACATAGTATTTTAAACTAATACCAGGGTGTGTACACTTTACAGTTATTTTATATATGGTTTTAGGTAGTGCAAACATAAATATATGTAGAGAAACCATGATTTTTGTCAAGGAGAGTGTTTTAGCCTTATTTGTGGAATTGTTCTAATGCAACCATATTGGTGGGTTATTCGAGTTTAATGTCCTTTTTAAGGTTAGGCTACATCGTCTCAATCAGATTTCAGAGGCAGACTTGATGGAAAGATTCAGATAATTGTCCTACATAAAGCAAGTGCTCAAGCTGATGGATGGACATTCCCGATCAGAATCTTCTTCCAGAGAGAATAATTCATAGTTTACCAATTCGGAAGTTTCCCAGTTTGTATGACATATGTATGAAGTTCTTTTTCAGAAATGATGTTAGTTTTTTGCTAAACATTATGGGACACACCTTCTTTAAAGTTCCTCTTCTGTCTTGTGAGTCCTCTGAATGTTTGACCAAAAATCTGGCTGATAATCAAGATGATACCTCTAAAGGCAACCGGTTGAATTGTGTTTTCTTTTGAGTTATTAGAGTAAAAGGGGCTAAATACAAATATATTTCACTCGTTTCAGTTGACATTTGAAAATCCTGTATCTTATTCCTTTCACAATCATGTTGTATTTTATGTTTTGTCATAATATCTCATAAATGGCTGGGGTTGTTACGAAAAAGGTGGAAAAAGTTTAAGATGCGAGAATACTTCTCCAACCAACTGTATATGTCCTTTAATGTATGACGCAACCAACTGCAGTTAGTCATTATGGTGTCAGATCCGATTTAAGTATGTTTTACAGGTATTTGCGAGTTTAAAGGGCAGCACATGTGAGCTAAGACTCATTATCATTTATAAAAGGACACATTTTCTGTGGGAAGCGTGATACATAGACAAGTATATAAGTGCACAGTATATAAAACTGGTGCACAGTCACTCATGCACAAACACAGTAGGACATACTGTGGCGGCTATGAGTCAGTGAGCACTTGTTAGTGGTCAGGCTCCTTCCCTCCAGTTGGCACAAACCTCCAGTGACTCAGGGAGACTTGTCGACCAGGAGCCAGCATGAACAACAATGTCAAAACTCACCAAAAGCTGTGGGAAGACAAATAAAATCAACTTGTGATAGATGCCTTTTTGCACTTTCACACAGCGGAATCAGATTCTAAATATTGCATTACGAGTGGAAAAGGAGCGACTTGCTGCTTGTCCGGAGCTCATTTCCATCACTCCGGTCCAGTGCAGGATCTTCGTTACACGCCTCACTGTGCCCAGAGTTTCCTCTGGTGGTGGAGAGCCCTGACAGGTTGTTTTGAGTCTCAGCTTCAGAGTTCATTTACAACCAGTCAGGCAGGAGTCCGCCGGGAGTCTGATGATTTTTCTGACACCCAGACAAGCAGATGTTCAGAGGACATGAATAAAACATACAGCCCATCTGACCATGGAACGAAAGCTCTACGAGGGGCTAATAAAATATGAGGTGTGATTTCGGTTTGCGAGAAAAAAAAAAAAAGAGGAATAGCTTTGTCAGATAAGTGGGATAGGGCATAAAATATGTATGACCTTAATGTAGCCTGGTCAGATCGGCTAAGCGCAGTTCAGATGTGGTTATGACAATCAAAGCTGAGACAGGTTTGTCAAGGAGCTGAAGTGGTGAATGGGAAGGAAAGCGAATGGACCCCTCATTAGCAGCCAGGAGTATGAACAGAAACATTATGTGACCCAAGTGTTTATCAACCGATAACGCACCATGTGTGCTGTGCCTCAGTATTTTTCTCATTCCGCTCTTTCTGAATCTGGCTGTTTATTTCTTTTTTTGTCTTCGCTGAAAAAGCCACAGAAAAGGCTGGACTCGACCGTTGAGCACAGCAGGAGGTGGTAACAGCGTGCGTTTCCACACCACCCACTCAAAGCTGCTCCTGCCCCGTGTTTTAGATGGAGAAGCAATCACAGTTGTCCTTGGTGGGACATTCAAGCAAAAATCAAGGTGTGATTGTGTTATTTGATTTCATTATTTAATTCCAGCAGACCAGCTAACAATTTGGGTGGACGTCCTTGTGTCACTGAGTCTTTTCATATTTCAATTACCAGTCTGGGAGGGGTGTCCTTGTGTAGACTTATGAAATGATCAATTCAGATTAGATGAGTTATAACTACACAGAAGAATATCTCAAAATAGATTTGGAGCTCATGCCTCACACAGGTATAGCTCTCGTCAGGAGTTTCTATCCAGTGATCATTAGCATGGATGTATTGTCCATTTTATGCTTTCAACAATACATTTTATATGCGTTGAGGTTTGAACAATTATATTTAAAAATCAACAGAATTTTTTAATGTGTATAACTTAATTTTAGATTGTCTTGAAATCTTACAGGGTCCTAATCATACAGTTACAAATATATACACTCATTAGCCTTTTTATTAGGTACACATATCCAACTGTGAAAACAAATAGTTAATCAGCCAATCAGCTTGGAATATTAAGGCATCAAGATGCTTAGGATGACTTGATGTAGCTCAAACCAAGGATCAAAATGGGAAAGAAAGTTGATATTACTGACTTTTAGTGTATTTTATCTGCACTCTTGCTTTTTATTGTAATTAATTATTTTTTAAGTTGATGTTTTTTTTTCTTTTGATCTGTTTTCTTAATTTATGCAACCGTGAAGCACTTTGAATTGTCTTGTGTATGAATTGTGTTCTACACATAAACTTGCCTTGCCTCGTAGCGGCATTGTTGTTGGTGCCAGATGTGCTGATCTGAGTATTTGAGCTTTGATTTTCATGCAAGACCAACCCCTCTGGTTTAAACAGAATGGTTTAAAAAAGAGAAAAAAATCCAAACATAAGAGGAGGAGACTTCAGGCATACTGGAAATGTGTGGACTATGCTTAAAGCTTACTGTCCACAAGAAATTGTGAATTCCTTATGTTCTGCCAACAAGAGGAGTACAGCCAGATTAATGCCAGATACCTGTTGTTGTAGTTTATATATATATATGTGTGTGTGTGTGTGTGTGTGTGTGTGTGTGTGTGTGTGTATATAATAACCAAACCCTGCCCCCCGCAATAAAAAGCCAGAATCATGACAGTTATACCTATGGGTGCATTTAAACATCCTACTTTCAGCCTGAACATTTTATGCATGGACTGTGAGACCAATATGAGCTTTTATTAGTTGGATCAGGCCAAACAGGATAAAAGACTAACGCTATGAAATTACCAGCTGTGTTTAGGTCAGAGGACTGTGAGAGCCAGATGGTACAAACTGTGAAGTGAGCTGTATGACCCAGCCAAATAAAAATAGAGGTGGTCCATTGCAGCTTTTGAAATTAAACTGTCAGCATACAGTAGCAGCCTTTAACTAATGAGGAGGTAGAGAATCAGTTCAACTTGGATACATTTTTTTTTTTTTTTACCTTCCCCCAGCGTCAGTTCAACACTGATCATTCATGGCATAATGATAATTTGTGAAATATTAACTTGATTGTTACAAACCAGTTCTGAGTAGCCAAAATACATATGTTGTCCAGCATTGGTTAATGGGGATGTATTGGGGACGCTGTGCTGTTTGGGCTGAGCTTACATCTCACAAACATCATCAAATCTTATCAGCTTAGTAATTATCAGAGATGAAGTAGAAAACATCCTTTTCAGGTCTTTGAGCTCGCCCTTAAAGGTTTTAATAATTTATTTTTTTGGAATACTTTAATCATAAGAATCTTATGCAAACAGCTTATGCAGAAGCAAGCCTTTATGTATACCTTGTGATTATAAAAAGGATTCATGCAGAGTATAATGTGAAAGGATTTTTGAGGTTGTTAACTTGAATGAAGTCATCCTCTGGAGCAGAGGTGAGTCTTGGTTTTCTACTTTCATCACAGCTTATATGGACTTAACAACTAACAACAGAGCATTGTATAACTATTCATATCTCTACAAATTTTTATATTTTGTCAAAATAAAACCACAAACGTTAATTGTTTTTTGTTTTGTTTGTTTTTAGTTTTTTTGGGGGCGGTTCACGTCACCTAATTACTAACCAGAGTCTGTTTTCATGAATTAGTAGCAAGAATAACGTTATTAGGAGTCTTGTTTCTAGTTTCTAGCTGTTGCAATGCTTTTTGTTTTTCTCATCAGGGATAAAGAAGTTGATTAGAACTGATTAGACACGAGGTAAACGCTAAATACAGGGCTATCCTAGGAGAAATTCTGTTGACAGGCTGAGAAAGACCTAAGACTGTGGCAAAGATTTACCTTCCAGCACAACAACAGCTCTAACCATTCAGCTAGAGTAACAATAGAATGTTTAAAAAAAATACACCTCTATGTGCTGGAATGGCCTAGTTAAAGTCCAAAACTAAATCCAAGTGAGATTCAGAGGCAAGAATTGATCATTGATGTTCGCATCCTCTTCATCATCTAGATGAAGTCAGGTAGAAATAAATCCCGAAAGAATCAGATGTAACTGCAGTGGAAGGTATTTCTATTTTACATTTGGTCACAATTTAATACAAATGCAAGCCATACTTTAATTTATTTTTTTGTGTACTTTCAGTATTTATGTTGGTCAAATACACTAAATTAAAGTAAGAAATGTTGAAGTTTGTGGTTGAAAAATGTGAAAACCTTCAATGGGTATACATATTTCTGCAAAACACTGTAGCTTAACCATAAAAAAACTGTTGAAACTGTCAAGCACCATTCAAAGAAACTTCTGCAAATAGCTTATGACTTAGGATCAGTGACTGTAGCGCTGCCTTATATTACTAATTCAGTGATCAAGTTCAGCTGTTTCTCTGCTGCGTCCTCATGTCCTACAGCAGGAGCTCACAGCGAAACACGTCATTGCTCGCATCTTTAAATAACACTTTGAATCATGAGTTGCAGCCACGAAAAGCAGAGGAACAATAAAGGAAGCCACACAAATGGCTTCAGTCCAAAAAAAAAGATAAACATCAAGACTTCATAATGATAAATAATTCAGAAGTTACAGCAAAATCAAATGTTAGTTTGAGTGCTTGAAGCAAAGGAGAGTATTTAAACTCCAGTGTATCTAAATTGAAATAAATTAAAAAGTTAAAAAGTTTCTTTTGAACAACATGAAGATGGAAAAAAACATATTATGGGGGGGGGGACTACTAGCATTCTACATTACAAAATATGAAGGAAATTTAATTAAACTGTTCCTGAATGGATATATTCTGTCATCCATATCTGTATGCAGAAATGTCCACCGTTTGTTCGTGGGTTGTTATGATTGCTCACTGAAAAACTTTGTTCATTGACACCTGCAGGACGGGATTACGACAGAGGATTATGGTAAAACCAAATCCCACCCTCTCCATGCAGCAACAAAAAAATATATAAGTAGATTGATTTTCATCGAGATGTCAATCGATGCTTTGTTTTGCTGATGGCATCAGAGGGTGGAGTGTCACATTTTCTGCCGATGAGATTGAACGCCATCGAGGGGCTTAGTGGCAAACACAATCGAGGAGTGTAAACATAGCGAGGGCCACGAGAGGCCGATCAATGGGCCCAGTCTGGGATTGATTAATTACCCCATGAAAGAGACTGAGGTGTGAGAGCACCACAGAAACCTGATCAGAACAAGATTTATCACCCAATCTCTGTATCATCACCCCACCCCTCTCACTGTTTTCTTTTAACGGGCTTTTTTTTTTCCTTCTTAAACAAATCTGTCCCGGTTTCTCTATTTACTGACCTGACTGTGTCACATGAAAGTGGGGAAGAGTCCCTTTACTTTCTAAAACAAAGGTAAAAAGGGGGTTTAAAAAGCAAGGTTATTGTGACCTTTAATCTCCATTCTAATTAACAATACAGTTGAATATTAAGAACCCATGATGAGGCCTTGTGCTATTATAAGATTTAATTTGATTCCCTGAAATCTGGTTCTAAGCTCATTAATTAAACAGTTGAATATGGACTAGGTCATTTGCATGTTTTAACAAGGAAAAAAACTTGAGTTCAAGGGTAGGAAACAAATAAAATAATACAAATAACAATTTTAGATAAATATTTGATCTAAAATGAAAACAAAACACATTTTTTTCTAAATACACTCTAGAAATATGCCTAAATAACTGTTACGAATGTAAGCAAGTTGCATTTATTTAGAATGAATGGCGACTTACCAGAAATACATATCACAAGGAGATTCTATGAAACTTATTTTTCACAGTCAAACACATCCTTACACAGCCCTACACCGTCCACGGGTCAGGAGGACTAAGACAGAGTGTTGGTAGCCAGGTCTCCTAGTAGCTAGGAGACAGGTTAATGTTAGTAGCTATGCTGCTTTAGGCTAGGCTGTTGGAGGACATTATTAGGGTCTGTGACTACTTTCTCTCCTACTTCTCCCCAACTGCATGATGTGCTGTCAATTCAAGCACTAACCTGTTTTTCTATATAGTAGGTGCTCCGGATTAGCCCTGCTTGACGACCCTGACTAAGATGGCATTGCAGTGACGGAAAATTCTCCACGTCCTGCAACAAACTTGTGCATCGCACTTTATTGCTCTTTCTGTGTCTCTGTTGTGTATTCTCCAAGCCACAGACGGTCGCGGCAGATAACCGCTTGTGCTGAGCCTGGTTCTGCCGGAGGTTTCTTCCTGTTAAAAGGGAGTTTTTCCTTCCCACTGTCGCTGCATGCTTGCTCAGTATGAGGGATTGCTGAGAATTCCACGACGCAATCTTCTGTGGTTCTGTAATTTCTACACTAAACATTGTATTGTAATAACTCTTTTTGTAAAGTGCCTTGAGATGACATCTGTTGTGAAATGGCGCTATATAAATAAACTGAATTGAATTGAATTGAATCTGTTGTATTACATTACTATGGTATGTTTCTGCCGCAGTCTTTCTGATCTGGCCACCATGTGTAAATAAAAATAATTAAAAAATGGACATTTTAGATGAGTCCAGATTTGTATAAATAAAGCACATTTAGTGAAATTAATGGATTTCACATATTAAGTATGCATTCTGTTTGCCGATGTGTCCTGTCATACAGGTGAAACTTGAAAAAATGTAATATTGTGCAAAAGTTAATTTATTTCAGCAATTCAATTTAAAAAGTGAAACTGTTAAATAGACTCATTGCATGCAAATCAAGCTATTTCAAGCCATGATTTGAAATAATTTTAATGATTATGGATTGTATTTTATAAAAACCCTATATTCAAAATCTCACAAAATTAGAATCTTGTGAGAAGGTTCAATATTTTATGCTCAAAGTGTCACTCTCCAATCAATTAATAATCCAAAAGAGCTTTAAAGGGTTCATGAGCCTTTAAATGAGCTCAGTCTGGTTCAGTAAGAATCAAAATACAACAAAAGAATGATTGACACCCTCCATAAGTAGGGAAAGCCTCAAAAGGTAACTGAAAAAGAAGCTGGATGTTTCCAATTAGCTGTATAGAAGCACATTAATAGAGAGTTATGTGTAAGGGAAACTATGCACAAGCAGCAGGGATGACCGCAGCCTGGAGAGGATTGTCGGGAAAAGGTCATGCAGAAGTTATTGGGACCTTCACAACGAGTGGACAGAACCACCATACACAGACGGATCCTGGACATGGGCTTAAAATGGCGTGTTTTTCTTGTCAAGAGTCTCTTGAACAACAAACATCTTATAAATCTTACCTGGGCTAAAAAAAAAAAAAAAAAAAAAAAAACTTTATCTCATGTGGAAACCAAGGTCCCAAAGTCTGGAGGAAGAACGGAGAGGCCCTTAATCCAAGATGCTTGAAGTCCAGTCTGAAGTTCCCAAAGTCTGTGTTGATTTGGGGAGTCATGTCATCTGCTAGTGTTGACCCACTGTGCTTTATGAAGCTCAGCATCAACGCATCCATCTACCAGGACATTTTGGGGCACTTCATGCTTCCTTCCACGGCCAAATTTTATGGTTGCCAAAAATGTCAAAAGCTGGTTCAATGATCATGGGATTATTCTGTTTGATTGGCCAGCAAACTGGCCTGACCTGAACCCCATAGAGAATCTATGGTGCGTTGCCAAGAGAAAGAGAGACATTCGAACGACAATGCAGAAGAGCTGAAGACCGCTATTGAAGCATCCTGGTCTTCCATAACACCTCAGCAGTTCCACAGGCTGATAGCATCCATGCCACTTCGCACTGAGGCAATAATTGATGCAACAGGGGCCCAAACCAACCATGCTTAATTATACTTTTCAGAGGTCCAACATTTCTCTATGTAAATTGCTTGTTTTATTGATTTCAAGTACTATTCTAATTTTCTGAGGTTTTGTATTTGGTATTTCATAAATTTTAACCCATAATCATTAAAATTATAACAAATCAAGGCTTATGAGTCCATATCATATATTAGTTTCACATTTTAATTTTAATTTCTGAACAAAATGAACTTTTGCAAATAAAAGTTAGTTTTTCGATTCACACCAGTATAGGGTTGTTCCCTTATGTATTCACACCCTTGTTAAAAGGCCAGGTATTTGTGAAGTAAAAATGAAAGCATGGTAAGTGATTTTAACTTTATTCACATGTTTGACAGTTATCTTGCAATATTCAACTGAAAAGCCATTCAATCTGTTCAAAGGAATAGGTAGATTTTTTCCCCCAAAGTAATTTGAAATACCAAATTGCACCAATTTATCCCTTAAGATAATGCTTTTTCAAATCCTCTTGGATCAAACTATCATTCAGTCATCTTGGTTGGAGTCTCAGGATCGCACAGCTTGACTAGAAAAATTGCTCTGCTCTTCCTCGCAAAGGTTCCCCAGATCTGACAGATGCCTAGAACATCTTGTTTGACAGCCCTCTTCAAAGCGACCTCACAGATTTTCTGTCAGATATAGTTCTGAACTCTAGACAGGCCAATCGCCACTTTTTCTTTTCTTGATTTAATTCTTTGGTGGATTTAGATGTATGCAAATTTTAACAGTAAAACACATTTTTGGGATGTACACAGTGAGGCTGAAACACACAATGTGTCTTAAACTTCAGCTTTGTAGCAGATGCTTGAAGGTTATGAGTTAAAGCTGACTGGAATTTGTAACTGTTCATATTTTCATCCAATCCAACAAAAACCTGCTTTCTATCTGATAAAATGTAACCACACATCATGACCATGTTTCTCTGTTTTTATGGTGTTAAAATCTGTCGTCGGTGAGTACTAGTGAATATGTTTTTTTTAAATATGATGTTGAAATAAGACAAATGAGTTATAATTTTTAAACATTTATAGATTGAAGGCTTGAGGTATCTACAGAAAAAAAAAACATTTGTTCTTGTAATGACAGCGGAAAATGTTACTATTTTTTTCTCTATTCAGACCACTTGCTGTATTCTACAGTATGTATTCCTGAATTTCTTTAATGAAGGTTACTGTCATTTAGTCTTAGTTTTAGAGTTTCCATATTCTGAGGGTATAGAAATACTTTATACGATAAACTACATTTAAGAGTAATGTTGCATTTACATCAGGAAAATGAAAGTCTAGCTTACTCTTATTTAAGCAAAGAAAATAGATCCTCCTCTCAGGTATTATACATTTGCCTCTTCAGTAGAGATTTACTTTATGTTTATATTTACTTCACTTTATGTTGGACAGAAGCAGGAGGCTGCTGGGCCCTTTGTTAGTGTTCGCCTCATGCTTGTGTCAACCCTAAAGCATTCCGAGTAGAGTTTTGATGGAAATGTTACATTGTTCCCTCTGAGTTTGTGTTTTACTACATTTATCTTAGGAAAATTTGAAACAGATTTAAAAAGGAGGCTTTCACTCCCCTAAAATGGACAGAAACCAAACCGCCATTCAGAAACAACATGAAATGAAACAGATAAGAAAAGAACTTTTTATAAATTTACAGATATATTTTAACCACAATACAATCAGCTTGGATGAACCTGTGATTGTAACAGACACAATGAAGCTTAAAATTTAACAGGCTAACATAACAAACAATAGAGTTGTTGATTAACGATGCTGATGATGTGTCTGACTTGGCAAAATGAGCCCCTTCCAGTTTCAACAAGAACTGTTCTGAAAACTTGTTTTTGCCAATTGTCATTAAAAATAGAAAAACACTCACAAGAACAGGTACAATGGTGACAAGGAATTTTATCTACGCCTTTAAGATTTATAAAAAAAAATGACATTGGCTGCAGTTGCTTAAAATCCTATTCAGACACCAAATAAATATGGGTTATTTGTTGGGGGGAAAAAAGAGACCCACAAGAGTCACAAGCTCAAAAAGACAGATTTGTTGCTCTAAAGCCGTGCAAGAGACTTGTTATATAAATGCAAAACAGAGGCCTACCTATTTTTTGTGCTGCTTCAAGAGAGCGGAAAATGCTGCCAGATATTTTGACTTAATTCTTCTTTTAAATCTACTATTCTGGAGTGTTTTAGATACTCGATAAACCTTCGAAGTCTGTATTCTTTTATGCGTTACCTTTTCTCAAACATCTAAACTAATTAGTCATTAAGAATGGCTGAGGAAGATTTTTTTTTTTTTTAAATATGCTTTAAACCTGTTTCCAGCTGGCCGCTCAACATTCTGGTGACAGCTGGACATTCAGAGAAATGTTAAATACAGGGAAGATATTGACTACCCTAATACAAACCCAGAGAACCCCACTTGAAAATGTTTTGCTTCTGGTCTTTTTACCTAGCCAATATTATCTGATTTAAATTTGCAAATCTGAAAATATTGATTCATGATCATTGTCCCACAATTCCTCAGTTTAAAAAGAAATTGTCGATAATTTAGAGTGAGTTAATTGAAAGAGATTGGGAAAACTGATAAATTTAAACCTAGTTTTTATTTAAAGTGGGACAGATAGAGGAGATGCAAGAAGAAAGACCCTGAGCACATCATGTCCAGTTTGACAGCTGGGGGTGATAACATGCAGAGGATGATTTTCTTTAAGGAGTAGGGGGCCGGACTGAAGAAATTAAACTTGTGACGTAGCATGCTTTCGAGCCACTGCACCTTGTGCACATCGCGAGCTGTATGACAACAAGCAACATGTCTAGTGACGAAGAAAGTAATAGTATTTAATTGACCGCATCCGGTCAATTAAAGTCCGGTTCTTTCTCATTCTTCTTCCTGTTAAATCAAGAACGCGCAAGAATTGTAGATTGACGTTGCATCCGGGTGTAAGCACTGGAAATTCAGCCACCAAATCGCAGACTATTTCGCAGCACACAGGTTTCTCAAGATAATGGGAGTACACATCGGTGGGCTCATTTTACTTAGTTTATAACGCTTCATTACCCGATACAATTACAAAACTGAACATGAATATAATTTATTTTACAAATCCAGCCCCCTGCTCCTTTAAGGAGGGACAGAAACCCTGACAGAAGGAATTATTAAAAGTGCACACCACACATTTTAGATTTTATTTGCAAAAATTAAAAACGTCTTGCTTTACTTGACAAGATAAGTCATAAGGACCATTCATACCTACAAAATGAAGTTATGGGAACATTATAATTACAAATTCTCAAACTTCAAACAAGCTATCAGAGCCGGCTAAATTAATCTCCAACATATGAGACTGTGCCCCGACTGGTCACTGTCATAACCAGGAGAGCCACATGACACTGCTGATGTCTGATGCATAGCTGTCTCGCTGTCGCCCGACATCCTCACCCGAAATAATGATGACCTTTGATTCCCAAAAGATGTCAGGAGACAGGAGGAAAAACTGCAAACGCAGCCAATTAATTTGGGGTGAAGAGGAGTGGAACGAGTGAATGCGTCAAGCAGCTCGAGTTAACGTTGAAGGGCTCCAGGAAAGACAAAGCTCAGGATAATTAGGATTCAGAAAGCCCTTTGTCAAAGATAATTAAAGCTGACAGCCACTGTGGAGTGCAGAGGAAGGGAGCAGAAAATCCCTTCAAAATACAGGGCTCACTTTTAACACTCACTCTGTATCATCCTTCAGCCTCTGTCTGCCTCACACACACACACACACACAACCTGCAGTAACATCCATCATCACTGCTTGTTCTCATATTGCACGCAAGGCATTATAAGAGGTGACAGATCAAGTACGCAGACAAAAGCAGCAGTGTTTTTTACAAGGGAATCCTGCTGAGCTAAAAGTACATTATTAGAGCTGCTAGTTTCTAAAGTGTTTCTCACCATCTGAACCCAATTCTGCTTATAAATTGTCCAAATATTCATGTAACCCAAAGACAACAAAGGGAAGTCGATTTTTGACTTAATAATCGTTTACATCACAAAATGAGATAAAAACATCCTTTTTATTAGTGACAGCAACACTCATTTTCTAAAGCTGGAGTCTTCAGTGGGTTCATAAAAACAGAAGATTAAGTGGCAGTAGCTTGCAACAAATGGCTAATTACTCAGTGGTAAGCTTTATGAATTACATTAACCCTTTAGTAACTCATTGGCAATGTTTGTTGTTTTGCTCTGTAGCTCAGATCCACTTCTTGTGGAGCAGCTGCCTGAAATCAAGAGAAAATACACTTGTCCTTCTGAATTGTAAAATATTTAAGTGGATACTATTTTTTTTTACTTGATTACACACATACAATAACCAATTATTCACACCCCTATAACAATTTACAAATGCTTGAAATGTTAATGACAGATTTGTTGATTTAAGGCATTTGTATTATTTTTTACACTATGCTCACATCCTGTTTACTAATCAGCAGCAAAGCCTTCATTTGCCATCACAGAAATGAACCACTCACTGTGTTCGGTAACGAGCAATTTGCATATCTCCTCTCGAGTTTGTTGGTCCAGTTTTTGTAAACTTTCAATTTAACCAGAAAAACGTCAAATACGGTGCAAAAATTCTGTAATAGATGATGCATGAAACTTAATAACCAAATTAGTTTAAGCAAAATTGGAAACGCTGTTAAAAGAAAGCAGTTCATATTTGACTTTCTTTTGCTTTAAGAACTCACTTAAATTGTTGTGGATCGCATTTAGAAGGGTGTTGGACACAGAGGAAAGTTGCTGCAGCTTCATCGGTTCCACCTCATCTCAAAGCTGCTCTGTTTGGTTGTGTTCTGGTGACTTTGGAGCAGGCAGGAGTACGTTAAACTCGTCATGTTCGAGAAACCAGCTACAGAAGATTTGATCTTTGCAGTATGATGCATTATCCTGCTGGAAGCCACTAATAGGAGATGTACACAAGAAAAGGACGTTGTCAGAAACAGTACTCTAGTCCTTGCAATGTTCAGCTTGTCCTAAGCGTGTCCAAGTGTGCCACTAGCCTGAAGTATTGGTACAAAATCAGGATGGGATCAAATTTTTGTGAACAGAAATTTGAGTTTCTGTTGCCTTGCAATCATCTAGAACTAGTGAGGGTATTCTTCTACCCCTGACATCACTTTCATCCACATGAGTGCTGGTCTGTGGATTTCTCCAAACTTTGCCAAATTCAAAGTCACTTGAATCCTTTCTTCTCCTTTCTAATCCTCAGTTTGAACATTATCAACTTGTCTTCCCTACATCGAGATGCTTAACTCAACCGAATTGCTGCCATTTGATTGCTTTCTTCGCAATTTGTGTTAACAAGCAGTATAACAGGAGCGTAAACTGGTGTTGAAAGTAAATGGGAAAAAGGGAATACTTATATGCAATTATGGTTTCATTAATAAATCCTTGTTAGTATTGCATGTCGGTCATGTTTGGAACAAACAGAGCCTTCTGTGTTCAATGTTCCAGTGTATCAGAGTGACTAAACAGACGTCAACCAGAAGAGCTTTGCACTACATTTTTCACTGACCATCACTATAATCAGAACTAGTATCGACTGACTATCCAGGAGCAGACACAAGAACTGAGCTCATTCGGTTAGAAAATAAACATGGAATGCTAAATACTATTTAAGCGTTTGCACAAAAAGGGTTGGGGAGGAACTTGACTGATGCTACTCGTTTGTTGTTCCGTGTTGGCCAACATGGCGTGTTTCCTCTTTAAGAAGTTACTTTTTCCCACAATGTGTAGAAAAACAAAAAGATAAGTCTTATTTTTTGTAGATCACTGTCCTTTAGTTTTTAAATAAAAGTAAGTTTTGTCAAGTTAAAAGAAATGGCTCATGGTTGAAAATAAATCCGTAATTCTGTTATATGACCAATCAAGTGTAGAAAGCAGAAAACTTGTGGAACAGTAACATAGGCATAGTCAGCGAGGAGTAGATACAGGGGTGTTGAGACCCTTATGTTTTTAATGCTTTTACATTCAGTTTTATATCAGCCAATAAGAACTGTCCATTAAATAAGTTATACAGAACAATCCCTAATACTCCCATGCTAGATTTATCTGGCCTTAGAGCACTATCCATGACAGACTGTTTCATATTCTTTGATCTCATCTTTTAAAGTGTGTGAATACAGACACAGCTTGTGTTTGACAAGTAGAAATTCCTCAAATCATTTCTCCTCGTCAGTCTGAGGCTGTTTGATCGTCAATAATTTTCAACAATCCAAGTATATACAAAATATTTGTCTTGAGTTCAATCCCACCAACACATCCTTCTTCAAAGTTTTTAAACAATGAAGGTGAGAATTTACGTTCCCGTGAAGCTGGGAGCAGCTTGGTTTTGGGTCGGAGGTCCAGGAGTTTTCTGAAGTATCCAGGTTAGGATGTTGGAATCAGAAAGGCTAAAATCCTCCAACAAAAAGCCGCTGACAATTCTTGGACCCTGAAAAAAACTTGAAAACAAGTCATCCTAGACAGAAAAATAAATAAATGTAATACTGGAGGCAAGAGTGTTCCAACAGAACAACACTTCAAATATATAGAAAATGTAGGCTAGAAAAGCAAAATTAGCATTTTGAACCAGGCATTGGCTGCTTATCAGTGTTAAAGTATATGGAGAATTTTAAAAAGTTACATCGAAACAAGAAAGTGCATCTGCCATATGCAGACCTAAGATTACAGAAAAAGAGAGGTCAGAGTTCTTTCTTCGACAAGAAAGATAAATTTGGCAGTTTGTAGATTTTCTAGACAAAACTAAGGTGCACTAACCATCACTCGTTAAATACTTTTTCATTAGCATGGATGGGATGCTTACAACTTTTCTGATAAGCAATTCGGTGCAGACAGCCTGACTAACCACAACTTGTGTTACTCAATTAAGAACGAAATGGCACAGAGGTGTAAATCTGTGCCATAATCCCTAAAACTCTACAAATTGATTTTTGAAATATCTATACATGTGATTACAACTTCATGTATCAGGGTTAAAATAAATTGTATCGGTAATAGAATTATAATACATTATCTTAGCTACAGTGAGAATTATTGTTGCTTTTCTGTTATATATTTACAGCCTATGCCCGTTATGGAATAAACAAGCCAAAGTTCTGTTATGTCCAGATCCATAAGGAATTCAAAAGCTTTTTAACCCTAGGTACCTGGACAACACTGCACAACATCCAAAATTTACGCTGCAAAATTACTTCTTAATTTTCAGGAATTATATTAACCTGACAGTTGCAACAGTGAGTAGCAGAATTAATTGAAATAAATTTGAAAGTTATAAAATGGCAATTTAACCTAAAAGAATACTTTACACAAGCCTCTTTTTGACAATGTTGAACAATTTTTAGTCACTTTTATTCATTTTAAATGAGAACAAAAACTGGGAAGCAAAATATGTACAACTACATAAAAAAAGCCAGAATTACATTTTGACCTTTAGACAATTATTTAAAAAAAATGTTGCTATAAATTCAATCAGTGAACTCCATGGCGGGTAAAAGTGGAATAACTACACGTGTATCTGAGGGGCGTTTCTGAAAGAAAACCGCTTTCACTTCCTAAGAGGATGAGGTGAAAATGGAGACTCAGTTAGTGAAGTGTTTCACTAATCCCATCTGTGCAGCAATTTTAATCAAGAGTTTGTTAGAGATACTCAACAGCTTCTGATCCAAATGAATGAATGAAGCAGCACCACCCCTGCATGGATCATTATGCCAAGTTTTTTTGCTTTTCACTGAACAAAACACCCTAAGAAAAAGAAAATGAGTTACTGTGCCCATTAAAAAAATAAAGCTGTATTTAATACATAACCCAGCAATTTAAACCAGTGACATCATAAAAGTGAAATCATTCTCTTTCAGCCCAGTATTTACAGTTCACAAACAAACCTTAAGTGTAAAATGAAACATTCTGGATTTTGTTTGAATTAAGCTAAAAACGAAAGAGTAAACCTATGCAGTAGAATGTCTTTTTTAAGATCAAGTAAAATTAAGTAAAACCAACACGACCACGCTTAATTTTAGTTTTGAAAATGAAAAACAAACATTCAAAACAGTAAACAACAAATTTCCTCAACCTATTTAAAAAAAGAAAAAGAAAATCTAATTATAAACTTCATGAACTTAAACATGTTTTTACATGTATTACTAATCTACAAAATTAGTGCCTATCGAAATGTCATGCAAGTGGGACTTTTGAGTAAATTCTTGGTATCAAGTTTAGTTCGAAGGAATGAAGTTCATCACCTAGTAAAACGTTTTCTCAAGTGTATAAGTTGCGTTACATTTCTCTTAAGCTGTACTGCCTTTGTTCAGTTTTTCATTAACACGGTTACTGTGAGCCCAGGCAGACAGAGTATTTACAGTCTTTGAAACTTAAACATCACAGGAAGCTGCCCTTCGTGCACCAAAACTAGTGCAGAGCTGTCTATTTTTCAATTTTCAGTTCTTTTTTCTTCTTTTTTATTTTTACAGTTTCCCTGTAAACTGGGTCCATAAAAGTCCAAATGTGCGTGGCTATAAGTGCTTCATCACAGGGTCCATTAGAGAAACAATTGTAGAAAAGGCACTTATAATAGACAGATATATTCTGATTGGCTTACTATTTTTTTAGTGTGGCAATATCTCCTAATGAAGAGGAGGTAAAATAAATGCTTTAATTTAAGAATACTGCTGGGTGAACCTCTGGTGGAATTCCTTAACGTTGTTCAGCAGGATCTTCAGCTTATCTGTTGGTGGCAAGATGGTCATTCTGTATAAAAAGAGAAATAAATAGCTCAAATTAACAAGAATATTTGGACATATAGTCTTTTTTTTTATTGAGAAGAGAGTGCAGCCGGTGACACTAAACTTATATTTACAAAGAAAGTGGCTAAGATTTTTTTATCTCCATGAATAAAATCATTATTTGGCAAACTGCTCTTCGTATTTATTAATGTTGAGTTTTTTCTAATAACATTTAAATGTGACAAAAGAACATTTCTGTCTATGCATACACTAAAAGAAATGGGCAAAGAACAGATCCTTGGGATACACATCATTTCATTCTTTTGTTTTTGTATGAGTCTAGTGTGGCATGATTATGGCAAAATCAATATTTTAAATTAGCAGTGCTTGAATATGTTATACATCTCAGAAAATATAACAATGAGGGTTGCCATTTGGTCTTCAATTGCACAAACATAAGAGCGCTGAAATGACCACATCATTCCTCCTGATCGTAACAATTTAAAGTGAAATGTCTGAAGAAAAGTGGCATCTTTTGAATAAAAAAAATTCTCATTTGTGAATCGTAAATTCTTAACCATACAAAACTAAAACAAGTATGAAACACTACTTGACTCAACACTTCTTTACTGTGACGGAAAGAAAACGGAAAAGTGAGTTTATACGAGTTTACAAATGGATTGTCTACTTGCCTTCTTTATATGTTTTATGCCATGTCAAATTTATTAGAAAACTTATATTTATGAGCACAGAGCCATCTCTGAATAGTATGGCAGAAGACTGTTGGGCATATTGAAGAAACCTTGCTTAAGCAGACCCATAGACCAACCGTCACTAAGAATTTTGCCTTTTTTTCTCATTCTTTTATATGGTTAAAGGACTAGAAATTACTAAAAATAACACATAACAAAATAAGTAAATGCTGGCCCACATTTTGCAGTCCCTCTACAGAAACTTTATCTTATTTTCTTTACTGGATGAAACCGGGACGACAATAAGACATGGCAGTTGCATTGACAAACAGATATTTCTCAAGGCTGCCACTTCTGAATCTCTTCATTCAGTTTAAAACCTTCTACAAGAAAGTGTGTCCTGTATAGCAAGTACTTTGTTGTGTGAGCTTACAGGACCTTGCAAAAGGTTTAAACTTTTACCACATTTGGTAAAGTTATAACCACAAGCTTTAAGGTATATTTTTGAGATTATATGTGTTAGACCAACCCAAAGTGCATTATCTTTTTTAAGTGGAAGAGAAATTATAAGTGGTTTCCTACATCTTAAGTAAACCAAAATATGTGTTCTGCATTTGCATTCGGCACCTCTGACTCTGACTGTAAAACCACATTTTGCTTCAGTTACGGCTACAATTACTCTGGGGTATGTCTTTACACATATTTTCAGTTGATTTAGCCCTGGACTTTGGCTGTGCTGGTCTTCTGCTCCACACAGTGTTTTGGATAGTGGAAAACATTTTCAGTTTTGGTCTTGTCTGACCATTACACCTTCTTCCACGTATTTGCTTTGCCCCCTATTTGACCTGTGGCCAAATTAGAATAGAACTTGTTTTCTTAAAGAGGAAGTACTGTCTTTTTCAACCTGGACCTTATTTCTAGCATGCATTACGTTCATTTACTCACCCACACAAGTTTGGAGCCAATTAAAAGTCCTTTGAGAGAAGTTTATATCATTTCGCAATCAGCTTATACCCATATAAGAGGATTTAATGGGGCAGCCAAAGTGTAACCTCTGCCACGGTATCTGCCACAAAACGACCAACTTTCACCAATGTTTTGTTATGAATCGCTGGTGCTAGTCCCCTGTGAGATTGGAGAATCTCAGAGGTGCTTTTTTGTTGTCTACAGGGGTTTTTACAGGCTTTTAATCTACCTGATTTCAATTTACACTAACTGGTGATTGCAGTAAGGTCGCAGCCATCCACCATTGCAGCTGTAAGTCTGATCAGGACCAAAAAGGAGCCAAGTGAAAGCTGAACTTAGTCCACTTGGTAATTTTCTTTGTGCAATTTGGAAACACGCAAATATGAAACATGTTTTCAGTAGCAAGTTCTGTCCATCCCACAGTTTTATTTTTTTTTATTTTTTTTTTTATTTTTTTTTAACGTGTCCTGTCTAGCAGTATGCTACTCAGAATTGGTGTCTGAGTACCAAGTACAAGCCCAACAGTTTTACTTTCCCAAGCAGAGTAGTACAGCTTCGCTGTAGTACGCCACTTGATGTATATGTATGAAAAATCTTTATTAGTGATTACTGTGGGTTCAATTTCCTGACGTCATGGACATTAAACTGAGACAAGAAGGGAGAAAGGAAGAAGGTGAAGAAAAGAAACCGGACCAACAGAGGGGCGAACCGATGACACACGACAGGGAGGTAAATAAAGAACACAAAACATCCCAGTCCTCCACCTCTGCCGGACGGCAGAGAAACAGTAATACAAAAACAACAAAGTGTACAGAACCAAACCAATAGTTCGGATCTGGTAGAATAAACAAAGAATTACACATTCACTACACACAAGCATTGATTAATGAACATAATACAAATGTTTCTGGTAAGCTCCTGTGAACAACTAACTAATGATGATAACCTCAGCCTAAGATTTGTCCGTCCTCACCTATGTCCCCACACCTATGTGTGTGTGAGCATGCAGGTCGGAATAAGGTTTCCCCATGCAAGTGATTGATAGCTGGTGTAAGGAACCGTCAATCCGTCCTACAGGAATCGGCACAGACATGGAGGAGGCAAGAGATGTATGCATCCAGCGTCCCACAGAGTACAGAGTCCACAGGCGGATCAGCGCAGGGTCGATCACCCGCCAAGAGGGGAACAGATGGAAGCCCCAGGGGAGCACCCACCAGCCGCGATGCTGGGGCCCGAGAGATCGCAGTGACGAGCCCACGGGCTCCGCCGGTAACCGGCTACGCCAGGGCGGGCCCGGACCAGGAACCGGAGGCCACGGGGACCAGGGGCACCCCACCCCCCAGCGGGGCCCCAACCAGTGACCAGCCGACAAGGGTCCCCCGCCGCCGCCGCAGGCAAGGAGGACCCGCAGCCAACCGACGGACAACACACGCCGCCGCCACCCCGGACCAGTACCCACCGCCAACAACCCGGCCCGCCCCCACACATCCACACGCCAGGGAGCCACAGCGGATGTACGCCCTCCCCAGGCCGCGCCCAGCCGGCACCTGGACATCCAGATCTTCCAGCTCCAGGGTCCAGATCCCGCCCCACGTGGGGCGCCAAGATCAGGGGCCCAGCCAATGCCGGACAGCCCCACCAGGCGAACAGACCAGCCAGCTGAAGTCCTGGAACCGGCAGGAGGATTGGGCGCCAGGCACGGTCCCCACCGATCCACCGGACGGCACCAACCTATTCTACAAACCCGGCACCCCCATAAGAGGTGCCCCAGTCAATCCAAGGAGGACATCGGCCCGAAACAGCGGCCGCCCGACACACCGGACCACCCAGGACCCGCCCGACATGCACCAGGACCGAGCCGGGCCGCAACCGGGACCCCCAGCCCCAGGCATCGAGAGTCATCATCAACCAGCGGGCAGGAGCAACCATCACCGACGGGGAGTGACGGGGAGGGAAGAAGATGCATCAGGCCAGAGAGCAGCCAAACACCCAACCTGACAGGTAGACATAGACAGACAGAGACACTCATACGTACCCTCCCTTTCTTGTGTACACATTCTTACAAATACAGGACATACGAAAAAAGGACGCTATACCCTCATTCATACCCCCCATACGTACACTATACTCCATACTCCCAGGCCCAGGGACAGACACCCCAGTAGAGAACCCTGCCCCTGCACCCAGGAGACAGACCCCTTTGCCCACCAGGACGGGGACAAGTAGACCGCCAAGGCCCCACACCGGCAAGAGCAGCCCACCAGCCCAGGACCCCGACCAGACGGCGTGATGTTCTATCCGGGCTCCGACCCCTGATGGTCCAACGAACAGGGGTGTGGAAAGACCCCCCAGCCTCTCTCCCCCAGCTCAATGTGGTGTTGTTGCGTGTTGTTCTAATGTGCACTTAAAACAGAGGGGGGGGGACATGGGAATACTGCCGGGTACCCCCATCTCCCCCCCCGGGCCCTCAGTGTCGGGACCAGCCGACAAGGGTCCCCCGCCGCCGCCGCAGGCAAGGAGGACCCGCAGCCAACCGACGGACAACACACGCCGCCGCCACCCCGGACCAGTACCCAACGCCAACAACCCGGCCCGCCTCCACACATCCACACGCCAGGGAGCCACAGCAAGAGCCACAGCGGATGTACGCCCTCCCCAGGCCGCGCCCAGCCGGCACCTGGACATCCAGATCTTCCAGCTCCAGGGTCCAGATCCCGTCCCACGTGGGGCGCCAAGATCAGGGGCCCAGCCAATGCCGGACAGCCCCACCAGGCGAACAGACCAGCCAGCTGAAGTCCTGGAACCGGCAGGAGGATTGGGCGCCAGGCACGGTCCCCACCCACCCACCGGACGGCACCAACCTATTCTACAAACCCGGCACCCCCATAAGAGGTGCCCAAGTCAATCCAAGGAGGACATCGGCCCGAAACAGCGGCCGCCCGACACACCGGACCACCCAGGACCCGCCCGACATGCACCAGGACCGAGCCGGGCCGCAACCATCGGCGCAAAAAACCGGGACCCCCCGAGCCCACAGGCATCGAGAAGTCATCATAAACAGCGGGCAGGAGCAACCATCACCTGACAGGTAGACATGGGAGTAAGAGATGCATCAGGCCAGAGAGCAGCCAAACACCCAACCTGACAGGTAGACATAGACAGACAGAGACACTCATACGTACCCTCCCTTTCTTGTGTACACATTCTTACAAATACAGGACATACGAAAAAAGGACGCTACACCTTCATTCATACCCCCCATACGTACACTATACTCCATACTCCCAGGCCCAGGGACAGACACCCCAGTAGAGAACCCTGCCCCTGCACCCAGGAGACAGACCCCTTTGCCCACCAGGACGGGGACAAGTAGACCGCCAAGGCCCCACACCGGCAAGAGCAGCCCACCAGCCCAGGACCCCGACCAGACGGCGTGATGTTCTGTCCGGGCTCCAACCCCTGATGGTCCAACGAACAGGGGTGTGGAAAGACCCCCCAGCCTCTCTCCCCCAGCTCAATGTGGTGTTGTTGCGTGTTGTTCTAATGTGCACTTAAAACAGAGGGGGGGGACATGGGAATACTGCCGGGTACCCCCATCTCCCCCCCCGGGCCCTCAGTGTCTAGATGCGTTTAACCAGTGGGTGCCGGCACCACAGGCGAGGCCCCCTCAACGGGGGGGTCTCGCCTGTGGCGCCACACCGCCAGGTCCCTACATGTGCGTTCCCTGTAAATGTTGCAAGTGTAGTGTCTAAATTGCTCAATAAAATCGGGACCCAGGCCGCCACCGGGTAGCGAAGACGGAAGCTCCATCCCGCACCCCAGTGACGTGCCCACGTCCCAAGGCCTTGTGAATGGTAGAATGAAGGAGCAGGTGGACAGAGGCATGGGGAAGGGGAGAAAATAACTGGGGTGACCATTGCCAACCCCAGGGAGCCAGCTCCCCTGCTGACTCCAATAGGCACCCCCGTTCGGCCCGATCCACCAGGGGTGGGAGGCCCCAGCACGTCCAGTCGGGGCCCACGGCAGCGGTACCCCCGAGCCCCATGGGGGCCCTGGCAATCCACCAGCCCCCATGCCAGGGGCATACCTAAATCCTTCCCAACATTCACACTGCTAACAAAACACATGTCACTAGACACCCAGGTTGAGTTTAGCCCCCCCTCACCCTCAACGCCCTCCCCCCTCCCGTCCCAAGCGCACCCCGTTAAAAAGAGCGCCTGTGCTAGATGGTAAAAAGCCTCCCCGCCAATAAGAGACGCCCCAGGCACCGCCAGCGTCCGAGGACCCCCGGGCTGAGGCCGGAACCCGGCGCACCACCGACTCGGGTACCCCGGACATGCCGCGCCAGGCCTGTGAGCAGACCGAAGTCCCGGGCGGCCAATCCCCAGGCCGACATCCTCCAGCCTTGCTTCTACCGCCCGATGGCCGGGCGGCAACAGAACCCAGCACGTCCACCCACCAGCCCACACCCCACCAACTGGTCTGTCACTGTGGAGGCCGACCAACAACGGCCAGAGCCCCCCACCCCAGCACCCCCGCGAGGGCTAACACCAAGACCCAGGAGCCATGTCCAGTGTGAATATAGCCGATCGGGCCCGGAGACGCCGGCCACCCGCCACGGCCTCTCGCCGACGCCCGGACGCGGCAAGCGGCCACCGGGGAGCAAGCGACAGGAACCAGCCCGGGGAGATGGAAAGGGCAGCAGCGCCCGCCAACCACCGGCTGACCACAGCCCCCCCCCAGCCGGCACCGACGGCAGCGGCCCCCCCCGGCCAAGCCCCGCCAGGGCCCCAGCCGGGGGGCGCGCCGCCCCAGAACCCCGAGCCCCAGGCCCAGTCCAGACCCCCCCAGAGCAGCACAGCACCAGGCCAGTAACCCGCGTCCGCCAGCACGACCCCTCTAAGGCGCCGCATGCAGCCACTAGGAGTCACCACACAAAGACCCCAAAGTCCCACCCCAGGCGAGGGTCTCGGCACCTATCGCCGAACCGCAAGCGGACCCACCCCCAAGGACCTCCCCGCAGTCACCACCAACCCATAAGCTCCACATCGGCAACCGTGTCCCACAGAACGGAATCAAGGGCCCGACCCCACTAGGTGATGGAACTGATCAAGGGTGACCAGAAAGATTGATCAGATGTGGAGGCAGATGCCGTTTCTAAACCAATGTAATCCAGAAGGAGATCTCTATATTGATTAATATTCAGATTATTTTTATTTTTCCAGTTCAAAAGGATATTTTTCTTAGCGATGCATAAGGCGATGTAAAATAATTGCATAGACTTTGTATCCATGGTAACTTCATCTATATTTCCCAGCAAGCAAACTCTGGGAGCAGGTGTGATATTACATTTCAGACACTTTGATAGATCTTCACATATCTGGTACCAATATTTCTTAACAGGTGGGCAGAACCAAAGAGCATGAATATATTTGTCTGGTAGATTGCTTGTACATTGTAAACAGGTATCAGACGGCGTATAACCCATCTTGAACATCCGTTGCCCTGTATAATGCACTCTATGAAGGATTTTATATTGTATTAATCGTAGATTAGGATTTTTAAGAAATTTAAAGGTTCTTAATGAAATTTGAGACCAGAGGTTTTGGTCTATTGAGATGGACAAGTCCATCTCCCATTTTGAAATAGGAAGGGCTAATGATTCATCTATTCTATTTAATGTTTTGTATATTTTAGATAGCAGTTTGGGAGGGTTAAGATTAAGGAAGTCTAAAACTTTTCCTGGAATTTGTAAATCAAATGTATTGAGCCTAAATTTATTTTTTATAATTGATTTAATTTGTTGGTATTCTAAGAATTTATTCTTGTTAATTCCGAATTGTGTAACCAATGTATTAAAGGGGATAAAGTCTGTTCCATCAAATATATGCTCCAGGTATTCAAGTCCTTTACAACTCCAGCCCGGAAAGTTAATCATGCATTTTTTTTGTAAGATATCCGGGTTATTCCAGATGGGTGTACGCCTGCATGGGACTAGTGAGGTCTTTGTCATTTTAAGAAATTCCCACCAAGCTGTCAGAGAGGAGCTGATATTTATACTTTTGAAACATTCATTTTGTTTTATATTTGAGCTAACAAAAGGTAGATCTGAAAGTTTTATCTTGTATCTATAGTGTCTGTTCTACATCTACCCAGCACTCATCGATATAACTGTGTTTTACCCATCTTGATGTGTATTGGAGTCTGTTGGCTAAGAAATAATGACGAAAGTTTGGTAGGTCTAGACCTCCTTTATCTTTGGACTTCTGTAGTGTAAGCTGATACGTGGGGGTTTATCTTTCCAAAGGAATTTAGAAACAGAAGAGTCCAGAGATCTAAACCAATCAGGTGATGGTTTGCTTGGGATCATTGAGAATAAATAATTGATTCTAGGCAAAACCATCATTTTTATTGTAGCTACCCTTACAATAAGTGATATTGGAAGGGATTTCCATCTTGCCAGATCATCTTCCACTTTTTTTAAAAGTGGGACGTAGTTTAGCTTAGATAAGTCTGCCAGTCTTGGTGAGATATGGATACCTAGATATGTAATATTTCCGGACCGGAGC